>JAQPZZ010000042.1:0-357830 GCA_028416715.1 Fusarium multiceps | reverse complement strand
TTTTTTTTTTTTTTTTTTTTTTTTTTTTTTTTTTTTTTTTTTTTTTTTTTTTTTTTTTTAACGTTACGTAGTATTTGTCTAGACTGATTGTAGAGCGTATAGTATGCAGATTATATAAATTAAGCGGAATGAAATTGTTATTGCTATTCTGTTGCTAAATGTGCAAAGTCTTCCTCGTTTTTATTATTGTTCTTAATAGCAAACAACCATTCTTCTGATGTTCTCCATCCTCCCTAATTAATCGGCCTCCCAAGCAGTTCTCTACTGTACTCATGCACAGAGCGTAGTGGCAGGCCTACCAACTGACCTGACCAATGTTTTGAAGTGTCGGCATCCTCTTCTCGATCTCTACGACTTGTTTTTTCCCTCCCTTCTCCTTATCACCAATGTTTCTACCATCAATTGCTCGCCTGCGTCTGGCAATAGAGACGGTTTCGAAGATATTGCTACTATCCGTGAAAATAGCGTCAACTTCCTCCAGATGCAGGCCGCTGGTCTCGGGGAAAAAGAAGTACACGCCTGAGTAACTAGTCAGAAATTGATCGTTTGATATACGGGACAGTGCGTTACACTCACATGGGAAAGTGAGGCAAATATTAATGGCGGCGTAGATAATGTAATACTTGTACTTGAGGGTAGCTAGCCCAATTGGAGTAATCTCAGCAACAACCTGTGACGCACGTGTTAGGTCTTGACTCATCATAGAGGGATTGAAAGGACTCAAGCCTACAAAGTTGAAGAGCCAGGCGGTAGCTAATATGAGTTAGCGCAGTTCCCGTCAAGTTAAGCATGAATGGACATACCAGTGGACATTGCGGTGATGGGTACGCGATGACTGAGAGGCGAAATCTCAGCAGCGTACAAGAATGTAAGTCCAAGAAACCCAGTAGGGAAGAAAAGTGAGAAGAGGAAGATAAATGCCGCCGCAACTCCCACGGATGCCATACTGGAAGGCTGCGATGACCCACCCGCGACAACTGCCATACAGACACCCATGCCCAGAGAAGAGACCATCATCAACTTGCGACGTCCGAACCGATCCACAGTCAGGACACCAATAGGTGAACAGATGGTCTGCCAGGTGAACACTGAGGCAGCGATGATTTTGGCTGCCCTTGGTGTCTGACCTAGGTAGTCCTCGAAGATCTTGGCCTGATAGAAGGCCAGGGCGTTGATGCCACTCTATGTTGAGTCAGTCAGATACTAAAGCGAGGCCAGAAACTCTCTGAATTCTGGAGGTACTATACCATCTGCTGAAAGCATTGTGCTGCGCAGGCCAGACACATACGGTGAAACAGGCGGAGCGGTCCGTTGGTGAAGATATCTTTGACCTTAGCTTCTCCTGCAAGGGCCAAAGATGTCTCAATTTCTTGGATTGCTTCTTCAACCTCAACTGAATTAGTATCGGTATTAGTCAAGTCGGCTAACACTTGTCTTGCACGATCGACCCGACTCTTCTTGGTCAGCCACCGAGGGGATTCCGGTAGCAGTGGCGTAGTAAGCATAATAATAATCGAGAACACACCCGATAGAGCCATAGGAAACCGGAAGGTAACAGAGCCGTGGTGGAAAGACATGCCGAGATTAGTCCACCCTCCGATGGCCAAGCCGAGCGAGATGAACAAGCCTTCAAGCATCACTGCCGCGCCCCGATGAGCAGCGCCAGAACACTCGGCCTGCCAGTTGGGAGCCGTGGCCGTAATGTGTCCGAAGCCGTATCCAGAAACGAGCCGACCAACGATGAGCTGCGGGAGTGAGTAGGAAGAGGCCTGGAGAGCTGCACCAATCGTGTTGATAAATGCACCAAAGATGATGGTTTTCTTCCTGCCGAGTTTGTCGCCGAGCCAGATGCAACTGAGGCAGCCGAAAAGACAGCCCAGAGTGTACATAGCCACGACCGTACCCTTTTCAGGAGCAGAGTCAATGAATGTTCATCAACGTTGTGCGGGAGCATACCTGAAGGGTAGAGTTGTGATTCTTTGTCTCTCCTTTTGTATGTACAGTGTCAAGCGCCGGAAAGGTTTCGACCCAAGATGGAAGGCTGAGAAAACCTCCAGCAATGGAGTTGTTATAACCGAACCTATCAAGGCGCATTAGCTTTTATGACATCGATGTATACGTATTTGCATGTTGAGGAGCCAGACTTACAAAAGGTAACATGGCAGGATGACAACCCAGATCTGAGCCGTCTGGAGGTTCCTTCCTCGAAAACCAAAGAAACCCATCTTGACGATGCGTCACCGACTGCTATTTTCGATAATATGGGATGAAGGTAAGAATCCAAAGTAGGCTATGGCCAGATCCTGCAGTGGCTATCACCAAAGTGTAAGCATATAAGAAGTTCACTCAGACGGGAATGATGAATCTTGTAGAGATATAATAAGCGCCAGTCACCAATGATCAATAATTCATGGAGAGCTGAGGGCCAGAATCCAGGAGTCCGGGGAAATGAGTTGCCTTTTATCTGGATAAGCATCTCGAGTAACCTCTCGCAGATCCACTGGAACAGCTTCAGCTTGAACGTCTGTGTAGGGTTCAGTGTGTTGATGAGTGGCACTAGCGGTCGATCTTGTTAGTCAATCGGGTCAACCGACGCATGGTGGGCCGAAGCAACCGGGCCCAAAAATCGGATGAACCGACGGATGAGCCGATGTTTTCGGAACAGCCAATGAGCTACCTTATTAAGTAGACAGCTACAATCTTGTCAAATCCCCTCAAGAACCATTACTACAATATCAATTGATCTTATCCTGAATAAATTGTAAAACATCAGTATTGCTGTTGCTGCAATGGCTACCCGACGTCTTGCCACCTGGTCATACAACCTCCAATACTCAGATCTTCCGGAAGATGTGGTCCGCGCCGCTGTTCGAAGCTTTTACAATTGGGCTGGCTGCACCATAGCAGGAAGTAGGCATGAAGCCACAAAGATTGCCGTAAGCTTAAAGCCTGTTGGACGAAGCTACAAAGCTAACGCTGTTCTCTCAACAGTACCGAACACTTTCTCCATTCTTCGGCCCACCTACTGCCTCTCTCCTCGGAGATCCGGTAGCTGCAAAGACAGATGCTCAACATGCAGCATTGATCAATGGTATAGCATCACATGTCCATGACTATGATGACACCCACCTCGACACTATCATTCATCCGACAGGACCAGTTGCGAGTGCTCTTCTCGCTGTGGCTGAGTGGAAGGGAGGCATCTCGGGGAAACAGTTCATTACCGCTCTCGTGGCTGGCATAGAAGCTGAATGCAAGGCTGGACTGGCTGTCTGGCCGCAACACTATGATGTAGGCTGGTAAGTATGCAAACTTCTATCGCCGTATCTTCCGGGACCTAACGGCCCTCAAGGCATATTACCTCCACTGTCGGATCGATTGGAGCAGCAGTTGCAGTTTCGAAGGTTTTGGGTTTGTCTCCATTAAAGACGACCCATGCAATTGGTCTCGCAGCAACCCAAGTCACCGGACTTCGAGAGATGTTTGGCTCCCACTGCAAATCCTTCCATCCCGGTCGTGCTGCTCAAAACGGTCTACTGGCTGCAGTCATGGCCGAAGGAGGCTATACTAGCAGTGAAGGCGCACTGGAAGCGAAACGTGGATGGGCTTCAGTTGTTGGCACTAATAAGCCAGACGTGCTCCAGAGTCTCGATCATTGGCTCAGTACTGAAAATGATGATGGCTTAGCTGGTCAGTGTACCGGTCGCTGGGAGATCCTGCGGAATAGCTTCAAACCTTTCCCATGCGGAATTGTCATCCACCCTGTCATCGACGCCTGCATTCAACTACACGCGGCACTGATCAGAGATGGATATTCATCAGAGCTAATTAAATCTGTCACGGTAGAAGTCCATCCTCTTGTCCTAGAACTCACTGGCAAGAAGACTCCAAAGGACGGCCTGGAAGCCAAGTTCAGCGTCTACCATAGTGGCGCATGCGGCCTTATCCTCGGCAGGGTCACACCGTCAGAGTATGAGGACAACGTTGTACTCGATCCCGCCATCATAGGCATTCGCGATCGCATCAGCGCAGAGGTCGATACCAGCATTGCACCTGACTCGGCAAAGGTCAATGTCGTGCTTGGAAGCGGACATGTCTTGACGAAATACGTCGAGCACGCCGTTGGTAGTCGTGCAAACCCTCTGAGCGATATAAAACTGAAGAAGAAGTTCATTGATGGATGCAGAATTCTTGGAATGCTCGACGCGGAAGCAGTAAGCGAACGTTACTTGGGGCTAGAGACCCTGGACGACATGCGGCAGCTTACGGAGTAAGCGTGACTGTCTATACAGAAGTGGCTATGAGTTCCGTTTCGATTGTATATTGTCTCAACCTTGAAGGAGCCGCTATCGCACATTATATGTGCTGGAAATATATAGTATCAGCATCCACACACTACGAGCATATCAATAACAGCATTGGTGTCATAGCCCCGCCACTTTGAAGAAGGTTGTCGGGACTTTTGAGTTATGACGCTGTGATGGTAGGAGACTCGGAATGAATTACCGGGACAGTCTTCGACTTCAAATTTACCACCCTTTAGAGACACAGACATGTTACCTCATTTGTGTTCCCGAATGTGAGACGCAACATACGCGTCATGTCATACAGACAGTATTGCCGCTGACCATCAGCCGCTTCTTGATAGGTTTCTCTTCGTCACTAAGAGGCGGAGGTCGAGCGGTAACGTTGGAGACCATCTGGGGCAGAGCTCTACAACCACAAATGACCATCTTAGCGCGAGGAGGTAACCTTAAAAGTCACCTACAATCACTTTCCAAGTCAGGTGGCATGGTGACGGTTTATGATTCCGGGGCTACGGTTTCCCATTCAACTCGGGTAGCGCATCCGATTGTTTGTCACTGTGCTGGGCAGAAGTCCCGTTACTGTGGAAGAAGTACTTAAACTGATATTGTTCCATCTTTTTATGTAAAGAGGCATTTGGAAAAATAGTGTAAACTAATTACCTTGTGCGCAACTTGTTTCAATTGTTGCCTCCCACATATACAAGATGAAGGAGAAAGACCAGCCAATCAAGCCCAGTCCTGTATTTCCATTCCCTGTCGATTCCAGTCGGATCGACCCCACCAAGCCGTGTAGCAATAATTTGAAACCCGACGGCTCGAACAATAATAATGATCGAGTGGACATTGGACCAACTCCGCTGGCTTTCAGTGAGTGGAAGCGCCTGGGTCTACAGCCGCCTCACCTACCAACCATGCGTGCATATCGCCTGCAGCGCCTTTGCAATCAATTGACTACTCGAAACCTCGGTGGCATCCTCATGTTCGATCCACTGAACATTCGTTACGCTACTGACACTACCAACATGCAACTGTGGACCGCTCACAACCCCGCTCGGGCATGCTTTGTCTCGGCGAACGGCTACCTAGTGCTATGGGACTTCCATGGATGCGATCATCTTTCAGCTCATCTGCCTTTGATCAATGAATTACGCTCTGGTGCCTCATTCTTTTATTTTGAAACAGGCGATCGTACCGATGAACATGCTGCGAGCTTTGCTACGCAAGTTGACGAAGTACTCCGGAAGCATGCTAGGGATAACCGCCGACTAGCCGTGGACCGTATTGAGGTGTCTGGGTTACGTGCGCTTGAGAACCTTGGAGTGGAAGTCTCCAGTGGACAGACTGTCACTGAGCACGCGCGGATGATCAAGGGGCCCGACGAGATTCTAGCTATACGCTGTGCCATCGCGTCTTGTGAAGCTGCAATTGGCGAAATGCGTCAATCTATTCGCGCCGGCGTCACTGAAAATGATGTCTGGGCTGATCTCCATGCTGGCAATATTAGACGTGGTGGTGAATGGATCGAAACCCGTCTTCTAAGTTCTGGGCCCCGCACCAATCCTTGGTACCAAG
Organism: Fusarium multiceps; assembly: GCA_028416715.1. Classification (NCBI taxonomy): domain Eukaryota; kingdom Fungi; phylum Ascomycota; class Sordariomycetes; order Hypocreales; family Nectriaceae; genus Fusarium; species Fusarium multiceps. The sequence continues at coordinate 351,951 of JAQPZZ010000042.1, read as the reverse complement.
AATGTGGTCCGCGGGTACTCCAGGACGGAGACTTGGTGGCTCTCGACACAGACCTCGTTGGCGTATACGGTATGTGCGTCGATATATCCCGTACCTGGATTTGCGGGGACCGCGAGCCTACAGCAGAACAGAAACGTCTGTATCGTATTGCTTATGAGCATATCACCACCAATGCCAAGATGGTCAAACCAGGAGTCAAATTTACAGAGCTGACACGCAATGGCCATCGCCTGCCTGAGAGTTGTCGCGCTCAGAGATATAGTGTGATGTTCCATGGTGTTGGCTTGTGCGACGAGTATCCGTGTATCCGTTATCCTGAAGACTTGGACTCATGCGGCTACGAAGGAGAATTACAAGCAGGAATGGTCTTGTGTGTTGAGGCATATGTTGGTGAAGTCGGCGGTAAGGACGGCATCAAACTGGAAAACCAGCTACTTGTGACTGATACAGGCTGCGAATTATTGAGTCACTATCCATTCGAGGAGAAGTTTCTGCATGACTGATCACGAGTACCCAGTGAAGCACTTGCTCGTCAAATTTAAATAGTCCAATTAATATATATATTGCAGCTGAAGCTATAGCACTTTTTAAGTTATGTGCGGCGTTTTGTTCCAACGATAAGTAGATTCAAGTACGGTTAGATGTTGTATAGAGGCTTTAGGGTAACGGGACCGACGTATTGACCCCTACCATTTGATGAGCCCTGTTTTTTAGATCGTCGTGAATACCTTCCGGAACTGGAACAAGCTTGGATAGCTGAAATCTAGCGCTAGATTCAAGGCCAATAGCCATGCACAAAGAACGCCAAAGTCAAATTAGTTGAACAAAGGCGCTGATATCCCAAACAACACCAATGACAGCTTGGCAGTGGACTGGATCTGCAAGCTAGATGAAGTCTCGACCGCCTTGATTGTCTTGCTGCAAACAGCACGTGAAAGTGATCAGCATGAGCTCAATCCATCGCTGCATAAATTCGGGTGGATCGAAAGTGCTGACTGGCTTTACGAGGCGCATTTAGGGTTGAATAATTTGTAGCTTCATTACCCCGCTCAATCACGTAGCGAGGGCCTGCTGTAATAGAAGATAACTCCGAATGAGGCAACAGGCAGTAGGGAAAGCAGATAGTAACAACTCCCATTTTTGACCCATCTTTGAGTGCACACCTTACAGCCATCTATTTTACTTTATGAATCAGTTGACATGGGTGGCCGGCGCCTCCTAGAAAGGTTCAAGAACCGTCTCAAAGGAAAGGAAGGGAGTGAAGTGAAAGAAAACCAGAATACGCCTTCATTACCAGTCGGCGATCCACAACCACCCAAGGTCATCGACACAATTATAGTCCCTCAACTATCTCCTGGCGACAAGCAGCAACCCACCGCTGATGCTCAATCCCCCGCTGTTGGCCAAGAACCACCTATTGTTAATAAGAAACCATTCCCTGTGGACGGTCCATCAGAAACAAATAGCGAGCGCAACAAGCTCAAGCAGCAACTATGGAATCAAGCTTACGATAACCTCCGAGACAGTAGGAACAAGTACATGGCCCAATATGAAGGGATCCTAATCTCTGAGCTCAAGGAGGACAATCCAGATGACGATTCCGTCTCACTTGGGAGCTCTCATGAAGAGCGGTGGCGTCAAATGCAACGTCTCGTTGAGATCGGATTATCCAAGACCGAAAAGGAAGCCAAGGGGTACGAGATAGCGAACTCCGGACTCGAGCTCTTTGGCACGGCCAGAGCTCTAGTCGAGCCAGCGGTATCAGCTGTTCCGCAGGCTGCAATCCCATGGGTAGGAGTGTGCTTCATTCTCGAGGTCATCTCAAATCCCGTGAAACAGCCGGGCGTCCATCGCGCAGGGTTACAACACGTTCTTTCACGTGTCAATTGGTACTGGAACCTTGCCGAGCTTCTACTTGGAGATAACTTTGAATCGGATGAATATGGGCGGCATGTGCACAGACACAGTAGGGCTTGTGCCTTCGGCGGAGTCTAATCCCTTGACGTGTCGTATCGCGCTGCGACTTCACTGTCTGATGCAACAAAATTCAGCGCATCTGATGGATACACTTATGATTAGACCAATAATCATCGACATAATTGAGGGTGTGTCGGATATATGCACCTTTCAGTTTGGTCCTTTCCGCCACTTACTGCTGGGCTTTGGGCAGCTGTTTCATGCACCGTAGTGTCCCATACTATGATCGCCAGCAGATATTGCAAAACTATTTGAGTTAGGTAGCATGTACTTATTTGTGAACCTAATAACCATATTTGGTACAGCTACTAGCTTAGTGCATATGTGGGATCCAGCGGAGAGCGAAAAGCCGCTGACGTACGGCTGCACTGAACTTGACACACTACAGTTTATAGTTCACCCTCGCCCCCTACGGGAAACTTTCAGTTGTGCTTTCACACTTCACTCAATCTCCCACTGAACGATTGAAATAGACGAGCGTCAACACGGCGAAAATGCAGCGAACCACTGAACGGATGAAATGTCGGGAGGAGCTTGATAAAAGACCCGACACTAATCTCGAAGATTTGTGGAAACAAACAAAGGTTCGTGGATCTTGAAACAGCCCAAAACAAAGAGCTTACCACTCCCATAGATGAACTTCAAAGAACAGACGGGTTACGATCTCGATGATCGAATCCCTATCGGTGAACTGCAGCAAAAAAGCAAGGAGGTGGAAAAGATGCAGGTTTCTAAAGTTAAGAATGCATTCGAACGAGCCAAATATATCTTTGCAAAGGTTTTCAAGGTAATCTGGAACTTTTGGGAGTTCTTCCAGCCTGCGATCAAAGAGATACCTTTCGCAGGGGCAGGCGTCGAGTTTCTGGCTAAGGCTATCGACTTGCTTATTCGGGCGACCCAAAATTACCAAGAGATCTTCGTCAAGGCTGCCCAGCTATTTGAACACGTGGGATTCTTTTCCATGAGATTCGAGATGCTTATGGAAGCTGAGAGTGAGGGCGCTCGATTGCATCCCAAATATGTAAGTCTCTTCTCCGCTGTGTGAACCACTTTCGATTGCGCGAGTAAGCAACTGAAAGCTGATGGTGCTGTTTTAACCACAAAATAGACTCAGTTTCTTCATAGCATCATGGCGCATATGGTAGACTGTGTTGCACTTTACATCAAACTGAACTGCAAGCCAAAAGTAGACCCCCTGGAGTCGAGACGTCAACAGTTCACGCAACAATTTAAGGAAAAAATGCACGTCGCCGGGCAATTTGTTAACACAATGGCAACGGGAGACGATGCGGGTGTGGGTGAGCAATTGGCTAAACTCCAAGATCTGATCGAACAAGAAGGCAGGCTCTCGACCGCCCTCATTCTAGCATCTGTCCTCAAGATCCACAAGGATGTGGGTGCCGTTCGCAGGTCCGTAAGTACCGTGATGGACAAGCTGAGCCTTGTTCACGATAGCATTATCGAGTATAGCACCTCGCTCACTTCGCAACACATTGACAAACTTAAGGCATTATTATCTATTACTCACGAGCCTTGGAACGATGCCTTCCGTGCTTGTGCAGAGCGCTGTGTGGCCGGAACAGGCGAATGGCTTCTACTGGACGACAAATTCAATGCCTGGGCAACTACTCAAAATGATGCTCCCCATATTCTCGCAATCGAAGCCGGATCAAACTTCGGGAAAACTTATCTTACAACAATCGTCATCGCCCATCTCCATAAGCGAGCTTTGGAGGGGATTAAAGCACACTCAGTTATTGCGTTTTACTACTTCAACAGTGCATCCAAGGATCTTACAGCTACTGCAGTTATAAGGGCAATTGTCTTCCAGCTCTGCACGCACGATACGCGGTTCCACGATTATGTTGGAGGTCTCCCTGAAACGTTTTGGAAAGCTAGTCCTAGCTTGGCTATTGATCTTTGGACTGACTTCATCGTGAAAGTATCCTCTCAACACACAGACCTGTCTGTTTTTATCATACTCGATGGCTTGGAGATGCTGGCAAGCGAGGACCTCCATAACCTTTCTGAAGTCTTGGCAAGCCCAAACAAGGCGAATCAGGGGTTGCGCATCTTGCTCGCAGGTAATACGCGCTCTTTAAAGTCGGTTTCCCGACTTGTCGACCACTCACTCGTTAAGATTACTCTTGACAATGCATACCCTCATCGAGGCGACGTAAGTCTTGTGGCTGAAGCCGAGCTCGCTCGCTGCGACTTTTTCTCGGATGAACTTGATGATCCTGAGGTGCGTGAGTGTATGGCTCGCACCCGTAACAGTCTGGTTCAGGCGGTGAGCGGCGACTACTATCTGCTCCAGTCGCAAATCCGTGAGATCCGACACCTCTGGTCAATAGGTGAAATCGACCGAGTACTAAATCGAGCGGTACAGGACCGCAAGGCCACTATAGAGCGCCAATTGTCCAACCTCGCAGTAAGGGTATCTGAGACAGAGCTCTTTAAATTAAGAGATGGACTTCATCTTCTGGCTGTATTAAATATATTGGACGCGCCGATGCCGCACATTGTTGTTCTTGAGCAGTACCTTGCTAGTGGACGGGACTCCGCCACAAGCAGGATAAAAGTTCGAACTGCTTACTCGGGATTGGTCTCCATTGACACTGAGGGTCGCCTCTCGCTTGCAACAGAGGAGATGACCTCGTTCCTGATGCCAGATATGAAGGCGAGCCAGTCAATTGCCAGTCAAACTCAGACGGTCAACATCAAACAGGCGTTCTATGCTACTTTTAACCCAATATTCCTTGAAGCAAACGGCATAGATGATGACTTTTTCGACTCCCGATCGCGCCTAAACCAGCTAGCGGGCTTCAAGGTGGAGCGCAATGTGGCCATGGCTAAAGTCGCCATTCACTTCATTGACTGCTTGTCCAGAATATCCATTACACAACGCAAAGAAACCAGTCACGAAAACCATCCGTCGCACAGCCTCTCTACCGTTGCGAGAGAGGTACTGCCTAAGCTTCTTCATCACATTGATATATCTCAGCTGGCTAGTCCTGAGAGAATCGTTCTCGGCACTCAAGTCACTCGTTTATTCTTCGAGGATGCCATGTTCGATGTTTTCTGGCCATTAGAAGCTCTGCCGCAGGCCGTAGCCACCTGGGGCAAAAACGAGCAATATTTCAATGCTGTGTATCGTATATTGAAGGACCCTGGTATCATTCAACAACTCGAAAGCGAACAGCGCAGTCAATCCTGGGCGACAGAATTACAACGGATGTCCAAAGCTAGCGACTTACAAGTGGCGGTAAGCAAGATGGTCGCCAGGAGATGGTTGCTCAGTAAGTCATTTTGGACACAGGACGACATACGCAATTTTTTCCTGTGGTTCTCGACCGTCCAAGAGTTAGGTCTTGTCAACGAGAATGTGGTTCAAGAGCCGTACGATTGGACCAGATTGACTGACGGGTTCACTCCACCAAACTGGGAGAAGATAAAAGGATGGGTGGTAAGCAATGTCGACATCGATGTTGACCGCGCCAGCTTTGATATCCAGAGGGCTGCGGTTCTTCTTGCTTTTGGAGGCAAGAGTAAGGAACCTGCTGAGATTCTCGAACCGTACCGCGGAATAGATTGGCGTGCCAACGCATGGCTTGCTGAAGCAACATCCTTGCATGGGAATTTCGACGCTGCGTTTGACGCAGTCGAGCAGTGTCTAACCATGCTTCTCAAGTTCGACGTCGATCAAGCAACAATAACCAAAGTAAACGATTGTTTCTTAGACTGGACATCCTATTGGGACAGCCATTCCAGAGACATGCAAGTTAGGGAGAAGATGATAAAACTCGATGAGCAGAAGCCAGGTATTCTGTCTTCATACATGTGGGCCCGGACTCTCGAAATCGCTTTCTACGTGAAGGGGCGGGATACGGGATTGGACTTCTTCCAGGCGCAATACCAGTCCAAAAAGCAAACGATTTGCGAGACATTTATTCGTCAGGCCTCATATAACTACCTGCACATCCCGCTAAGTCGAACGCTTACTGACGATCCAGAGAGCAGTCGTCTTCGATATCTGTGCGGTATTTACAAAGACGCCATTGCGTTTTGCGATGAGAAACCAATGTTGTCTCCCCGTGATATGCATAGGGCCCGCGTCAGACTTAGCTACTGGCTTGGTCGCCTCTTCTTCGTCTCTAAGGGCAAACCCAACCTCAACGAAGCCATCCCAATATGGGAAGGATTGTTGGAGGACTTTTACCTTAACCCTTCGACCAGAGACCTTGATATTCTTATCCCTATTATCAAGCATCTTTGTTCGGCCTACATCCAAGTCCTGCGGGGGGAATGCACAGACGTCGAGGCTGACCACATCATTTCGCAGGTAACAAAGTTGCACAATGTAGCCCGCTCCTGGCAGGAACCCATCGCTCTCAAGCTTTATTTTCGTGTGTCACTATGTCTCGCCCGTATCTATGTGGTGCGCGGTCAGATTGCAAAAGCGCGCGAAATCCTGAAAGAGCATGCTGATTCGGCTTTTTCTATGCTCTCGCAACGCAACAACTTGTCGCTGTTCGGCATCGGCTGGCTATATCTGGCGTCCATCCTCACAGTACTGGATCAAGATGATGTGCGGGAGAAGTGGGCATGGTCCAAATTTAGGCTGCTGCAGGGACCGCGGCTGAGAAACAGATATGTTAAGGCCATTAAACCCGTTGCCAACCCCTGTCTGGATAACGCAGTCAAGCAAAGAATTGATGCTATCAAGACCAGCGAGGAATACAATTGCTTCGACAGCCTAAAGATCGATCCTATTAATTATATGTGGGCGGGCGAATTTTACCTACCGTGGTTTGCGACCATAGCCTGCGACGGCCAATCCTGCGAGTGGAAGTCAGGCCTGCAAAGAGTAAATGGAAACACGTTTAACAGTATCTCGTGGCCTACCCCGGGGCTAATTGATAGGTCGGTTACTTTCAGGGTGTGTAGAGATTGCATGCTATCTAAGATGTGCAGAACATGCTACTGTCAGCTAGAGGAAGGCTTCCTGCCGGCTATGGGATGCAGCAAAGACCACAGTGCTCTGATTGTACCTGCTGCGTATGATGAGGTTTCTAATAAGGATATGGAGATCGTTGCTGAGGAGAGTCAAAAGTGGAACACAAATAGCTACTTTGAATGAGGAGCTTCCCACGTTATGGCAGCTGCCGGCATATAATCGATTATATTATCTTACCAATACCAGTCCAGTACTAATGTCATCAGCCATGGAAATGACTGTCGCAGCATTCACATTGATAATGGTGAGAATGGGGGCGATAGCACTGAAGATGACGATCATGAGAATGAGATTGACAGTAGGTTGACAGTGCCCAATCCGTCATGTATAGATGAGGCAGTGGATGTACCATTTTCCATCGAAGGCTATGGAATAGGCTTTGAAGATGCCTGGCTAACAAAAGATGGTGGAAGAATCATTTGGTTGTCACCTGAGCACAGACACAGACCAAGCTCTGCTCTTGTTATGGAATCAGCTGTTGTCATCCGCAGTACATATGATCAGTTGCTGATGTCTGGCTTCAAAGATCAAGTTCGGTATCCATCAGTGGGACCTTTCGTACAGTACAGTCAGTTTCTATAGAGTATGGAATGAATGAATATTTGCTAACAACTGCTGACCTCCCAACAATTGCATTGGGCAGTATACCTGTTCTTTACTAGTAATAGAATAACATTTGAGGTGAACTGTCATGTGAGAGTTAAGTCGGGAGAGATCTATGTCAATAGAACAGAAAGAACTAAAATAGATCTACATATATCAAAAGCAGTTTATGAGGCTATGTGTCCATATTAATTACTATAGGTTGCAGGTACCTCTCGGATAGATTCCAGAACCGCTCAACCATTCACCTGTTCGATACTGTTATTCCCTACCATACCCTCTGGAATGCAAGATAGACCCCGTTAGCATTGCCACAGCCAAGCGCGATCTCCTCGGTCCAGGGCTTTGGGTCCATCGATCGTATTGATTCAAACTCTTGAGCGAACCGCATCATAACCAGTAAAGACTCGGTTATAGCGTATTGCTGACCGAGACAAATACGTGGACCCCCATTGAAAGGCAGGAAAAACTGACCATGATTAGAATTATGTAAACCTCTTGTCAAACTAGACATCAGGTATTGAACTTACCCACGAGGGTCTAAGAGACTCCCATCTTTCAGGACGAAATTGTTCAGCATCTTGACCATATAGGTCTTTGCGGCGATGCATGGCATAGACAGTGTAATTCACCATGGAGCCTTTCGGAACATGAATGGGTTGATCACCGTTTGGGCCACCACCACGAGGAAGAATTGTATCTCGATATGCCATGCGCCCATTACTGGGCACGGGAGGATGAAGGCGCAATGCTAAAGAGGCGTCAGCGGGGGTCTGGATGGTGGAGGAATAACACTGACACTCGTTGATACAGTATTTGGCATACGTGAGATGACGAAGCTGCTCATATGTTGGTACGTTAGTGTCTAGATGTCTAACTTCGTTTCGAATCTTGGTCCAGATATCTGGTCTGCGTGCAAGCACAAAGAAGAGATTACCCAACAGATTCGAGGTCGTGTCTCTTGCCGCTATCAAGACGCTCAGGAGCTCTGCGCGTATCTTGTCCTTTGACAGACCCGAACTAGCAAGCTGCCTCAGCAGACTATCGTGTCGGTTTTGTGATGCATAATCTTTTGGCACTTCTCCCACCGAAGTCGATGTGCGAAGAGCCATAGCCTGATCAACATAACGCTCAACATAGGAGCGGCAGACCTGGTAGGCATCATGTGCATTCCTTCGGGAGCCCTGGAAGCGACGGACTGGGCCCAGTCTGGCCTGGTAAGCCACATCTTTGAGGGTAAAGTCAAAGGCTTTGGTAAACTCTTGGCTTGCTTTGGTAGGGTTGCAAAGTGTATCTGTTGACTCGCCGAAGAGGAATTCAGTGCCAGTGTCCATGGTGAAGTCAAAGAGAAGTTCCTGCAAATTGAAAGCAGTGTTGATGGGTATCTTTGACACAAGATCTCTGACATGTCGGTCTGTCAGGGCGAGGTCGGCCACCTGATCACGGGCAAAGGTTGGACGCATCAAAGCCCGTGAGTGCGCCCATTCTTCGCCATCAGAAACAAACATGCCACCCCCGATGACGGGATTAAACAATGGGGCTCTGAAAGCAAGTCCGTAGTCTTTGAACTTGAGAGCAAGGACTGTTTTGATGTTTTCCGGGTCGATTGTGAATATGGTCTGCTGAGAACCACGTTCAACGAGAAATGTGGTACCAACTGTCTTGTAAAAGTCATTGGCAAAGGTTTCCAGGAGTCGCTTTTCTTTAAAAACTTTCATCAACTTTAAGATGAAGTCGATGCCAAAGAATGGATCTTTGAGTGGCAGTTGGCAAGTCACTGGAAAGCAGCCGTGCCTTTCGCGGAAGTTTCGCCTTGCTCGTTTTGTCGCGATGCGACTTCCTATGATACGGACAGTGTAGATTGTCAGGAGCGCGACAACAATCTTCCATCTCAGTGAAAGACTTTCGTCGATTGCTTTCCATGTAATCATAGCTATAACCTTTGAGTTGTTAATCTGTAACAGTAATGCACAGGGAAATTAGCTCCCAACTTGATATCCTTAAATGCATTAGTCATTTTATCCAATGCTATCACATTGTTGCATAACGTATGAGCTCCGGAAGAATAGCATCATTCAGGATACAAACGTAACTGGTTGCATGAGATAATGCATAGCTACGAAAATGGGTTACAGTCACATTGGGTCTTGTCAAATGAAACTCAAGCCATTGGGGAAGCAGCCCTTGGCCCGACCCATGGCCCGACCCGCCATCCTTGCATCTTACGTGTACCTGGATAGCAGGTCTTTGAACCAAAAGGGTCTCCCTTAAAAGGTCAGGTCATCCGGCAAGGCGTGGTTCTATCTGACCGAGCATCATATCTTGTCAGCCCCCTCCCTCCATTTCATCCGTGAGCTTATCCTTCTGTTACCTGCCGTTTGCGCTGACGGTGCGTTGCAATATGGTCGGCATAGCTTTACTCGGAGCCGGAATCTTTGCCAGAGAACGTATGCCGATCCCCTCGAACTTCTTATCAATGGCGATGTTGCATTGCAGAGGAACTCTTGAATCAATGTCGCGCTGACATGCTACAGAACATCTGCCGGCGATTGAGGCAGTTGAACACTTCAATCTCAAAGCCGTCTACTCACGGTCTGAGCAAGCAGCATTATCGCTTGCGACGTTAGCCCGAGATGACGTTGACATCTACTTCGATAGTCCTCCCATAAGTGGAAGGTCGCTCGACGATCTCCTCGAAAGGTCTGACATTGCTGCAGTGTCATCATGTGCTACCATTCTAGTCCAGCCCCAACTTATCCGGAAGGCCCTGCAAGCCGGAAAGCATGTGTTGAGCGAGAAACCGATAGCACAGGACACCAAAACAGCTATGGGACTTGTCCAATGGTACAATTCCCAGTCAGACCCTCCGGTCTGGGCCGTTGCTGAGAATTTTCGGTTCAATGGGAGCCTGAGATTTGCCCAGATGAAAATACGAGAAATGGGCGGACAACTTGCATCTTTCCGTTTGAGCTACTATGGATTAATAAGAAAGGAAAACAAATATCTCAAAACGGAATGTATGTGAGAAGTACTTTCCTTAGTCTTTTAACGCAAATACTGATATTTCCAGGGCGCAAGGCTCCAGACTTCCAAGGCGGATTCCTTCTCGATAGCGGAATTCACTTTATTGCCAGCCTCCGGCTTCTTCTCGGTGCCATTGGCCAAGAAGCGAAGGAGGTACTGGCTTTATCCAGTTTGCTTGAGACGCATCTTCATCCCGTTGACACTATCCATGCCATCGTGTCCACCACTGATTCTCGGCACGGAACAGTTTGCATCTCCTTCGGGGTAGAACATAAATCCACTCTGGAGATCGAAATCATCAGTACTCGCGGCGTTGTTGTTTGGACACCTGTCACTGTTAAATCAATGATTAAATTGGATTCTGGGGGGTCGATGGAGGAGACGAAGGAATTCATCTACAATAATGCTGTCATGGCTGAGTTTGAGGCATTCGGTCAAGCCATATTGCAAAACAGTCCTGACCCACGTCAGAGTCCGTTGGAAGCCCTCAGTGATCTCTCTCTTCTGCAGGGTTTGTTGGAATCTGCAGACTCTAATGGCTCAATAAAGGCCGTTGATCTCAGTGGTGATCAAAACATACATTCCTAGCACTGAAAGTTAGGTAGAGCAGCAAAGTCGTAGATATAACAATTGGTAGCTCGTTTAATTATCTCGCGTCTACACTTTTTGACTCCAGAGGATACAACAAATGTGAAATTGAAGCATTTTATACTAAATGATATTCAAGTGCTAGTACGTATTGCAGGTAGCTTATGTCCAGTTCTATCTAACAAACGCTAAATCATGCCTCAAAATGGATCTAGACTACAATTTTATACCATGGAGCTTCTCTGGTAGCTAGATCCGAATGTATTATGGGCTAAATGGGCTACTAAGCTGGTCTCTCGGGCTTAGTGGGAGCCTTTCTTGGCTGTCTCTCGACGAGAAGCACCAGTGACAAAATATATGCGACAGAGAAATAAAGCATTACCCTCATCTGCTCCGAGTAGGCATCTGCATATAGAACTCTTATCCTAGATTGTGTCTCGGGTGCAAGGGCCCCAATATTCTCTGAGGACAGCAGTATCTGTGCAACTTGCTCTGTCGTCAGGAACTTGAAAGCTTCTCTTTTTATGTGATTAATAAGCAAAGCGGAACAGACGGCAAGCCCGATTGTGCCTCCCAACACTCTGATCTGTGTCACAGAACCCATCGTGACAGCTACAGTTACGTTAGTAGAGAACCATTGGTGGTTTGGCAGGGAAATCGGGAGCTCGTACCTAGATCTTTTTCAGTAACGACTAGGGGCACCATCATCAGTATCGTACTAAGGTTGAAACCGAAGCCGAGGCCCATGATAGCTTCGTAGCCATATTGGGCCGAGGCGATAGAGGTTGATGATTCCAAGGAGCTATATAGGCCAACTCCTATTGTCTGCAGTGAACCTCCGAGAAGTAGCGTGTAAAGAGGAGGGACTCCCAGCTTAGACACCAAGATCCCATTGATAGCGGTGGCAAGTGGAGAGAGGAGAAGCAGCGGCAGTGTGCGAATACCCGCGTTAATAGCTGACGTTTCATTGACCGTTTGGAATCTCTGCGGTATGTTGATAAGAGCAGCCATAAAGGGGAATCCTGTAAAGAATCCGTTTCTGAATGAAAGTCGAATTAGTTGACCAGCTCACGTTTGACTGATTGGAGCCTTACAAAAGTAGTCCCATAACAAACCTGTTGTGCACCAGGCTCCACGGGAACATGGGTTCACGGACACCATCTTTCTTGGAAAGCAGTCGCTCCCAAGCAACAAAGGCGATCCACAAGACGCCAGAGAGTACAAAGGTTGATACAATAGCACCACTACCCCATGAGTAGGCCACACCACCTTGCTCGAGTGCAAAGACGATGAGGATGGAGGCAGCTAATGACACAACCATACCCACAAAGTCGACCCGCTTCCACATTTGTTTCGATGCGAGGGAATGAAAGAATCGATCGGATTCGCCGTAGGGGAAGTTGAACGGGACCGAGAAGGCGAGAAGAACAGCTGCAAGCGCTCCTCCAGGGCCACTACAAGTAACATGTCATTTAGCAGTGCCTATGTTACAAGGTGCCTGGAGGAAATTGGAACTCACTTGAAGTAGAACACCCAACGCCATGTCGTGTTATCTGTGATTGCTCCTCCAAGGATTGGGCCGAGGACACTCGAAAGGATGAAGGTTGATGACATGATGGAGATATAGGTTGCGTACTTCTCGGGAGGCACCATGAGCGGTACCATGATTGTCGACAGAGAGTAGATACCAGAGCCCCCCATTCCCTGAAAGGCGCGGAAGATGATCCTAGTGGAAAGATGTTTGATGAGAACACGAACGAGGCCGGTATCAAGAGAGAGGGTTAGCATACAGAGGTACCATGGAATCAGAAGCACCACACGCCATGGAGAAGATAGTAAATATGGTGATGGCAATCAATAGCATCAATTTGCAGCCAAATATGTCACTCAGCTTGGAGTAAATAATAAGGAAACCTGGGATTGTTTAGTTCCTTTACCAGTAATACACGATAAACTTGGGTTTTACCGGTGTATGTTACCAAGTAGGATGTCACGATCCAACCAGCCATGTTGAAACCTTGAAGGGCATCAACGATTGAGACCAGAGCCGTGCTTACAATGGTGGTCTCCAATGTCGATAGCAATAGGCTCAAGCAGAGACTACGTCAATGGCGATCAGCCGTCAAGTAAAAGCAACTGAGTGAAGGTAACCTACGCTGCGGTCAAAGCATGAAGCCGCCATCCAGTATGGTACACCTTTTGTTTGATCGCACTGTCTGACGAACCAACTGCAATATCAACATTCCTGTTATTGTCGTTGGAGACGGAGCCGTGATTGTTGGGTGAAGCTCCAGCTCCAGTCGCCGAGTCGGGTAATCGAGGTGCATTGTCAGGAGTCGCCTCCTGACTTTCGTTATGCTTCTCGACGGGAGTCCCGGGTGGGTAGTGCTCCAATGGCAAATCTGGTGCCGCCGACATATTGTGAAAAGAAATGTGCCCGAGTGAGTTGTGAGAGCTCAAGCGGCGTAAGAAAGAGAGGCCGCAGTAGATGGTTCCAAATTTCGCGTAGGCATTAACAAGAGACAGGTAAACGGAACGGAACAAAAGACAGAAAAAGAGTGGGGGATCAGTTTGTGGTCAGCTCTACGACAAGAGACAACAAAGATTTCAGCCTCAGGAAACAAGAAACAAACATTGCTAATTACCGGGCTGCTTCCGTTCTTGGGTCTGTGCGTTCCATGCCAAAACAAAGGGGCGGGGTGGATCAGAGTCAGCAAGGGCTAGGGAGCCTGATTACCCTATATCTGAATAGAGGATAGTAGATTTGCCTGATTTTCAGTGCTACACTACGTTATCAGTTATCAAAATTGATATGATGGTATTCAGATCATTGCTATGTCTGGTTATCTGCTCTGTTGTGAGTTACAGAATCCGGGTACAGCATCCGCGTTGCAACGTGTTGTTTTACTGAAACGGCAGTTGGCGGGAAATTTTATCACAAGCGCTGAAGAACACACGATTAGGCACAATCCTTCTACATGATACGATGCATTGTCCGTTATATACCGCCAAGGATTACTTGCACATATTTTACCGGACCGACTAACTTAGACAGTTGGGTTTGTTTACAGAGCTGGGTTCAGGTTGTGTTTCCGGTATTACAGTCTTACGTGGTCTATTCCCACTAGTGGGAAGCTAGAGCAAAATTCCCCGGTCGATCAATGTGAAAACAAGATGACACTTCGTTAGCTAGCCAATAAGAACCAGGACACCAAAATTAAGCATACATCTAGCCTTTGTAAATTTACCCGAGATAAGAGGCTGCATGAGTGAGTGAATTTCTAACCTGTCTTCAGACAAGGGTAGGATGCTACAGTTGCATCAGAGAGAAAAGAATCCTTCAACCCTCATTGTCGATCAGCGAGAGAATTCGCTCATGGGCGAAAAAAATGGTGTCAATCTTTCCTGACATGACGGAAAACACTCGGCCGTGACGCGAGACTCGACAGCTGCGGTCATCATAAGCCCCTAGCGGCTTGGTTTTAACAGCCAACTGTGGACCAACGTAACGGAACATTTCGAGGAACGTGGGAAGGTAGTGCATGATCTGCTCCTCCATAAGCGCCCGCTTTGCTGATATGGTTGCAGGACTAACCTCGTCCCGTGCCGCCCGAGCTTCTGCTGCAGTCTTGAACTGCCCAAGAGGTGTGTGGGGGACACTAGACAAGGTATAATACCCCGGCACCTCAGTGGGGTAGACTGATGCCAAGGGACCGTCGACCAAGGTCACAGCCGGAAAATCAGCAGGACCCTCGTAGTAGAGCAACAAAGTGGCCTCGTATATTACCTGCAGATCCAGGTCCGTGTAGTGCCCCCACGTTGCATCTACCACAAAGTCAAAGCTTTCACCGTCGATCAGCACCCCATCATCCACCTCTTGAATGCTTGAAACCTTTCGGCCGAGCTCAAGGGCTCCTTTGAGTGCTGACTCGAAGTAAGCACGCGCCTTACTCAGCAGCAGAACCCTCTCAGGCACACACATGATGCCGTCAACGTTGGTGATAGGGATACCCGGTGGTGCCCCTTCGGTGAACGCTACCCCGCTTGAGGCCATGATGGCTTTGTAGGTATTGTAATCAAGCAGGGAATCTTGGGTTGGCACGGCATAGAGGTTGCAGGGCACGATGCGACTGAGTTCGGGGTAATGCTCGACGAAGCGCAGAAAGCCATCTCTTGACTGATTACGAGTACCACTGTGACGTGCGTAGTGGAAGCCCATATGCAGCCTGAACTGGTTGTTGCCAGATGCTTCATGTAGGAGTCGCTTATGCTGTTCGAACAATTTGACGTCAAAGCCGAGCGAGCGAAGGGTTGCCGCGATGTGACACCCATACCATCCACCACCAATGATGCCAAAGGTTTGGGGGTCACCGTCGCCGTCTTTGTCTATCTTTCCGTTTCCATTGATACCATTACCGTTGTGGAGAACCCTTTCGAGATTCGGCATGATGAGTAGGTCTGGGTGTTTTGGATGATGACTTTGGAATGATGGTTTTACGCTCCTCGCTAGACTTGAAAGGTATTGAACGAGCCTCTTCGAGTATTTGGGATACAGGTCAAGATAGGTAAACATAAAGTTAATAAAGGCGGTTTCAAAGATCTCTGTAGATGCATTAAGTCATGTCATAGTTACGGTTGGGATTGAGGCCCTTTTATCTTGTCTTCACTCATTGAATTCGTCTTGAGTCCTTGACTTGCAAGACTCGATACAATCATGGGCTTCTTGCATTTCCTACATGACCGAATCGTCTTGCCTTGCTCGAGAGGATGTATACTTGCTCCCATCCTTGAGAATGTTATCTACTCTCCAGCTGGGCTAGGACCGGTAACAAGACTGTCAGCGACATACACATATGCCTTGCAGAATACAAGGGTAGGAGATGCGTCTCTATTGATAATGATAAGCAAATGCACCTGCCATTAATGGAACTATTGTGCAAGCATATTGTGTTTATCTGTCACATTGAGCTTTGCAGATATGACTTGACGATGGATCTGGAGATATGTGTTCATGCCACGTAATCTATAGAGACGCTTACTCTAAGACCGGTCATCTCATGCAGCATATCACGGGGACGCTAATCAGTGCCTCTATACTTCTTCCAAAGTCTCTTCGCTCTCGGGGAAACTCAAACTCTCCATCACCCAGAATTCTCACAAGCTTTACTCTCCACGCAATGCGTATACTTTGCCTTCACGGAATGGGCACCAACAGCAAGGTATGTTAGCGTCGCATCAAAGTCACAAACATCCTACTATGACATAATCTAACACAGAATCTAGGTGCTGGAGATGCAGACATGTACATGATATTCCTTCACATAGCCCATTTCATTCCGTGAACTGACCGTAATGCAGCTGCGCTCCGACATCAAATTGGCCACTCACAATCGCACAAATACGAATATGTTGATGGTGCGGAGCCCATCCCGCCTGCACCTGGTCAGTCATTGAGCTATTTGCTTGCTTACTCCAGACTCTTACACACATCATAGGGATAGAGGCTTTCATTGGTCAAGATGAGAGTCTTGCCTATTACAACCCAAACTCAGCACAGAGCATTCTGACAGCCATTGACGACCTATGGGAGTACATCGCTGAGGAAGGTCCCTTCGACGGTGTCTTGGGCTTCTCCCAGGGTGCTTCCCTCGCTGCTATGATCATCGCTCGTGCCCGCCACTCCAACCCACCTCCCTTTCAGTTCGGCATATTCTTCTGTGCTGGGCTGCCTTACTGTGAGAAGTCTTTGGCAGCCGGTGAGGTCAAGTTCCTGAGGGCTGAGGACACGCAAGGTCCAGTCATTCACGTCCCAACAGCTCATATCTATGGTAAAAAGGACCCTGATGTTAGCTATAGTAAAGCAATGACTGAATTGTGCCACCCTTGGGGAAGAGTCCTTCTGGACCATGGAGCTGGGCATGAGATCCCAAGGGTGCCTGTGGAGATGGTGGATGACATGGCACGGGCGGTAGAGAAAGTTGTTACCAAGGCAGTGATCGGTCAGTAGCTATCAGTAGATTGATATCTGAGATAAAGTACACGAGATAGTGATTCCCTTCACAGACCAACAGCTAGCCCAGTGATCAATGCAACGAGACCCAATGGAACAATCAGTAAAAGCGCGATGTCGATGTTGTTGAGCTTGATCCACGACATACGCACATCAGGTGTCTGAAGATGCATTGGACGCAGCTCTTTGCCTCGTGGATACACGTCCCTTGGATCTGAAGTTTGCGAAGGAACACCTTCAATATTCTCAGAACCCTTAAGATCCAGAAGAGATCGCTCAAATCTGCCATCCCAGTCATATAGATGCTCCTCAATCAAATCGGCAGCAAAATGCTTCTTCCGTGATCCGACCATGGCAATTCTCTGCATACGTCTGACGTTTCTTGAGAACGACTCGCTGTCAAGTAAGAGAATGTTTCTGATAGCAGCTGTCAAAGACGCTGCATCAAAAGTTTCTTTGTCGAGACGGACTGCGACGCCAGATCGTTCCAGTCTCAGTGTGGTGACCATCTGGTCACCGAATATCCCCATTGCAACCATAGGGACACCGTGGAAAATGGATTCATTGACAGATGAAGGGCCAGCGTGTGTGACGAATATGACTGTAGAAGCATGTTCAAGGACGGCACGCTGCGGTACCCAAGTCGCAAAGTGCCACGATTCATCCTGATTATTGAACAGCTGTTCAACGGTCAAGTGAGACAGGTGTGAAGACGGCACTTGAATGCTAGTATCAAGTCGACCACGACTTCTAGCACTGAGTGCCCAGACGACACCGTCAATCACGCCTGAGGTAATGGCATAAGAAAGGCCATTGATGATCCTGAAGATCTTTTCCTCGTCCAGTATAACATGTGTACCAAACGCAACTAGAGCGATCTTTTGATGCGTCTCAACAAATTTCTTGATGTCTCCGTCCAGAGCAGGATATGAGTCGGCCAAGATGGGGCCTACAGGATGGACCAAAGGTGGAGTGTCTCGTGGTGTCTCCATGCCATAAAAGTTGTTCAGAAACACAAGCCACTCCGGCTTGGAAAGCTTTGGTCGAGGCGCAACTCCCTCATTTCGACGCATAGCCCTGGTCCAGAAGACCCAGCGAAGAAAGAATGGCGCCGACCGGAGTAGAAAGGTCATTTCGTACAACCTGTCATAGATACTAGCGTGCTCGCTTGTCAAACATCTTTGCTGCATACCAGGTTGACCCGGAATGTACTTCTGAGGCATCATCAACCACGGCATCTGGGGCCACATGACCGCGTGCGGAATACGGAACTCATTGCAGATATCCAGAGCCGCTTCAACGTGGAAGTCGGAGAAGATAAAGTCAGGTTTGGTGGTAGTGACAACCTCTTTCAGACCGCGATATGTGTAAGGCCAGAAAGCATCAAATGCAATCTTGCCTTTGACAATATCCCTTTTGCCTTGGACAGTGTTCCAGTTCCAACGGGAGAAGAGGATGTAGTGCTTTTCATCTTCTCCAGGAGAGATACCTGGCCCAACTATGTGGACCTTTTGCACAAAAGGATAATTGTCGACCAGCTTTTCTCTGCCGCTCAGTGTTGCAAAGTCAATTGTATGACCTCTAGCTGCCAAGATGGAACATATCTCCAGGATCGGAGCTATCAGTGTGTTAACATTTTGCCTTCTGTAGTAACACCAATGAGATTCACATACCTGAATTAGTCGAGCCCCCGACTGTAACGACAACGAGAATCTTGGCTTTGGGCAAGGACATGATGGCGGTTTTACTATTGAGAGACTGATCTATACACGAAGGGGTATACAATGAAGTTTGTGAACTTTGTGCTGGGTATTGAGAGGGGACCGTTGAGATACCCGTTCTCGTTGAGGATAGAAACCGTTTTGATTATCATGGGTGAAATTAGGCATTCAGTTCCTCGTCTCGACGGAAAAGTGCACATCGAGATCCGGAAGCATATCCCCGCGAGGAGACCATAAGCACGGCCCGTGTGGGAATGCGAGGTTATCTTACTGCATCGTGATCGGCAACCCAAAACTTGAAAGGTTAAGCGCCAGGATTGTGACATGTGTGATATATGCACTGACACATATCGCGTATGAACCGGCGTAGTAATGCATGTTAGTCAGGCTGCATCTGTGGGCTGATTTCTTCCCGCCCCGGTAGATGGATTGCATGCTTATAATTGACTCATCCTTGGCAAGCCTTCTCAGAGACCGATGCAACCTTCTCGCTTGACGCGTATAAGCAGAAGGGTCTTTTGACAGTCTCAAGCAATAGTCAACGCCACTCTTACTACCTGCTTATCTGGTGCAGGCTAAACACAGAAATGGGACCTTCGGTTTGAAGCGTGCATTGCGTATGGGATGACAGGTTTCTAGAACTGTCTTTGATATACCTGAAGGATACGTCAAGGTACGAATATCAATCGACGGAAGGTGTGGTAGATTCTGTATCGTCAATTCACAATTTGTCGACAAAGTTATCTTCACCTTAGAAAGACCTACCACTCCAAGAGACATCAGGTGCCGCTTGGCGACAGATACTCTAGGATCGTAGCTAGGACAGATGCACGAACTTGCCCGCGGAAATATTGTAATGCAAACTGGCGATGTATTCTCAATATTGCGTGAGACGGAATATATCCACACCATCCATTAGGCTTTTTGCCGCGCATGTAATCCATGATAACGACGTTGGAGATAGCATCGTGATCACCCATTCCTTGACAACTCACTAACGCTGATGCAGATGCAGACGAAGATCTACAATCATTGAGTGAAGTTCACCCCCACGGTGAACTGGATACTCAATTGATCCAACATACACTATCTCGCAGAGATGTCGAATGTAGCCAACGAGAGGCTGGTCGTAGGAGGAGTAGAAGAGACTAGTGCATTGTATCCAAGTATAAACCTATAATAAGTCTGTAACGCCGGACTATAACCATGTGACAGGCTAAACGTATCTCAAGCCTTTTCTTGTACACTCAATTATTGAAGATTACTACATTCTTGTTTCTGGAACGTTCTCAAGTCCTGCAATGGAGCCTATCGCTGTTATTGGCCTTGACCTCAAGTTCCCTGGCGATGCTACCGACGCCGATGGGTTTTGGGATATGCTGGTGACTGGCCGCTCAGCATGCACAGACATTCCAGACGATCGTTTCAAAGTCTCGTCGTTCTATCACCCGGACCCAGAGCGCTCGGGTTCAGTAAGCATTCCCATTCATTTGTTATGTCTTGTTGAGTACACCACTGATCAGGATTGTAGCTCAATGTTACCAAGGCGCATTTCCTAAAGGGCGAAATCGCAGCCTTTGATGCCCCGTTCTTCTCCATTACGCCCGCTGAGGCTGGAGGTATGGATCCTCAGCAGCGTGGTCTGCTCGAGAATACCTATCGTGCTCTAGAGAACGGTATGAACCCTTCATGCTTATACTAGGAGAAACCTGGGTCTAATCCTATCATAGCGGGATGTCCAATGAACAAAGTTCTCGGAACGAACACTGGTGTTTTCATCGGCTGTTTTACTCGTGAATATGAAGCCATCATGTTCAAGGAGACCGAGATACAGCATCGTTACTTTGCCACCGGCACTGGAACAACCATGCTTGCCAACCGACTGAGCTATTTCTATGACCTTCATGGGCCTAGCATAAGTCTTGACACAGCGTGCTCCAGCAGTCTCAACGCCTGCCACCTAGCTTGCAACAGCCTGCGTCTGGGCGAGTGTGATATGGCACTAGCAGCTGGCTGCAACCTGTTCTACAATCCTGATACCATCATCCCACTCACAGCTCTTGGCTTTCTATCTCCCGATGGGAGATGTTACAGTTTTGATGAACGGGCCAACGGATACTCACGTGGCGAAGGGTTCGGTATGGTTGTGCTCAAAAGATTGAGTGATGCTATACGTGACCGCGACTGTATCCGTGCCATCGTTCGAGGCTCCTCAAGCAATCAGGACGGCAACTCGCCTGGTATCACACAGCCTACTCGAAAGGCTCAAGTCGACTTGATCAACGCCGCTTATCAATCAGCTGGTCTATCCAAGACTCAGACACGCTTCTTTGAGGCTCACGGCACAGGTACTCCTGTTGGTGACCCCATTGAAGCAAGTGCTATCAGTGGCGCTTTCTCAGAGTATCGCTCCGAGCAAGAGCCAATGGTTGTCGGGGCAGTCAAGACAAATATTGGCCACCTTGAAGGCTCGGCCGGCATTGCAGGCCTCATCAAGGCTATAATGGTCCTTGAGAAAGGCATAATCCCTCCCAACATGGGCTTCCAGACCCCCAACCCCAAGATCCCTGTTCATGATTGGCACTTGAAGTTCCCTACCAAGGCTGAGCCCTGGCCTACCAAAGGACTCAGACGAGCGTCAATCAATGCCTTTGGTTATGGTGGAAGCAATGCCCACATCATCATCGATGATGCCTTTCACTATCTGCTCGAGCACGGCTTGCAAGGTAAACACCAAACCGTCGAGCTTCCGCCAGTTGAGGAGTTCAAGTCTATTACCAACGGTACGAATGGAACAAATGACCATTCCAACGGTATCAATGGCCACTCCAACGGCCATCATTCTACTTCTAGTTCGAGTGACGATGAGTTTGTCCTGGTCAAGCGCTTCAAAGGACATGCACCCCCCAGCCGATCATTCTTCTTCTCCACCTTCGATGAAGCTGGAGCAGGCCGGATGGCACAAGCATACAAGGAATTTCTCGATCTCACCAGCAAATCCATAGTTGCTGGATCTGAGGAGGAACAGCGCTTCTTGAATGACCTTTCCTACACCCTCATCAACCACCGCACATCTTTCCCTTGGCGGTTCTCCCTCGTCGCCGACAGCATTGCGGCGTTATCTGCCAAGTTGGAGGGCAACCACTCACCTGTCAGAGCCACTGCTGATCCTAAGCTTGGATTTGTCTTTACAGGACAAGGGGCGCAGTGGTATGCAATGGGTAGAGAATTAATCTCTGCTTATCCTAAATTCAGTACCTCTATCTTTGCTGCAGACTCGTATCTACGAGAGCTCGGATGCCCATGGTCACTTGTTGGTGAATTGCTTCAGAACCCAGACAAGTCACGCATCGACGATCCAGCATTGAGTCAACCGCTCTGCACAGCCTTGCAGGTGGCTCTTGTTGACCTCCTCGCCAGCTGGGGTATCAAGCCTGCTGCCGTGGTTGGTCATTCGTCGGGTGAGATCGGCGCTGCCTATGCTACAGGTGCCATCTCCCAGGAGTCGGCATGGAGACTAGCATTCTATCGCGGTGCCCTTTCCTCTCGGCTAGCCAAATCTACCGATCACACCAACGGCGCTATGCTTTCAGTGGCCATGAGTTCATCAGATGCCATGACATATCTTGAGGAACACGTTGGCAGCGCCGCCGGTAGAGACATTGTTGTGGCTTGTATAAACAGCCCGAGAAATGTGACTCTTAGCGGCAGTGCAGGTTACATCGACAAGATCAAGGCTGCTGCAGACTCGGATGGTATCTTTGCCCGGAAACTCAAGGTTGACAACGGTTATCATTCACCTCTGATGGCCACCATTGCCGACGAATACAGGAGCGCAATTGGTGACCTCGAGACTGGAACCAATACGCCCCCGGGCCAAGTTGCTCCTGTCTTTTACTCGTCTCTCGAAGGAACAATCATTCCTGTCTCTGCTCTCCGGAACCCTGATCATTGGGTTGACAACCTGGTCTCACCGGTCCAATTCTCGAAAGCTTTCTCGCTTATGTGCTCCAACACCAAGTCTAGCGCACCAGTCAAGAAGCTTGGATCCTCTGCAAAAGCAACAGTCAACACTCCAAAGATTACTCAAGTACTTGAGATTGGTCCTCACGCGGCCTTACGTGGCCCCATTCGAGAGATCATGGAGCTGACGCCGGAGGTGAATGGCGTTGGGTATGAGTCAGTGCTTCGTCGCGGTGCTTCTGCCGTTGACACAGCTTTGGGAGCCGCCAACTGGCTTTGGTGCCGTGGATACGAAGTGGACATGTCTGATGCCAGCATCGCAAAGGACAGTTCCCTCGTCGTCAACGCACCAGGATACCCTTTCAACCATTCCAATATCTATTGGAATGAGAGCCGTGTCAGTAAAGGATATCGCTTCCGTCCTGCTATGCGACATGAACTATTTGGTGCACCAGTACCAGATTGGGACCCGGCTAATGCTGTTTGGCGGAACTACATGCGTCTTTCCGAGAACCCTTGGGTAAAGCATCACCGAATCACTGGTGCCACCATCTATCCTGCCGCAGGAATGCTTGTCATGGCCATAGAGGCTAGCCGACAAATGGCAGACACGTCTCGTGTAGTCGAAGGCTTCCGTATTCTCGACGCCCGCTTTAACGTTGCTCTTCGCGTTCCAGCGACGCAGAATGGTCTCGAGACGCACTTTTACATGCAACCCTCGAGGGATCACCCCGATACTGTGGCGAGGACTGTACGCAAGTTCTCCCTTAGCAGTTATGAGGGCGGTGAGTGGCGTGAGCATTGCCATGGCCTGGTCGTCACGGAGTACGAGCAACCTTATACTGTTGTCGACGATGGAAGAGAAGACTTCGAGTTCCAAGAAGGATGCAAGAACAGATTGGAGAGTGTGGAGAAGGCCTCGAAAGTTGAGACTTCATTCCGACAGCTCTATGAACATTTGTCGACCGTTGGTCTTGACTTTGGCGCTACATTCCAGACCCTCCGTGATATTCGCTGCGGTGATATTGGAGAAGCGGTAGCGACAGTGGAGAGACAAGATCTTGAGGGCTTGATGCCTCTTGGGTACCTTCAGGACCACTTGATTCATCCCACCGTACTCGATGGTATCCTCCAGAGTATCATTGTCAGTTTGACAAAAGGTGGCCGCGAGATTGACCAAGTCATGGTACCCTCCGAGATTGGCAACCTTTGGGTGTCTGCGGATCCCTCAACATCCAAATTCGATGCTGTTAGAGTCTCGTGCTCAGGCAAATTCCTTGGTATCAGGCAAGCCGAGGCGTCCATCGTTGGTATGGACGTTAACACTGGCAAAGCCGTTTGCACCGTTGACAATTTTGTCATCACTACCGTGGCACGAAGCGAAGGCGCTTCTTCATCCGACGCTGCACGTAGACTCTGCTTCAACCTTGATTACAAGGTCGATCCAGCTCTTCTGGACCAAGAGACCGCGGACAAGACATTGCAGCCCGATGCCAAATGTGGCGCTACAGCTCAGCAGGCACAATTGATTCAGGAGGTCGAGATGATGTGTTTCTTGTACATCAAGCGCTTCTGGGACAGAATTTATGATGAAAATCGCGACGCCAAGTCAGTTCCCTATCACAAGAAGTATATCGCCTGGATCAAACACCAACTGGACAAGTATGACGCTGGTCTTATTCCACATGCCATGCCTGAATGGCGCGAACGGGCAGACGACGATGAGTACATCAGCCAAATGGAGACCAAGCTCCTCACAGAGGGTTCAGCTGAAGGAAGGCTGGTCGTCAATGTGGGACGGGAACTCCCTAATATCCTCGCGGGACAATCTGACGCACTGGAACTGCTATTCAAGGATAGGCTGGTGGAGAACGTTTACCGCTCTGGAGTCGGGGCTGAAATTGGGTATGACCGCATGGTGGCTTATATCGATGCTCTGGCCCACAAGAACCCAGCCCTTCGTGTCCTCGAGGTTGGTGCTGGTACTGGTGGCGCCACAAGACCTATTCTCCAGTGTCTCACGACACAAGGAAATGGCGAGAAGGGCACGCCGCGGTTTAGTCACTATGCATTTACAGATATCTCGATTGGCTTCTTTGAAAACGCTCGAGAAATGTTCAAGGATAGTGCTGCGCGCATGAGCTTCCGCGCGCTCAACGTCGAGGACAGCCTAGAGCAACAAGGGTTCTCCGGCCCAGGTGAACAGTACGACGTCATCTGCGCTGCCAATGTCATCCACGCTACCAAGAACCTTGAGGCGACATTATCCAACGTCAGGAAGTTGCTCAAGCCTGGAGGCAAGCTCATTTTGTATGAGATGACAAACACTGGGATGATACGGACCGGCTTTGCTTTTGGATTATT
This sequence comes from Fusarium multiceps, assembly GCA_028416715.1. NCBI lineage: Eukaryota > Fungi > Ascomycota > Sordariomycetes > Hypocreales > Nectriaceae > Fusarium > Fusarium multiceps. The sequence continues at coordinate 326,684 of JAQPZZ010000042.1, read as the reverse complement.
ACCTGGTTGGTGGTTATCTGTCGAAGACTTTCGTCAATTCACTCCACTGGCCGCTCCAAATGACTGGTCAAGATCGCTCAAGGCCAGTGGTTTCAGTGGTATTGATCTGCATATTTACGACTTTCCTGACCATAGGCATCAGATGGTCAGTGTCCTCATCTGCACAGCGCTTGGTGATGGAAGTGAAGAGAATGCACCAGCCACTTCCTATGCCTCATCGCCTATTAAGATCATCACTTGCGGGAAGGGTTCCAGTGCAGCCACCCAAAAGAGCCTTGCTACGGTTCTTGAGAAGCAAGCTGCGAGCCTCAGCACTGGCATCGAGGCTATCAACCTGCAAGATGCTATGGCGGATCTCAAGGAGCTGCAACAAACCCGTTGTATCTTTCTGGGGGACATAAAGTCCGACTTTCTGGAACACGTTCAGGATGATGACTATGAAGCATTTCAGCAACTGGTCAGCTCCACTAAGACATTACTTTGGGTTAACCAGGGAGGTGGCCCATCACCCAAGAACCCTGGTGCTGACATGGTGACTGGGTTTGCTCGCTGTATGCGTGCTGAGAACCCGGGACTGAACCTTGTCACTTTATCCGTCGATGAATTGGATCCCTTGGACAAGGCTGGGTCCATCATCTTGCGAATTTTAAGTTCAGGTGGTGGAAGCGAGAACACCTTCTTCGAGAAGGATGGCGCTGTTTATATTCCGCGTATTACCGAGGCCAACACAGTCAATCATCTGATCGCCTCCAAGACGAAGGGTGAACCAGCCAGGTCGGAGACATGGCAGGAGGCTAGCAATGACAGAGCTTTGACACTACAGTGCGCTGTGCCTGGTCTTCTCGACAGTCTTCAGTTCCAAGACGACGAGCTCTACGAGAAGCCTCTCGGACCTTATGATGTTGAGGTCCGCGTTCACGCTACAGGTCTTAATCTTCTTGACGTCATGATAGCTCTTGGCCAGGTCATTGGTGAAGCATTTGGACAAGAGTGCGCCGGTGTCGTCACTCGTGTCGGAACAGATGTTGAGCGTGTCTCTGTGGGCGACCGCGTGTATGGTCTGCTTAGAGGAACTTTCAAGACATTTGCCCGGGGCTCTCAATGGCAGTTCGCCAAAATTCCCTCTACTATCGATTATGCCGCTGCCGCCGCGGTACCAGTTGTTTACACGACCGCATATTATGGACTTCATGACCTCGCGCGCCTTCAAGCCGGAGAGAGCATCCTGATTCACTGGGGCGCTGGTGGTGTCGGACAGGCTGCTATTCAACTAGCCAAAGCAGTTGGGGCTGAAGTGTTTGTCACTGTGGGCTCTATCGAGAAGCGAGACTTTGTGCATGAGCACTATGGTGTTCCTCTGCACCATGTGCTGTCAAGTCGTGACTTGAGCTTTGTACACGGCATCAAGAGATTGACGGATGGACGTGGCGTTGATGTCATCCTCAATTCTACAGCCGGACAGACCCTGCGTGCTAGCTGGGACTGTATCGCACCTTACGGGCGATTCATCGAAATTGGCAAGGTCGATATCTTTGCCAACGCCGGTCTTCCGATGGGACCGTTCAAGAAGAGCGTTACCTTTTCCTTCTTCGACATTGGTCTCATTTCACTTGAAAGGGGTCGACTGTTCTCTCGAGTTCTTCAGGATGTCGTCGACTTGCTTGCAAAAGGTTCCATCACCCCACCCCAGCCACTGCATGTCTATAGTTACTCGGACATCCAAGAGGCATTCAGAATCATGCAATCAGGATCTCACATGGGCAAGCTTGTCTTGAAAGCTCAACCCGATGATCTTGTCATGGTAAGCTACACAAACAGGTCTTGGTACGTACCAGCGCTAACGCATTCCAGGTTGAACCCAGTCGCAAGCCGACATATTACTTTGATCCTGAAGCAACATATCTTCTCTCTGGTGGTCTCGGTGGCCTCGGACGTAGTGCAGCACGTTGGATGGCATCTCGTGGTGCCAAGAATCTCATCCTCCTTTCTAGGTCTGGAACCACACGACCAGCAGCACAAGAACTCATGGAGGAGCTCGCAGCGGCTGGTGTGACAGCATCGGCGCCTCAATGCGACGTCTCTGACCGCGCAACTCTTGAAAAGGTTCTCAGTGATTGTGCCAAGACGATGCCACCGATCAAGGGCTGCATCCAAGGCTCCATGGTACTCAAGGATAGCATATTCTCCAATATGTCTCAGGAAGACTACTATACTGCCGTGCGCCCCAAGGTTGTCGCATCACGAAATTTGCACGAGCTTCTTCCCCAAGACCTGGATTTCTTCATCCTCTTGTCCTCCGCTTCTGGCGTAGTAGGCAACCGAGGCCAATCCAACTACTGTGTCGGCAACACCTACCAAGATTCCCTAGCCCGTCACCGGGTTGCTTTGGGGCTGCCAGGCGTGGCTGTCGACCTGGGAATGATCCTTTCTGTCGGATTCGCTGCCGAGAACCAAGAGAGCATGGCCAATCTTCGTCAAGAAGGTTTCAATGCCATGCGAGAAGACGAGTTCCTTGCCCTACTCGACATGCTATGTGACCCGAATGGAAAGTACTCTTCCAATGCCAACCAAGAGTTGCAGGATTCTTCATTTTCACAAATTGCAGTTGGTCTTGAGGCGCCAGCTACTCTTCGCATCAAGGGTATTCCAGAGCCAGCTTGGATGACTGATCCTCTCTTCAAACATCTATACCAGATCCGAGGCGAAGGTGATCATGAGGGTGAAGGCGACGGCGAAGGTTCAGCCACGTCATGTTCCACGCTACTCCCAGCGGCGGCATCGCTAGCTGACGCGTCTAAGATTGTTAGCGCAGCTATTGTTCAGAAGCTTTGTAAAGCTCTCTCTTCAAGCGAACGAGACATTGATGTATCAAAGCCTCTACACAGTTATGGCGTTGATTCGCTTGTTGCAGTCGAGTTGCGCGCCTGGTTTATGAAGGAGGTTGGTTCTGATGTTGCGGTTTTCGATATTATGAGTGGGCAGAGTTTGGAAGAGTTGGCTGAACTGGCTGCAAAGAGGAGCTCATTTGCTAATTTTGATGATGACAAAGAGGCTGACTAAGCATGGTGGGGCGGTCAGATAATTTGTAGATTTTACACTTTCTTTCTACTTATAGGAATTTCCATAGATACGAGCCTTTATGCAAATAAATAATATCAATTTAGAGAAACTCTCAACTGAAATGATGCCCATTGGGTTTTGTGCTTAGATAGTTCCGTTTCGTTTAGACGTTGAAGCTTTGCGGATGGTGGCATTTCAACGTAGTTGATCGACTTATACGAAAGCGTCTGAACGCGTTTACCACACCACGGCATTGAACACTCATATAAACTTGCCTTTATGCGTTGATATATCATCATAAGGCTGGCATCATTAGAAGCTCCAAGCTATTGAGGGACTGCAGGAAATACTTAACCTGAAGCCATGTTTGTCACATATCATCGGCATGCATTACCCTGTATCCATATTTTATTTTGGAAGCATCACCAGGATGTTCTCGGTTAGTCCAAGCTAAAAGAGGCATGAATCTCGAGCAGGATTGCTAGACGGGCAAAGCTGACGCCAGACGGCTAGGGCTACAATTTTCAGCCGCTCATAAAACTTTTTCACCTGCACAGCTGGACTTGCATAACTCATTCCATGACTCAATACAGCTTCACCGCATACGTATCATTAACTTTCACAATTCTTATTGCACTCCGTGCCAACTGTTCTCGAGTGGAATGACTCCACGCAAACTCATTTGCTGCTTACAAACTGAAGTTCAGGCGAAACTTCATTGACATTGCGCAAGAAGAATTCCTGCTGCCTGTCAAATTCGACCTTTTGAGAGGAAAGTGGCTGGCTGAAAACCGATTGGCACGAAGATCCCCATGAAGTCTCAGTAACTTTACCCCTCAACTAGTCGAGGCCTTCTGACCTCAACGCCATGTCTGACTTTGCTAACATATCACATTTTCAAACCCCGCCCACTCTCATGCGCAACCTATTGCGTCTGTCCGGCTGTGAAAAGCGAGGAAACAGGTGGAAAGTGGCTGGCTGAATTTCAGCGTGAAGCGGAAAACGTACGAGGTCTCGATAATATCAGGTCTCGACAAGTCGAGCGAGGCCTTTTGACCGCAACTTCATGTTTCACATTGTTAATGTACAGAGATACGAACCAAAAGTAGAATTGCTAACAGTAGGGTTTTGCTGAGAACTGCTCAGTGTAGGGAAGACAGATAGCTATATAGTTCCTGGCTCGCCCGCACTTTGACAGTTCAAATTAGCCTCATCACCAATTCCCTTTCATCACAACCATCAAACTACTTTCTCTCCCCGTTTTAAATCATGGCATCAGTCAATAACTTTATCGGGATGCAATACTCCCGTGACAGTAGTCAATATGCCAGACAGGACTACAATTTCTTCAATCAGCAGTATGCGACTACATCCCACGGGATAGACCACAACATGAACCCTGCACACATCCTCAAACCAAAAGATGATGACGATGTCAAGAGCGCCATTGAATGGGCCACTAAGAACAAGGTCGCCATCGCTATCAAGAGTGGTGGCCACCAATACAGTGGCGCATCCTCTTGTGGAGACCAGAATGTGCAACTTGATCTAAGCGACACATACAAGGATATGAAGATCATCGAAAATCCTACCATTGATGTACCTAATGATAGGGTCCTTGTGTTTGCCGGTGTAAGCAACCAGCTGCAGGACTTCAATGCCTATCTCACCAACCGCGGACTGTTCCTCCCTACTGGGCAGTGCGCCTATGTTTGTCTTGGAGGGCATGGCCAGACGGGCGGTTATGGCCAACTTGGTCGCAGCTTTGGACTTCTTGGTGACCATATCACGGAGATACGAATGATCGACCACGAAGGCAAAGTGTTGCACATCAACCAGAATAACCACACGGAGCTCTTCTATGCTATACGTGGCGGAAGCCCAGGGAACTTTGGTGTGATCACACACTACACCATTATGGCATTCAAGGCTGAGAGCTACATGGGAATTGAGAACACGATCAAAACTCCCAAAGGGCCAAAGCAGTTCAAGGGACCGCATGGAGTGAAAGCCTTCTGGCTTTTCAATGAGAAGACTCTTACCTCTCTTTTGAAAATTGTTGCAGAGATGTCTGACAAGGGCAACGCACCCCGCGGGTTTGACCTTTGTGTCAATGTGTTGAGCCAGGACTTCGACATCACCAAACTGTTTCCATCATTCAAGAACGATGAAGTGTGGCGAGGTCTTCAGAAGAAGGTGGCAAGCTTTTTCCCTGATACCATTCGCGCCCTGCTAGAGGGCAAGTTGCCTCCTACCATTGTCCTCTATGCTCAATGGTGCCCAGTTGAAGGCCAACAGAAATATGACGAAAGCGTGGATGCGTGGTTCCAGCAATTTCGGGCTTTGAATAATTTGGATCTTGGCTGTGTTCACTTTGATGAGTTCAATGCGGACATGGCTAAGATGACTGGCCATTGGCTGTTCCCCCAACGAAGAGAATTCCCCCGTCCCTATGTCAAGCGTACCTACGCCACCAACTCCAAAACTCTCGGCAAGGATGGCTGGGTTGCGGGTCTGGTTCAGCGTCTGAAGTTGATCTGCGATCCCTATGAAAAGCTCGATGACGCCAACAAGAAACCCGTAAACAATCCCCTCTACGACAATTGCAAGCTCTCAGCCCAGATCCAGTGCTTTGGAGGAGATAATTCACTCTTCTACAAGAATCGGGATAATGGAGCTGCTTATAGCTGGAGAGACTCAACCGTCCTCCAGACTGTCGACTGTTGGTACCTTCCGGAAGACAAAGAGAACCCCAAGCTGTCAAAGGATTCAAAGGATCTGGCAGACAAATGGCAGAGTGAGAATGATGCTGCAATGATTGGAAAATCCAGCTATTTCAGCAAGACTGACAGGCGTGTTCTCTGGGGCTCATGGGGTGATTGGGATATGGAAAAGCCTGAAGTTTGGAAGACCTATTATGAAGATGAGGGCAAGTACCAGAGACTGGGCAAGGCAAGACTAGCAGCTGATCCGAATGGAACCTTTACTGCCAACCCATTTGCGGTTGCACGTCAAAACTGAGTTTTACTTAGCTCGAGTTTATCTACTATTAATTACTACAATATTGTCATCCTTGTGTATTGCGGTTGATATTTGAGACACTGAGCGAATGCTACCTAAGTAGAATAGTCGCTTTCCCTGTCTACATTATACAACTACAGCTCCTAATAGGTCAAGTAAATGCACTTCCCTTCCCACTCACCCTTTGAAATAACATGGTCAAATACCCACTTCCCAAGATTCTCTTTACTTATGAAATATCCGATCTTGGGCCCTGGTTCTTCAACACTGTCTTTGTCAGTAACAACACCCCATTCCCAGCCAACATTCAGCTGCCCGTCTCCCTTTGCCTTTCCATCTGTTAGAATCACTGGCCGCATGAGAACAAAGTTCCGTACATGACGACCTCCATCTTCGAGGATCAGATCTTCCATCTTTTGCTTATCTGCCAGTGGCCCTCCCACAACGTAATGGTATGGCAGATAGACAGGCAGAGGTATCCCTCGCTTCCTCCCGCATCCTGCGGCGCTTACAGCCACGAGGAGAGACTTCTGTGAGCTGGAAGTGCCGGTGATACCAGAAGCAGAAAGGTTGGATAGAGCAGTGTAGATCGCTGTGATGGCATCTTCACAGATGGTTGGGTCCTGCAGCGGGAGAGGTCTCGTAAGACTCCATTCGAATCTAGGACGTGAGCCGACGCCGCTGAGTATAAAGTCAACAATGAACTTGGAGTTGGTTGGGCTGACGAGGGCTTGTGCGACGGCAGTAGGATCCTTCACGTCGCCCCGATGAACGGTAAGATATCGGTCAACGATCCCCGCTGGAATGCCTTTCTGAGTAATCAGGATATCATGCAGCTTGTCCGGGTTCCTAACGACTTGTAATCGCTTAGCAAAGGACATGTGATAAGCGTTATACACGAGACGTACGAGCTGTACAATAAAGACCGTCGTTCAGTGCGCTTGCCAAGGCTGTTGCCACACACCCTCCTGTAGCACCAAAGCAGGCTATAGTGGGCTTTTCCTGAACTATCATCGTTTTGAAGAGTGTAGCTGATATGCGTGAATGAGATTGTAGGATTTGGAGATCGAATGTAGGTAAGTGAACACAGATCAGTTTGTTCGAGCGAGGATGTCAGTATTTTATAGTGCGCCGACAAACCGACCACACTTTGCAGATTTTTTCCATGCAGCACAAACAAGAGAGTTACTTCCAATTACCAATCTCATTCTTACACACTATTTCCAATCAAGTTCATCCTGGATTCCTGGTTAACCGAGTCGGCACTAGCGCGTAACGCACTTGCAGCTGACAGCCTCCACAGATTACTAAAGCAGATTGCACGAAAGTAAGCATTGATCGGCTGGAGGGAAGGATTCCATACACAACTCAAATCCAACACATAAACATTGAAGCAAGTTAGTCGGGGCGACCCAAGTCCGATTTTCCTCCAGCGTTGACCACCAGAAGGATTCCGGAACAACTCAACGCCTTCTCGCAATTCCTTAGCGTGGCTCGGCATGTCTGGTGCCCCGATTGCCCAGTACTGTCGGCTTGATTCCTCCGACATGCAATGTAACGAGGACAATTGGCATGGTGTCACAGATCCTGCGGAGAGAAAGAAGCGACAGAACCGCTTGAGACAGAGAGCCTGGCGTAAGTACTTGCCTGCATCCTTATCTAGGACAAACGATGTCGACGTACCGCCTGTATTCATTTTCCAGACCCTCAGTTAAAACATTTCTAGGTGCCAGAAAGCAGATATCTCAAACTTCGAGCACACCTGACGAATCTCTGCACCAAGAAGGCTATGGTATGCTTGTCAGTGTTAGTTTGTACAGCAATACAAACATCATACACGACTCGTCCATCACAGAGCCGTTTCAAAACCGCGAGGCCAACGTCCACCCACGTGGAATACAAATACAACGGCCAGAAATAAATGTCCGAGTTCAATGTGACACTGACAGACTCATACCGCCACTGTTGCAGTACTCGACATTCGCTTGCGTGATTCAGCCACCACGCCCGATCGTATTCCCACTCTCCGCGGATCACTGCCTTATCACACTGGTCCAGTACAACGTTGTCCGTGCCTTACTGCACAATATGTCCCTTCTCTCACTACTACATCACCTGCCGCCAGGATGTCGAAGTACGTTTGGCCTTTCCGAAATTGATGTTATAGCAGCGAAAGACATTCCATCGAATCTTCAAACAACATCCTTGCAGCGGTCAAGACCTCCTCCTTTCTGGGTTAATGCACTACCTTTCCCAAAGTTACGCGACAACCTGATACTTATGTCTGATAAATACGACAGCCATGAGCTTCTTCTTGACTTGGGGCTGAGAGTTTACGAGGGGTTTGACGACATAGAACGTTGCGGCTTTCTGGTTTGGGGAGATCCATGGCTTGCAACGTCATGGGAAGTAAGTGAAGGGTTTGTGCGACGATGGGGCTTTTTATTGAAAGGGTGTCCGGAAGTAGTTGATTCGGCGGATCGTTGGAGACTACTGCGGGGCGAGGAAAGATTGGCAGTCAATTTATAGAAAGACAAAAACAAGATACCATTATTGCTGTGGGATAACTGTTGTCACGTGGGGCCTGAATGGGGGTGGGGGGGGGGGGGTATGCACGCCAGTAACAGACAGAACCAACACAGACATGGATGTGCAGAAAACGCTTAGAAAGACGCGCATTCCCGCATTCAACGTCTACAATTCTCTTCTCTAACCACTTCCCCACATCTACAACCTTGGCTAACATGTCGGATGCTAAGCACCCTCGCGCAGTCTCACTTGAGAGCCTTCCACCCGAGATCCTACTTGTTGTAATTACGAGCCTTCCGAGTCTTGACTCGCTTTGGAATCTACTGCAAGCCTCTCCACAGGCATTGCGTCTCTTTGAAGATGGCTCGAAATCCATTCTCATCACTGAGGGCATAATATCAGGACGACAATCAATCATACCATTAAAGGTCAGAGACCTTATTCGGGCTGTGATACTTGTACGCTATGGCATACTCCCCTTTAAGGGTCTAGAGGAATTCCGGACCCAATTTATGAAGGCCATGATTCCCTGCCTAACTCCGGATGATACGAGAGTCAAGAACCTGGGTCCGATGTCACTGTCTTACACACCCAGTCCGACAGTACTTAGGCCCGTCGCCGCGACAGCTCATCATATAACGGCTCTATCGCAATCATACCTGGCGTCTTGCTTGGAAAGGCTACGAGACCAAGGCTTCCAGCCACTTCATGCTCATAACCCGACACCACATTACACCCACGACTACAAAGATACCGAGGAATGGATTCCTGCCTGGGACCGTGAATTTGTTGGTACGCCAGTCTCTGTTACTCATATTGGACAGCCAACTTGGGTAGAGGAAATGCGTGTCGCGCGAGTGATGTGGATCGTTCAGCTCGTCAGAGAGATGCAACTCCTCGCTACTAACAAGACAGTCATTGGATGGTCAAATTACGATGTATCGCTTCTACTTGACATGGATCCCGTCGATCTACTCCTCGACCGTGACAGTCCACTCCCCGATACTGAGCCAATCAAATCAGCAATGGATTATCTCGCAACACTAAAGGCACCTGCAAAAGATGTTTTTTATCGACTTCCCCCGGCCCCCGCGCCCTCAATCAACAACCGATGGATAACAGCACTCCCAAATCACAACGAAATGTTTATGCAAGTTAGAGGTTATCGGTTAAATGGTAAATTCCAATGGTTGGGTCAAGGGCGCCAGGTGCCAGAAGGAGCAACTCCAGTGGAGTTACCAACCTTTACGGAGGAGAAAAAACGGGAGCAGACAGCGAAGGCTTTCGATTTCCGGCCATCTGGTGTCCATTTCTGGGTGCGACTAAGGGATCATTTTCGTTCCGGTAAGTCGCCTTTACCTGGTGTTACCTTTAAGTCTTTTCGTCCGCTAGGTCTTGCCTTTTGGGGCAGGAAGCGGCTGTGGCTTTTGGGCTTAGCGTCTGGCGTAAATGACACGCAGTATACTTTCGACGAATTCTACTTCTTTGTCTGGGAGAGTATTCTACCGCTCGAGGAAGTTGACGGTATCAAGGCTAGAGCTCGGGAAGCTCATAGAGACCAGCAAGTCAGGCTTCGTCGTCCAAATTGAGTCATTTCTATTATTTGAGATATAGTCCATTGAACACTATCCTTCTAACTTTCAAGCGATACAGAAATAGTAGTTACTTGATTAGAGTGTCATGAGTCAACGGTTACTCTACCCATAATGCACATAACCTTCTGAGTTTATTCCCTACAGTAATGGGCCTTATACTGCTGCATTGTTTACTGAGTATATCTGTCGCAAGGGCTCAAACTCGCTGCGCTACCGGCATCCTTAGGAATAGCCCCCGCAACAACTGCAGACTGGTAGCACCATCGCCAGTCTTGTTTACCCAATTTACCATCACACTTCCAAGACCAAAAGAACCACCCATCAGACTTCTCAAAAGACTCTGCTTGTGCGGCCCAATATGCTTTATACCATGTTTCTTGTCCATCAACCTTGAACTCGTCGGTATTCTTCAATGTACTGTTCACTGATAGAGACCATTCACCAACAAAAACATGCCTTCCCATGTCATCTTTGCAGGCAGTTTGGATGTAAGCTTTCTTGTTTCCGGCGATCCTATTGTCGAAGCTCAGGTATCGGTGCGCATCGAAGAATACGTGTTCATCATCTGAAAGATAAGTCCTTGGGTCTCCTGATCCCCAGGACTTGCCCTGTAAAACGTCCAAGTCAGCATCACCATGATTTCCGTTTACTTTGCAGATATGTCGAGTACTTACCATGAATTGAATGTGTAAACGATCGGCGCTAGCAACTTTGAGGTAGCCTTCCATAGCTTGGATGCGCTTGAAAGCATTGGGATAGTAATTCTTGATCATATCTGCTGCCTCGGCCTTCCACTTTGCTACATGCACAGGCTCGTTCAAAACCTCGAGCATCCCAACAGTGGTGTAATTGCCATTAGTATGGATGCGCTTCGTCATCCACTCGAGGAATCGGTAAGCTCGCTCATAGTTCTCTGGAGTATAGAACCCAGGATCCGGTACGGACTGGGGAATTGTTAGTAAGCAAAGTCTTACGAGACTGAATAGAGGATACATACATGACCTGTAAATTGCTCGTTCGGGGAGCTAATCCTGGGGCCAGAGTGAAGACCGATAAGCACGTAAATGCCGTATTTCTTGCACAAACCTACGATTCGATCAAGATGCCAAATACCACCACGGGGCCAGTATTCTCCTTCTTGGATAATGTCTTCGTACATCCAGTATCCGACAGGAATACGGACGGCATTGAGACCAAGACTGGCGATCTCCTTAATATCGGCCTCTGTGATCCAGGTCTCCCAGTGCTTTTTAAAAGCGGCGTTAGCTTTGGCTTGACCTATACCCTTGACGCATGCCCATTCATCGTTGTAAGCACTGCAGCCCATGGTTTTCCATGAATCTTCAGCCATCCATCGTTCAATAATGAACTGCGAGCCGAGGTTGACGCCACGGATCTTTTTATCGTCCAAGAGGCGTCGCTCGGTGAGCTTTTCTCCCTTGGCCTTTGCAGCCACTAAATTTAATCAGTACAATAATTCTTCAGATGATATTCAAATGATCACCTCTGGACTGTGGGGTCCAGGCACTTGCTGCGCCAAGGAATAAATATAGCAATGAATTGAACAGCATCCTCGAGATGATGACAGTGTCTCAAAGGATGAATGGAAGCTGCTTGGTGGAGTTGGGCTGAGTAACTCTGAATTGCTTGAAGCTCCAGCTGCTTGCAAACAAACAAGATGAAGCGAAAGCTTTATGTCAATTTATACAGCTCATTCCGAGGAACGATGATAACGGGAATTTTCCGCATACTCATTCCGCAATGCCTGTCCATCTCGTTAAAATCCCTGTATCCTGCCAACACCCCAGACTCTATATACTTCTTAGACTGGCGGACCGTTAGGGACTCCACGTCATGAAACAAAAGAACCTCTATCTTAGGTTACATATATACGACGCTGTATCCACATGTTTTTATGATAGAAATACTGTTGGTTGATCCAGGCTAGGATCTGAAGTGCGGCTGAAGAATTTAATTCTACACGTCCCCACTCGTAAACCTGTTTATGTATCGGAATTGAGATGAATGGTCCGATAACGACGTGCACTGGAGTGGGTGATTCTTTAACATGTGAATGACCAAAATACTCCATAAGGGTTTGGAAAGTTGGTATGGGACGAGAAGTCTGGTGAATGTAACACTTGATAGCATATCGAAGATTGTGAGGAAGTAAAAAATGAGACTGAGATGGCATTGGAGATAGAAACACCGTACTAAGCGGTTGTACATCCGCATAGCCGCTGAGGCGGGGGTCCCGATCTTCCGATAGCACAGTCGCGAAATATAATTCACTCTGCTTCAACTGAAACCTGGCCGCTGCAACAAGCGGAATCTATGAAGAAAAGTCTAATATTCCTATATCATGTTTACTATTAACTTTCGCAGTGTGTCTGTTCCCTTCCCTGTGTCGCTCATCGGTCTGTCTTCCCGTGCACAAGAGGCCCAAATTGTGGTAAGACTCGTGTACTGTTCTAAGCTTTGTAGCACTGTATGGATCTCAGATGTTACATTAACATCTTCATTTATCCCCACATTCTCCATAACATCCGTTGCCAGAGAGTCAAAGCGTGAGCATAGTAGCCTTCCCTGCTCCCATCGCTCGCTCAGACTACGAAGAATAAACATAGTATCTCTTACCATGGCCCAGATGTTTAGTGTGTGTAAGCCATCGCCGCTCCCATTTTGTCCCGTGCGAAGACCCCAGAAACTGTAAAGTGCCATGAGACCCGTCCAATACACCTTTTCACAAGCGACCTGAACGTAGAATATGGAATTCGTTTCCACCAATCCGCGATAGAGTCTGATGAACCCGACTGCAGAATGCCATAACTCGTCGAGTTCAGTCATTGTTCTTTGGGGAATCAATCTACAAGGTCTCAGAAGAAGCATGCGGCCCATCAGCCATTCGCTTTCCAGAAGAGTCCTTGTTGGTAGCTGATAGCTTGCTTCTTTCCAGTCCGCCAACTCATTAGAGAGTTGCATAAACATCTCTCGTGCCACATGCTCATCGGCGCCTGCGGTCTCATTAAGACGGTCATAAATCTTAGATTGGATCTGCAGGGCGCGATATCGCTGTAAGTACCCGTGAATCTCAACAGGCGTTGCTGAGATCTCGATTCTGAACGTTGGGAGGGACACACTGATAGCCGAGTCAGAGATCTCCGTAGGTCGTCCACATCCCAGACTCATCGACCGATCGAACGCATAGACGCTCCACCAAAGACGACGTCGCGTTTCCAGCAAGCTCACTTCGATCGAATCTGGAGGTTGAGGATCCTGGTGCAGTCCAAGGTCTACGCACATTCGCATACCAACGCCGATCAGATACCACGCGTCGAGCAGCGAGGGATTCAAAGTCGCAAATTGTATCAAAAACAAGATGGACTGTACCCCGATAATGTTGCCTGGTATGATGGCAGACTCCCGGAACTCCAATGCATTTCGGAACAGTCTTTCTGCTTGTGCTGATATAACGCTATCTGCACTACGCGAGAGGCTGGAAGTCGATATTGCCAGTACTAGCAAGACTGTGAAATAGCTATAGCCGTGGCTGATTGACGAACGGTCAAAGTCTTCTACAGTTGGTGATACAATACTAACTGGGTCCGGCGCACGGCGAGAATCCGTGTCTTGTACAGAAGCTGGCGCGCCGGAGAAGACATGTTGGAACTGCACCCAAAACCCCTGGATGGAGAAGAAGGGGAGTCGTGGATATACATTTTCCAAGTAATGTTTTGCAAGGCTTAAAGCAGTAGATTCTGCAGGTAAGCAAGGTGTTGTCTCAACTTGCTGGGCCCGATGAATGGTCGATGATGAGATCTGGTCAGTACCTGCGGTTGCCAGAACAAGTGTTGAAAGTGTCGGACCTCCTGTAGCTGACTCGTACGAGGATGGAATGATGGGTAAAGCTTCTATGTCATTGACCAAAGAATCGATCATTGAGCTCTCCTGTGCTTTCGGTGTCTGTTGAACATTTGATGACGGTGACTGGGAGACACCATGGCCGGTCTGTGCTTGAGCAAGTCGCCGCTGAGCATCGGCTATCTTTTGTTGGAGGACTGTAGGATAGTCTCTTCCGCGACTTGACGTTTCATTCTGTAGGGAACAGGTATCTTGACGGCCAGATCGAACGCAGCGGCCGCAGGCTGGAGTAGCCCCGTCACACTGCAAGTGTTTTAGTGTACATACAATAGAAATGGATACATGGCGGCCCCACATACCTTGCTCTTTCGGCTTTTACAAAAGCTACATGCCGAGAATACTTGAGATACTCTCAATGATACGTTTCTTAAGGGACCCTGTCCACTTTGGAATGTAGGCTGAGCCATTTCGGTATGAGATGGTGCAAGTCACTCCGCTCAGATGACATTGATGTTCCAACAGCTTCAATTGCTCAAAACAAGTTCCGCTATAGTGTAGTGTCGTATACGCTGCGGGGAAGTCAAGCGATTGACGGAACCGCCGGCGACTTGCGATCGGCTTAGGTCTGTGGGTCTTTCCAAACTAGGTAACGTCTGATCCTGTCCGTCTGGGATTCGGGGTATCGATCGCCGATCATACCCTAAAGAGCAAGGCTTGATGCTTGCCCTTGATTGTACAACGGCGGTCCCGCCTTTGCAAAGTATGGAAACCGGTACCAGTCTTTTAAAGTTATGGCATGTGGCTGATTGATGTCGAGGCATCACTAAGGACTTTAAACTATCAAGCTCCTTTGGAGAATCATATAATTAGAAACTGATCTCTCGGTTTCCTCACTTGTTTATGACTTGAACGCTATTCTTTACCACGACTATTAACCATGGCCCCTGCAAGGATATCCCACGACCCTGTTCTTCGCCGTGAGCCGGCAGCTTCAAGTCGTGACCTCCAAGTCCGCAACTTGGAAGCAGATCTTTGCGTTTGCGGTGGCGGCTTCGCTGGTACCATGGCAGCAATCGCCGCGGCAAGGAACAATGTCAAAGTCATCTTGATCCAAGATCGTCCTGTCCTAGGAGGTAACGCATCCAGCGAAGTTCGGCTTTGGATTCTTGGAGCGACTTCGCACATGTTCAACAACAACCGCTATGCTAGAGAAGGCGGTCTTGTTGATGAGATACTCTTGGAGAATTTATATCGAAACCCCGAGGGCAATCCTCTGATTCTGGACACAATCCTCTTGGAGAAGGTCAAGCTTGAGCCTAATATTAAGCTATTCTTGAACACCGCATTGGTTGGGTGTGAGAAGAACGGTGATCGAATGGGCTCTGTCAGCGCGTTCAGTTCTCAAACCTCGCTCAAGTTCAATATTCGAGCTGATCAATTCATCGACTGTACTGGCGATGGCACACTCTCTTTCCTAGCCGGTGCTCCGTTCAGAATTGGTGCTGAGAAACGTGACGAGTTTGGAGAACTCTTTGCACCGTCTTCAGAGTATGGGCACCTCTTAGGTCACTCTATTTACTTTTACACCAAAGATATCGGAAAGCCCGTCAAGTTCGTCGCTCCATCCTATGCTCTCAAAGATGTTGAAGCAGAGATCCCACGCTTCAAGAGTTTCAGTACCAAGGAGATGGGTTGCAATCTTTGGTGGATCGAATATGGTGGTAGACTTGATACCATACATGATACTGAAGAGATCAAATGGGAGTTATGGAAGGTTGTTTACGGTGTCTGGGACTATTTCAAGAACTCTGGACGCTTCCCGGAAGCAGAAAACTTGACACTTGAATGGGTTGGCACCATCCCAGGCAAGAGAGAAAGTAGAAGATTTGGTTAGTATTCATTACTAGGTTTACCAGTACACTGCTAACCTCTGCAGTCGGTCCCACGATGATGGTCCAGCAGGATATCGTAGAGCAGAGGTTCCATTCTGACGCTGTCTCTTTTGGTGGTTGGTCACTCGACTTACACCCTGCGGACGGTGTCTTCTCTGAAGTGGATGGCTGCACTCAGTGGCATTCCAAAGGTAAGCTGGATTCATACCCGAGAGTTTGAATTACAACTAACATACTTCCAGGCGTCTACCAGATACCCTTTTCCTCCATGGTTTGTACTGAGATACCAAATCTTATGTACGGAGGTCGTATTATCTCGGCATCGCACGTCGCTTTCGCATCCACCAGGGTCATGGCGACGTGTGGAGCCAACGCCAACGCTTTGGGAGTTGCAGCCTCGTTGTGCAAGGAGAAAGCCATCGATCCTCTTCAACTACTCCAGAAAGGCGAGATGAAAAACTTCCAGCTTGAGCTCATGCGCTCTGGGCAGTTCATTCCAGGGTATAAGCTTCAAGATGCGAAAGACCTTGTCCGTTCAGCTTCAAAGATCACCGGCTCCCCTGCTTTTGAACTTTCGCAGCTCCCAGCCGATGGACCGCCCAAAGTCTTGGTCCGAAGTCTTGCACAGATGCTCCCCATCTCGCAAGGACCAGTCCCCAAGTTCTCCATTACTGCCATATCAGTTGAAGCTACCAAGCTGATCATTCAGCTCCGAGGCTCTCAGAAGCCTTACAATTACACGCCAGAGGTTATCTTGGCCGAGAAAACGTTCTCACTTGACCCAGGTACAAACGATCTTGTCATTGACTTCGGGATCGACAATCCTCAGACTCAATATGTCTTTCTTGCCTTTATGCAGAACGATGCTGTCGCCCTCTGTACGAGCAAGACTCGTGTTTCAGCCCTCATGACGGTCGAGCATGAGTGCACACAGAGTCCACCCAGTGATGTCGGCGTCGATGAGTTCGAGCGATGGACGCCCGTTAGAAGGCCGATGGGCCATAACCTTGCCTTGAGCGTGCAACCACCTCTCAAGGCATGGGGTGTTGAGAACATCCGTAATGGGGTTCCTCGTCCAACTAAGAGAACCAATTGCTGGGTTCCCTGCTCTAACACAGCTGGTAGAAAGATTCTCAACATCTCTTGGCCTAGCCAAGTCGAGGTCAGCAGAGTAGTTGTTTGCTTCGACACAGACTACGATCACGCCCTCGAGTCTGTCTTGAGAGGTCATCCGGAGAGAGCTATCCCATTTTGCGTGAAAAAATGGCGCCTACTGGACCTTTCCCAAGGCGAAGAAGAACTGTACATTCAAGATGAGAACCACTTGTCGCGACGTGAAGTGGTCCTTGACTCGTCTAGAAAGGTGACGGATCTTGGAGTAGAGATACTCGAGTTGAATGGAGGCGAGAACGTTCTTGGTGGTATTTTTGAGGTGCGCGTATATGAATAGGCTTATCACATGATGTTCTAGATTTAAATCTTTCAGACTATCTCTCTGTGCAGTGAACATTTCCTCTCTTAAGCAGCCACATCTTGACTTGCCACTCTAACTGTTTGCTCCCACAAAATAGCACCGGATCGTCTGTCTCATTGACAACAGGTTCAATGTCTCGTAGCTCCATTCTCCGGAGGCAAAAGCCACTGTTTCCGTCTAGATTCTGCGACAGATTTTTTAATCGTTCGTGCCACCATTGAGATGATTTACCATCTACCATGTCATCACCTTCTTCTCCATTGGTTATAAAGATTCGTACCATACTCCAATCCCTTGGGCGCAACAGTTGATGGGTTAGCAAATATTCGACGGCACCGAAATCATTAGCCCGAATACTGCACATCAGAACTGGCCTCTTCTCCCCGTTTTCGGCACCCCTCTTGCGGTTCATTTCCACCGCCATGGCAATGAATGGGGCGATGCCAGTCCCTCCAGCGACACAGATCAATCTTTGTGTACTGCCAAGTATGGCGGGTGGGAATCCACCACCAGCTTGGATAATTGTCGCAACCAACGGACCGCGTGGAAGTCCAAGCAAACCCGTGACACGTCCATTTCGAGCCATAAGCGAGATGGTCTTGGTCATGCCATCATCTGCATATCCAACATGGTATGGAGTAAATGAAAGACGCCTGTCCTCTTCCGACAGGTTTTGAGGTCCCGATACAGGATCAAGATCTGGAGGGAATTGAATGGTCAAGTGTTGACCAGGGCGGAAGCTCCGGTTGAAGGTTTGATTGGCTTGGACAGCAAAGGTATGAATACTGAGATTTGGGGTTAAACGGGTGGAAGAGACATGCTTGAGCATGTCAGGCGTTGAGTGGGCACCGTTGGTGTCGATTTTGGCGCCATCGAAACTCATTTCAGCTCAGCAACGAATTATGTGCCCAGTAATTTTACTCGGTAAACATCAACTGCCAAAGATTTGGGATCAAGCCTCAAATAGTCAGGCCATTGATGGGTCATTGTCAAGGACTTTAGACCATGCACATCGAAAGCCATGGATTTCATCCAGCCGTTCACCCGCGCGAGACGGAACCGCCGTGAGGGGCCACAGTGGGTGGCGGAGGTTCCGACTACCATGCTATCGAATACCCACACCGCGGAATCTTTCCAGCAACCTAGTCGATGCCCTCGGCCAAAACGCCATCTCCGCGCTTCCCCAGATTCCAACAATGTTGATAAGGTTAAAATAATACCTTCCCCAGATATTTTGCGGGGATTATCTTCAAGTACGAGCATTCAGTCATTCTATCGGATCATCTGAGCTTTTCTTATTACAATGGCTACAGTTGTAGACGCAGCACAGCCCAAGATGAGCGCTTGGCTGTTCTTCAGCATCGTCGTCATTTCGATGGGATCAATCTTTTGGGGGTAAGAATCATCCTACAGATATACTGCTCGCCAGATTACTGACAAGCTATCAGTTATGATATCGGCATCCTGAGTACTATCTATGTATCCCCGGGCTTCAACAAAGCTCTCGACAATCCATCTTCGAGCGACAAGGGCCTCATCACTTCCATCTTCTACGCAGGCCAATTTATTGGCTTCGCATTCTTTGCAGGTCCCTTGAACAATCGCTATGGTCGCCGCTGGGCAGGCTTTGGAGGCGTGTGTCTCCTCTGCGTAGGTGCTGCCATACAAACCGGTTCGGTTCACCTTGCTATGATGGTGATTGGGCGAATCGTTGCAGGTCTTGGTACAGGTGTGGTATCTACGTCTGTCCCGCTCTATCTGAGTGAGATTTCACCTGCCAAGAACCGAGGACTCTACGTTGCTGCGAATCAGGTTGGCATTGTGTCTGGGTAAGTCAAGACTGAGTTTCCAAGCGATCATCTCCAAATTCTAATTTGCTTAGCATATCGATTGCTTTCTGGGTTGGCTATGGATACTCCTTCTGGAATACTGGTAATGGTATCGATCTGGAGTGGCGGCTATCTAATGCTATGCAATTCGTTCCCGCCGTTCTCTTCTTGACAGGTGTTCCTTTTATCCCTGAGAGGTATGTCTTGTGCTCAGTGTCCAATGCTCGTCCCATCTAATTGCTTGTCAGTCCTCGATGGCTAGTTGAATCAGACCAGATCGAAGCCGCAAGCCGAGCACTTTCCAAACTACGCGGCCTTTCCCCGAACGAAGTCCAGCCCGAGCTTGACGAGATCCGAGCCAATATTCTCTGGCATCAAGAAAACTCCATCACGTCTGCGCGAGTTTTCATCCAGCAGAAGCCACTATGGTCGCGGCTCTGGCGCGCATGGTCACTCGCATTTCTTCAGCAAATGAGTGGCGCTGCTGGCATTAGATACTACCTCCCCACGAACTTTATTGCTGCTGGTACCTCGGAAGAGTTGAGTCTGCTTGCCTCTGGCATCGACGGGACTGTCCAGGTGGCCTGCACTGTTGCTGCCATGTTCTTCATTGACAAGCTTGGCAGAAGGCACTCCCTCGGAGTGGGTGCCATAATTATGGCTTTTTGTCTTATGGTAAGTTGTGAGATTTCCTTTAGACGATTGGTTACTGACAAGATGGTCCTCCAGATCAACGGCGCTCTGCAACTCGCCTATCCCGGCCAGACAAACTCACACGCCAACTACGTCAACATCTTTTTCATCTTCTTCTTTACGGTCGGATGTAAGTTTCTAGTTCATTCTCTCTCATAAACACATACTAATGAGTTTCTCCAACAGACAGCATGGGTTTCGGCCCCTGCGCATGGATCTACGCATCTGAGATCTTCCCGGCCAACTGTCGTTCCAAGGGTCTGGGCATTTCTTCCTCTGGTGCATCTCTGGGCTCCATCATAGTAGGTCAAGTCTGGCCAGTTGCTGTATCTCGCATCGGTCCCAAGGTTTATTTCATCTTCATGTCCTTCAACGTCTTCTCGGCGATCCTTGTCTATTCATGCTACCCTGAGACAAAAAACAAGACTTTGGAAGAGCTCGATTCGCATTTTGGCTCGCTTAATGTTCACTCGGAGGAAGTTGCTACGCCAAAACAGATGCTTGGTGGGGAAGAAGAACGCGTCGAGGCACCCGCGAAGGGCGTTTGAGTGGGGCTAGGTCGGATCGACCATTTGACCATCCCGAGGAATGAGACGATTGGTGTCTGACGTATGAAGAGTCCAAACAGGCTTTAGTTTCGCTTTGTAATGCTATCTTTTTAATGGCCAGCTGCAGTATTTCAAGACGGGAAGATGAACTATAACACTTTTCAAGAAATCGTTAATCAACTAATCAAAGTTCAATTTGAAGCTTTTGATCCGTAAAACCTTTCATTCAAATCAGAACAGATTAGCACGTTAAAGGTCATTTGATCTCACCGGTTAATTATCTAAATTACAACTATTAACCAGAAAATAAATATCCATTATTAATTAAAAAGGTTATTTTAATTCCATCGCTTCTGAGTAGTTGCTTGCAGTACATCTTTCGTTACCCTATTGCGCGCCAGAACACCAATCAAACTGCAGGGATCATGACGACTTGACTTTGCCGAAGGAAGCAAAACCATGTTGGCCGATGCGGGGAAGTCTCCAGAAGCCATACCTTTAGAGGCTTAGCAAGCGAGAGCGCGGAATGAGTTCCATAATTACTGTCTCCGCACTTGTCTAGATCTCGTCAAACTTATGAAACTGCAAACAACAAACACCACAACTTTAGTAACAACGTTCAACAATGGAAGATATCCATTAAGAGTCACTACTCGGACTGTGGGGAAAAACAGGATATCAACTCACTAATTTCCTCCACTAACAAGTTGGAGACATGGATTTACAATGTTTTGTACGCTTATACGACCTTTTTCTCACCGTCACACGTCTGACTGTAGTGTTCTCCACAGACAATAAATGCATGTAACCGCTGTAGAAAGCGAAAAGCGCGCTGCGACACAGGTACGCTTGAAATATCCATACTTTGCAATCCTCTTTAGCTAACAACAGGGTAGAGATTCCCGCATGCCAACCATGTCGAAGCTCAGGGTCGATCTGCGAATATACAGATGGTCGTTCAGGCAAAGTCCACCCAAGGAGCTTTATCCATGACCTGGAGAGACAGCTCATGGATTTGGAGACAAGGATACACGACGCCGAGAATGCATCGATTGAAGTGTCTCCAGCTACTTCGAATCTGACATCTAGCGATGAAGCCACACAGACTTTTACCACTGAGAGTGGCGAGGGACAATCTACCTTTATCGGTTCTTCAAGTGGTAGAGTAACATGTGTCGTATTGATATTCATAGCTAACATTACCTAGGAATCCAATTGGTTCGATCAGCCCTTGAGTGCGCTCAGCAGGATTACTCGAATCTTAAAACACCATCAGACACTGCAGAAGCGCGACCCAAAGCTCCACAGCCACATACACATAATACAAGGGCTGTTCTACCCCCACGAGAACTGGCAAATAACCTCCAAGACACCTTTTTCAGCTGTTATCAAATCCAGTATCCGATTCTGAACCAAGAACAATTCGAGGAGACCATGTCACAATTTTACGATAATCATCAAGGCAGGAGTGACATTTCCAATTTATCACCCGTCGACGTACGAGCGCGTTTTATGATCAACATGGTTCTTGCAATTCCCTTGATGTCTATGGCTGGGGATCACGACAAAAGCCATGCATTGTCAAAGGATCTTACTGCCAATGCCATGGTTGATGTAAGCCACATCATGCAAGCAAAGAACGTGCAGTCTCTCCAATGTCTACTGCTGCTTTTGCTACTTTCAATAGTGGACTCTTCTTCTGCGCCCGTCTGGTATATATCGGGACTATGCATGAGGATGTGCATCGACCTGGGCTACCATTCAGAAAGGACTATTGCCATGTCTTCCTCAGTGGGTGCGACCGACACGCGCAAAGAGGAAGAAGCAGACATTAAGCGACGACTCTTTTGGATTGCGTGTAGTTTTGACAGAACTTTCAACGTTCTACTTGGCCGTCCTTTCACCTTCGATAGTTTGCCGGTCGATGTTGACTTACCTGGCTGCTCGCTGACGTCTACGAACCGTCAACAGACATTACATTGGCTTGAGCTGCAGCGACTGCAAAGCGTGATAGTTCATAAACTTCATGGCACACGAGACGCCATCGATAGACACCGTACAGAAGACTTAGAACTTGAGCTATCTCAATGGACGATAAAGATGGCGGAAAATCTAAGAGAGTGGAATAGTGTTGCCCAAACGCTTGCTGATCCTTGTGGCTGCGACGCCAATTGGTGGAGCTACTGGCATAGGACAGCTTTGCTCATTTTGTACCGGCCATCTTCGCTACGACCAAGCCTCAACCCCCCCGAGACATTATCTTGCTACGTGGCGGCGAAAGAGCTCATACAACTCTCATTTCTCCGCATCAGCGAAGGCCTGGCGGACTTTACTTGGATTGATCTTCACTTCCAATTCATGAGCGGTATTACTATAATACTCATTATATGGAAGAATGTAGAAGCGAGGAACAAGGCTCAAGAGGATTGGGTCTCCCTCAAAAGTACCCTCTTTCAATGGAAGTTGATATTGGAGAGACTTGGAGCTCGTTGGGAACGAATTGGTCGAGCTCGTGAAGTACTGTTTAGATTGGCCGATGCTACGATTGACCTGGTGGAGAAGGATCCTGCACGATCTACAGGCGCGGTTCAGTCAAAGCCGCTGCATGGCAGGAGAGAAACAAGACGTAGCCAAAGGCACTCGATCATACAAAGACTTCGAAATTTATCGCAGCAAGATCAAAGTCCAGCTGGATGCAATCGGGACGCGAGGGTACCTTATTCAAACACAATGTCTGACAGAAATACCATGCAGCTGTGCAACAATATCTACAACAGGCATCCCGAACATCGAGGTCAGGATATGGCCAACACGCAAGAGCTTCCAGCAGGACCTGCAGGGTGTAACTGGACCGACTCTGACACTAGTCTGCAAGACACAACCCTTTGGTCACAAGCTATTAATAACTCGAACTGGCAGGCAGAAGAGACACTCTGGCCACTACTCAATCTATCTGATCTCACGACCGGCACTGATGAGTTGGATCTCTGGGCGTATTTCTCCGCTCCGATGTTGGACATGGAAAGTCTAGCCATCCCAAACTACAACGGTGGCATTAGACTTGATGAGTCCCTGAGCAATAGCATCCTGAATTTCCAAGGGGATCTCGACTACTTGCCTTCTCCAACCGGAGCCAACGGTACTGAGGGGTGTCATTAGTGACAATAGTGAACTAAAGAGCAAGAAGGATACAACATACCTATATATGAGTAATAGACATAATCATGATCCCACATGAATCATTCGCGGATTCCAACAGTCGATTGACACTTCTCCGTCTTCTGAACATATAACCTCTTGTTATATGCGCACGCGTCTGACATGTAGAACCAACCGGCAATGATCCGTCGAGAAAACATAATGCATGTTAAGTTCACATGGCCAGCTACGTCAGTGGAGATTATCAGTCATTCGTGCAACTACACTTGCTTATTTTCCTGCGTGATATCAGCCGGTAGGACGGAACCCCCGGTGTCCAGCTCAAATCGCGGCCGTTCCGACAGCTATACTGAGACTAATCGAAAAGGGATTATCAGCCGCCAAACCCTGTACATTCCGCTCAGCGCATCTCGACTGCCTCAACCTTGCGCGGCGGTTCCTCCGCAAGGCATCCCCACCAGAATCTCTACCCCTGTCCAGAAGGATGATCGTGAATGCGGGGAGTCTGGGGTACTCCAGAACGGAATCATGCCGAGCACAGACTCCGTCGATCACTTTACTCAACTATGCGGAGGAAAAGGAAGAAGATGATGCATATAAACTCGCACGAATCCATCGTTCTAGACGATTTTGCAGTGCTTCATTCAGTTTATCAACATGGCGAATTTCAAGCTCCTCATCTATCTTGTTGCGCTTTCAAGAGTACACGCTACGGTTACACCAGGCGCCCTCGCTACCATCTCAACCGCCGTAGATGTCAACAGCCAGGCTGGATGGTGGAATCCCTTGGATGAATATGGCGGCTACGATTGGCTTGCCTACCTACGAAACCCTCCTGGTGGAAGCATAGCCAACAACAACGTGATGGTAGCCCGTCGCTCCATTTCCGATGGCACCATCTCCCGTGACTGCGTCAAGACTTCTGCTGGTCAATGTGCTGTTTTCGCTGATGACCTTGGACACAACACTCCGAGCATCGCTGTAGACGGTGACGGTTACGTCCATGTCTTCACCAGTATGCACAATGAACCGTGGCAGTACTTTCGGTCCACCACACCATACAGCAGTACCCTGGTCGATGCTAGCTCTGATATGCCGGATCAAACCGTCAAGGTCACATATCCTGTCATCAAGCGTGACGCTGATGGTAATTTATGGTTGATGATTCGTGGACAAGCACCCAACGACAACAACGCAAAGGGTGGCTACCTTTACAAGTACACGACCAGCGACGGTTCTTGGTCACGCGTTGCTATCTGGGCATACAACAAAGGATACTCAGTATACCCAGACGACATCGCTTTCTCGTCGGATGGTGATGTCCATCTTCAGTGGGAATGGAGCAAGTACCCTGCATCTGCTGTTCGACATCAGGGAAGCTACGTACGCTACAACCCATCGGCAAAGTCTTTCACCTCAGCTTCGGGAGCAACGGTCTCTATTCCTATTACACAGAACAGCGCCGATATTGTCTATCAGCCGTTGACGTCGGGTGAGACGTACAGTGGTGATATCAATGCCTCGCCAGGTCCTGCCTTCCAAAGTGCGAAAATGGCACTCTATGAACGACCTGATGGATCTGTTCACATCCAGCATGCATATCGTTTCAAGACTTCCAACGCCGGTATATGGCAGATTCGTCGTGCCACTGCTACATATGGAACCCAGGATCCTTGGAAACGGGAAATCCTTTTCCAAGACAGTGAGACAAGTGCTGCCCTAGGTATCACGCATGATGGTACGAGTGCCCGTATCTATTATTGCCGCTCTTCGGCTAGTGCATACGTGCTTGAGAATGTTGGCGGCGGTGGCTGGACCAATACAGCTCTTGAGCCTGTAGTTGGTAAGAAGGTGCAGCGCCTCCAAGCATTGATGAGGAATGACGGAACTGACGTCTTGTACTTGGGATCCCCTACGAACGTTAACTCTACAACTGGAAGCCTGTACCTTACAACGGTTGGTGGACGGGATTAAAGTAGGGAATAGATAGCTGCTTTCTATATATTTAGGAATATGACCCTAGCGATCTTACCTACTCTACCTGCTATGTCAAATTGCTATCAACAACCCTGCAACGAGTACGTTGACAGATCCTGGCAAAGGAGGCAGAAACGACCCATATGACCCACAGAAGATAGTTACATTGGCTCGTATGGACACTCGTATGGGCACTCGCAAGGGCCACGAACTAAACGAACAACCCCGCACGACCTGCGGGATATATAGATATATAATTCAAATGTTTGGTACAGGAAATCACCCTTTTCCTACCAAGCATTACTACACCATGACTTTCTCAAGCCTTACAAAAAGGACCCTGGAAGTTTCCCGGGGTTTCACCTACACTTACTACGTGTCCCCCTCCAAGGCCGAAAAACCGACGATCATTCTCTTCCATGGTTGGCCTGACTCAGCGAAACTGTGGGACGGATTTACGAGCAATTATCTTGTACCAACTGGATACGGTGTCGTTGCGCTGGATTGTCTGGGATATGCTGGCACTTCTAAACCAACCGACCTAGAGGCGTATGCATGGCAGCACATGGCAGCCGACGCTATCGAAATCCTCGATGTCGAGAAGGTAGACAAGGTTATTTCTCTTGGCCACGACTGGGGTAGTGCTATGTGTCAGCGCCTGTACAACTTTTACCCTGATCGTGTCATTGGCCTTGTCATGATCAACGTCGCGTACATTGCCCCAGGAGGAAAATTCGACCTTGAAGAAACGAATAAGACGGCGAAGGAGAAACATGGCCATGGTGTCTATGAGTACTGGCATTTCTTTACCGCCGAAGACTCAACAGCTATCATGACTAAGAACGTCGAGTCAGTATATACCGTCGCGTTCGGCGATCCGTATACGTGGCTCGACAACTGGGTTAGCCCAGGCGGCATGCGCAAGTTCGTCAGCGAAGGTCGCACCCAACCAACCCTACCATTTACTACCCCCGAGCATAAAGCAGACTTCATGGAGAGATATGCCAAAGAGCATGGATTTGATGGACCAAGTTGCTGGTACAAAGCCTTCGTGGCTAACGTTCAGAGTGCGTCAGACAGGAATGTTTCTGAAGAGGCGAAGACTGTTAATGTTCCGGCGCTGTTCTGGGGCGGAGAGCAGGACTTTGTGTGCCGTCCTGCTGCGCTCCAGGACTCAATTGACGACGGATACCTTCCAAATGTTGAGTCTGTTGTCAGACAAGGAGGGCATTGGGCGCTGCTTGAGAAGCCGGAGGAGTTTGGTGAGGATGTGCTTCATTGGTTGGAGTCAACTACGTTTGCCAAGTAAATATCGTTCAATGGAGGGGGCAGATGTTAATCGAAGATTCAGCAATGAGAATGATGTCCATTTGCGGAGGTGCTCTTCTCCAAGGCATTGATTATCAGCACCAGCCATTGGGTTCATGCAAAGCACCCATTACGTCATAGCCGGGCTATAGGGTAATTGTATCTGTTTATCAGCTACTTGGACATTGTAAGACAGCTACTGCGAAATCAGGTTACTCTTTGATCTTACAGTAGCTGATGATTTTCATCTTGAAGAAACCTTGTGTACTCCATAGGTATCACCACTTTGAGAATTTCGCAACAGGAATGTACTGAGTAAATCTTGGCTCGTGGTTGCGACTTTCTTTCCTTTTGAAAGCGGAGTTAACTGACCCCACCTACTGGGTCTCGCTTGTCGATAAGAGATAAACATGTCGAGATTGCCCGATAGAGCCTAGCCCCCCGACTCTGGATCGCCCTGTCGGGTGTTCCCGCGAGTAACTCAATTGAGCATAGCGCGCATCAACATTGGGAGCTAGGCAAGATATCCTGCTAGATCTAGAACAATCGAACTGTGATACACTGAGACTATTGTTGAGCTATTTGTCAACCTCGGTGTAGTTTTCAGACTATTGGAGTCGAGAACCCAAGAAACGGCGCTATCCATGCATCTGTAGTCAATTTATTGTACTTTTTATGTAGGATGGACCTTTAGTTTCAAGCGCTATTGGAATCCCCTGTACATTAATTTCAGCTCTGGTGTCGGAGCTCAAGTCTTCCCAAGCGAGAGCTATGTATCGCCAAGCCTGTCTATCTATATAAAGCGACCATCCGCGTCTTTCCCGAGCTCTGCCATCAATACCTTATTTTTACTCCACTACCTTTTCTCAACAATCATACATTACCAGTATCTCGACTTTGTCTGTTCTGTTCCCTTCGATCTACCTGAATCCTTCTTTCTAAACAACAAAAAATCATGGTTGAAGGTCCAGAAGAAGAAGAAGACTTCGCTCCGCTGGACACGGCTGAGGTTATGGGCGATGACGTTCCCCGTCGCACCACCGTCGTTCTGATCAACAATACGCAGCAGACGCTGACATGGGCAGACTCTGGATGTGATCACGGCGTACCATGTGTCGAGGCACCCGAAACAATCGTTCCTGGAGCATCGGGAACATGGGCATTGCAGTCCGCCGGGTTCCAAACAGGATGTGAGGGCTGGATGGAATGGACGGTTGGCGATAACGGACCCACCGTCAAGCTAAAATACGATAACCCATATTATGGGTCTAACTCTTATTCCTGCAGTGTCAACTCGACTTCGTATGATATTGGCAGAGATGGAGGGGATGGTGATTATGCAACTGTTACGTTTACTTTGACGAACAACTAAACAGACTTGCACAAGGTCACGGCTCGATGGCTTTCATTATGGCAGACCAGGCATTGGTCCGTGTTGCCACGAACACACGACGTTGGGAGACTGTAAATAGCATAAATACGAGATCTCTGTTTCTTGAATTTCCAACACATCACGGGCGCATGTCGCATTTCAAAAGCCAAATGAGTAGTCTTTTCACCTAGAAGTCTAAGTACATGAGAATATTTTGACATCATAAAACGTGGCTATCATTCCCTCCCGGTACATTCATTGGCCACCTCATTGAGTACCGAGTGCAACGTGTGGTACCTCTAGCAGGAACAGCCGCAATCCTGGGGACGTGTCCTGCAATTGTTTCCGCAGCCGTAGTGCTCATCGTCCATCCCGCAGTCGTGCCAACTGTGACATCCCCTCCAGGGCCCTGTGCCCTTGGCATTAGCAGTCCAACACCACTGGCCGCTCTTTCCACAGATCTTCCAGCAGAAACGATCAGAGCAGCCATATGGGGCGGTAAGTTCGCAAGTTCGCTCGAAGAGGCTCTTGGGAGAGTGCTGGACAGGCTTCTTGTTCTCAAAAGGAGCCAGGGAAGCGCCCTTCTTGGGATCGAGCTGACGGTCGCGACCGCCGTTGGGGTGATCGGCGCAGAGACGGACCTCAGAGGCCTTGACACCCACTGGGATGTCGGAGGGAGCGACGTTCATGACTCCAAGGCTACCGCAGACGGCCTCGTTCCCCATGTAGAGGCTGTCGGCGGCAACGGCGAGAGGGGTGATGGCTGCGAAAGCCAGGGCGAAGAGTGAAGACTTCATGGTGACTGCAGCATGTTAGCGTTTCAAGGACGTTGAGAACGGCGAACGTTAGGCATCATGCTTACATGTTCAGATGGAAAGCGCAGAAGCTTTCAGAGTCTTTGGTGTTGGTGTAGGTGGGATTGATGATTGAATACTGTTGAAAGGCTTGCGGGTTGGCCTTTTCACAGAGAGATGTTAGTGAAAGGAAAAGAAAGAGGCCAGAAGGGGGGAAGGGGAGAGGGGACTTTATGTCTCTGACCAAACCTCATGCCGGGCGGGGTAAACGAAAGAGGCTTTAGGAGTGTTGGTGTGGTGATGCTGTATTGGTGTAATGCTGTTGAGGAAAAGTTTAACTGCAACAAAGCTCTGGTACTGGATAATAAAAAATATCAATGACGTCCAAACAGCCCATCGTGGCATTCTACTCTCATAATGACCTGATAATTGATATGAGGACACATATTGGTTTTGTTGGTTGTCGTGATGTTGGGCACGATGTTGATTGTGTTGGGTCTCGGTAGAGTAAGCCTTGTCGGGCCAGCCGAATCAAGCACCACCCGGGACAACCGCCCGATCGGTACTTCAGATATTCCACAAATATCGTTAAGAAGGGATATTCAATTCATCTTGGCTTTTTGCTCACGTCGTTCAATCGTCGACCGTTTTTGCATTGACTCATCTATTAATGCCGTTCAGTAAACTCAGATGCGCTACTCAATGGGAAAGTTTGATCTTATCCGTTCGTGTAAACCGACGACATCGTAAAACGCGTTCGTGTATCACTGGATCTGACTTTGAAAACTCTTCGTTGAGGATACCGGAAGAGATGGATATCATTGTCCGGGTTGTAGCGACAGACAGTGAGGATCTTTGCAAGCTGCTGTATTTGTACAGATCCATATCAGACCTTGTTCATTGTCATTAACAGCTAAGAATAGTAGATAAACTCTGAGAAGTGGATACTAATACAAGCGATACCCGTTGCCCTCCAAAGACTGATCAAAAGATATTGCACTATTCCTTCTCACCCGAATCGCGGCCAGCATCCATTCCAGCAGGATAGGCCTCATTACTGTGAAAGTGGTACAGTTGCGGCTCTACCAGACCCTTCCGCATCAGTACATATCGCTGGATCCACCATGGGAGAACTTGACTGAGCTGATGCTTCGCATGGACTGTGGTAGGGACAGCGAAGACATAGTCAAGTTCCTCCAAGCTCCTCTTCGCAGTCTCAGGCATGAACAAGAAAATGGCAATAAGCGCGATGATGTTAAGTCCGGCATAGAAACCGAAGCTCCCAGCGGGGGTCAAAGCCAGTAGCATACGCGGGAAGGTAAGTCCAAGAACAGCGGCCCAGAAGTTATTGGTTGCAACAGCCCAAGACATGCCAATCTCTCTGTGGGATAGAGGGAAGACCTCGGCAGAATAGACAAAGGCACAAGGACCTTCTCCGGGAGAATAGAAAGCGACAAAGGCGAAGATGAAGAAGGCAATCATTCCAAGCTGTGCGGGAGATGTGGAGGGAATGTAGAATGACATCCCGGTGCCAAGAAGAGTGATGAACATGAACGGAAAAGTTGAGATGAGGAGGGTGCGGCGTCCCCAGGTATCGATTGTCTTGAGAGCGGGGAAGGCAAAGATGAACATGGTCTGCCATCAGGTTAGCTCACGCTTATCGGTCGCAGGCGAAGGCGTAGGCTTACCATTCCAAAACCCCAAGAGACGAGAAGTGCGGTAATGTTGTTGGCACCAGCTTGAGTAAAGATAGTTGAGGAGTAAAAGGCAATGATGTTAACTAAAAGAAAGAATTAACATAATTCTGCAAAGACCCGAGTGGGGAAGGATACTTACTGCCGCACATCTGCTGGGCAATCATAATAATTCCTGAAGCTTGGGTAGCTCGTCGAATTCGGGGTACAGTAAAGAGTTCAACAGCTCTGGTAAAGAAGTTTGCCTTATCAAAGCCCTCCTCCTTGACGAGCATATCCTCAGCGAGCAGCTGCGAGTGGATGTAGTACAGGTCTCGAGCAGCTTGAAGAGGTGTGTGGCGAAGACGAAGAAGTGACTTGTATGCTTTGCTGTGTCGCCCTTTCTTGATCAACCATCTTGGTGACTCGGGAGCAAAGAAGATACCGAGAAGCAGCGGGACAGCAGGAATAAAAGCAGATCCAAGCTGAAGTCTCCAAGCAATAGCTCCAGTATGAACCACAGCAAGGTTTGCAGAGAAACCAAGCATGATTCCAAAAGCGACAAAGAGCTGCCACGACATGACAAGAGCACCGCGAATGACAGCAGGGGCGTTCTCGGCAGAATATACTGGGACGGTAACTTCCTTCAATCCCATTCCAATTCCGAGTAGGATTCGGCAGATCAGAATCTGAACCCAACTCTGAGAGAGCGCCTGGCCGATAGGAGCGAGGAGACTGAAGAGAGCTCCGATGAAGATGGTACCACGACGGCCGATGAGATGGTTCAAGGGGTCGGAAAGCCAGCAAGCACTGAAAATGTCAGTATCCATCCGGAGATAGCCCGTATGGGAATGCAACTCACAACAGAGCAATTGACATATACGGAGCACCATTGATAGCACCAATGATCCATGAATTCGTCTCACAAGTCCCAGCTGCCTCGCAAGCTGCGCCATGATCGGCGATACCAAAGGCTTGAGGAAAAGACAGATTGGCTCCGTTGGAACCTGTCTGATCCCATCCTTGGATAGCTGCACTGATAGAGTTGAGGAGAATCGTAAAGTAGAGAGCTTTGGGATGATTCCACCTATGGTCCCTTTCGGTTCGGAGGGCGTGGAGGTCTTCCTCATTCAATTCTTCGATCGATTCGAATTCGGCTGGGCGTTGTGCCACGAGAGCACCCTTTCGAAGGTAGGGAAGAGCATCGTTGAGGTCATGCTCGTGAGCGTAGGCTTCAACGTTGGCAAGGAGACGTTCCTTTGGAATACCGATAAGAGGGTTTCGAATTCTGAATGTGTCAATATCGATCCACAACAGAAAACTGGACTTGAAAACTCACTCTCCGGTCTCATTGTGTGCCATGAGGGTCACACTGGCTTTCCTGTTCTTCTCAGCAACATCGTTTGAGGCATACTGATCTGCCTGCTCAATATGATGAGACATGATGAATCAGGTACGAATTTGAATAGGACAATGATGATGTGGAGTGCTCGATTGCAGTCTGGAGCTTGGGTCTTGGGATTCCATTGCCAGGATGATCTTGGCAATATATACAAATTTCGTTCTTCATTGTTCTTCAGGTTCCCCAGGTTCTCCATGTTTATAGCGATTCTGGGGAAATGTGGAGAAATTCGCATCAAGCTCGACATTAGTTACAGCCATATGCATAAGCGTGGCTGCTAGCCAGCTCGGTGCGACCACCGAGCTAGACTCGACTAGATCGCTTAGCTCTGTAGCAAAAGCCACCAATTCGCTCGGTGGTCCACCCGAACCTAGTTTTGTAATTGTGATCATTTCAGCTTTTCGGCCAGATATTTTCGTAACGTCTCCGAGTCGCATATTCAGGCGCATCAGCCTGACGGGGCTCTAGGCGACTGCCGCTGCGGACAGAGCACCGAGTGAAGAAGGCGATAGAAAAATGGGCATAGGCTTTCGCAAAATCACTTAACGATTGACCAGTAGCCGACCTGTATATAACAACAGTACTCAAAGCTTGACTGTAACCAAGCAACAAACAACTTGCTCGCCATTCTCACCTGTTCATTTTATCTCCAGATACCACAACCACGACGATGTCATCCACAACAGTGACCGAGGTCTTGCAGCGAAAGCCCAAGAACTTTGCCGTCCAGACCAACCCGGCCCATGACCTACACCTCATTGAGGCTGACGTCCCTGAACCGGGGCCATCGGAATGCTTGATCCATGTCCGTGCCACTGGTATTTGCGGCTCAGATGTGCATTTCTGGAAGCACGGCGCCATTGGCCCAATGGTTGTTTGTGGCGAGAACGGACTTGGCCATGAGAGCGCTGGTGTCGTTATTAAGACTGGCAAGGATGTTACCAAGTTCAGAGTTGGTAAGTGAACTATCATGTGATATCATTGCGAGACCGTCAAAGAGATGCTAATAATTCCGATGATAGGCGACAGGGTTGCACTTGAGTGTGGCGTCCCATGCTCCAAGCCTACATGCTACTACTGCAGAACCGGTCAATACAACGCTTGTCCTGACGTTGTCTTCTTCTCTACTCCTCCCTACCACGGCACTCTTCGTCGCTACCATGCTCATCCAGAGGCCTGGCTGCACAAGTTGCCCGACAGTCTGAGCTACGAGGAGGGTTCACTACTCGAACCTCTTTCCGTGGCGCTTGCAGGTATTGATAGGTCTGGCCTTCGCATGGGTACTCCCCTAGTTATCTGTGGTGCTGGACCTATCGGCCTTGTGACCCTTCTAGCGGCCCATGCAGCTGGAGCTGCTCCCATAGTCATTACAGACTTGGATGAGAATCGCCTAGCTAAGGCCAAGTCTCTCGTTCCTCGGGTTCGTACTGTCCAGGTTGAGCGGGGAGTGGGCTCTGAGGACTTGGGAAGGAAGATCGTCGAGACTTTGGGTGAAGAGGCACGATTGGTGATTGAGTGCACTGGTGTCGAGTCTAGTATCCATGCCGGTATTTATGTAAGTGCAAGAAAGATCTAGCCCCATGGCTTTACCTGACTAACTGTTTCATCCAGGCCTCCGCTTTCGGCGGTGCTGTGTTTGTTATTGGAGTCGGAAAGGACTTCCAGAACATCCCCTTCATGCATCTTTCTTCCAAAGAGATTGA
This sequence comes from Fusarium multiceps, assembly GCA_028416715.1. Lineage (NCBI taxonomy): Eukaryota > Fungi > Ascomycota > Sordariomycetes > Hypocreales > Nectriaceae > Fusarium > Fusarium multiceps. The sequence continues at coordinate 292,794 of JAQPZZ010000042.1, read as the reverse complement.
TCTCCGATTCCAATACCGTTATCATGACACCTACCCCAAGGCCATCAGCCTGGTGACGGAGGGTCTGATCGATCTCAAGCCTCTCGTTACACACCGGTTCAAGCTTGAGGAGGGTGTTGAGGCATTTGGTATGGCTTCAAACCCTGCTGCGAGAGCTATCAAGGTTCAGATTATTGATGAGTAGACACCTGGCCTGCCCCAATTGCTAGATAGAGTTAAGATAGACTTGGCGTTGGTGTCTGACAATAAATTGAGAGGCCTTTTATTAGAACTTTGTATAGCCCATACCCTTCCAGATGACTCGTCGATGAAGTGCAAAAATCTTGATTAACAGTGTTGCTTCCTTACGTTTACATTTGTCTCTTGTCATTGTGTTCAGTTGAGCTCTGCGCTAAGATAATAACGTTCAAGAAAAAAACAGATAAGAATGGTAGTTCGCACAGTAAAAAACCGCGTCTCTAAATGGCCTCGATACTCGGACGGAGTGGTTCGATGCAAGACCCATGTAGATTATCTTAGTTTATGTTATCAAGGGTCCTACTGAAATTCTAGACTATGATATAATGGTGGTGAAAATTGTAGGTAATTGACGAGATACGTCAGTCTAGGTGAGTGACTGGGCCGAGTGCGTTGAGCAAGATGCTTCTAACGAAAAGCGAACAATGGCACAGCTGTTCAGTACTCTCAAGATGTTCAAAAGCCCAGGTGATCTGGAGGGTATCTAGCTCGGTCGGATCATTCTCCAGTGATTGCCAGTTTGTTCTGCAGTTTATCCTGTTAGTCATTTCAGTTTTCAGGGACAGTTCGACTCCGACGCTGCTCGCAGCGTGCCCCGAGTGTCCCCAATACGCTGCAATTCGTGGACCCCGTCTTCAGTCAAGCCGCTCGTCGGTGGCGTCTCCGAGCAAGACTTATGGGTATATGGCCACAACGCTAAAAGGCAATTGGCTCGGCGACACCACCGAGGAGTCATTCAGCCAATGAGATAGGACTCCGAGCTTCTTTGGCTTCTCCATCCTCGATTGTCTCCATCAAGTCTGTCAGCGACAGTCTGGAAACCAAGAATATGACTAGAAGTAAAAGCCGACGACAATTATGTTACTATTATCGGAGAGTTATCTATATTTGCGCCGTCCACTTGAAAAGATCTGAAAAGGTATTCTTGAACTCTTATTAACAACCGCAATGTCATTGCACGGAAAAGTCGCGATTGTTACGGGAGGCGCCCGTGGAATCGGCAGGGGCATCGTTCTGACCTTGGCGAAACAAGGTGCAAAAGTTCGTCTTACCCTCCTCTGAAATGGAAGCCTTTACTGACAGACTTATATAGGTCGCCTTCACCTACGTATCCGAGTCGTCAGAAGCACATGCCCGAGAGCTTGTGCGCGAAGTCGAATCCCTTGGCTCCTCAGCCCACGCGATACAAGCCGATGCCGCATCTCTCTCCTCACCGAAAACGGTCATCGACTCTACTCTTGCCGCCTTCGACGTCCTCAAACTCGACATCCTTGTCAACAATGCAGGACTCGGATCTGCAGGAACACGCATCGAAGAGGTCACGGCCTCTGAGTACGAAACAACAATGTCGGTCAACGTTCGTGCTGTGATCTTCATGACGCAGGCGTTCATCCCTTACGTCAGACCAGGCGGTCGTATCGTCAATCTTTCGTCTATCTCTGCACGAGGCGGGTTTGCCACACAGGGCACCTACTCAGCTTCCAAGGCCGCAGTTGAAGCCCTAACACGGTGCTGGGCAACAGAGCTTGGACACAAGTACAAGATCACCGTCAATGCTGTCAATCCAGGACCTGTAGATACGGACATGTATCGAGCCGCGGGACAAACACACCTTGCTCGAATGGAGGAGCAGAACAAGAAGACGCCTGCGGCACCGAGAGCCGGCACCGAGAACGATGTTGCAGATATTATAGGGTTCCTTTGTGAGGAGCGATCGAGATGGATCACAGGAGATGTTGTCTGTGCCAATGGCGGTATGATGTACACTTGAGTTGGAATGATAGAACAAGGCTATGATTAGAAGGGCTGCAAATATATAACCAGTACACGGAATAGACTTGACATCCCAAACCGATTCTACCAGCCAGGCATCCAAGTTCCCCAACTCGAATCTGGTCCTGTCGAATCCGAGCTTCCTTGCAGCATTATCCCTCCAGTGGCATCGAGTAACTCAGCATCTGATGAGCCCTGGGCATAGAAGTGAAAAGGCATGCCGTGTTCACCAAAGAATGCTGTGTTCCGGTCTTGAGGACCTGCGTCGGGTGCAGTAGGGGCACTTTGCGTAGTCAGTTCCCAGATATCCATAGACGTGCTTTGAAGATTCTGGCTGGTAGTCTGTCTCTCGAATAACGATAGGAAAATCTCTCTTTGATCTACAATTCTTAGTCAAAGTCAAGCTTGTGTCGACAGTGGTGACTTACCTAACAGTCTCTTCAAAATGTCGCGGGCGCGCAACGCCATACTGTTCGTAGAACCTAGATTCCATAAACAATCTACAGCACGTGTCAAATCTCTCTTCCAGGCCGGCGCAAGCGGGTGTGCGGGGTCGTAGATGCAACAGGTTGCTTGCACAAAGGTAGCCGTGATCAACCAATACGTAGCGTACCAGGCAAGGCCCCGAGGTTGTTTAGGTTCCCTTTCGACATATCCGCAAATAGACTCAACACACTTCTCTGCCACAGATAGACAAGTCGAGATTGGCTCAATAGAGATATCCAGGCTTTCCTTGTCCTTGATCCTTTTGAACAGAATCGGTCTGCTTAAGACAATACGGAGGTGAAAGGATCGCCAAATGAGGATGCGCTTAGGGATCTCGAACCATATCTCAAAGACTAACCCTTCGTCAAAATAAGAGGGAAGATCCTTGTGCCATTGGGCGATAGACCGATCGAGAGTGACGGCTCTGTCATGACTTGGTATCTGATGAGCAAGAAGCTCAACCTGAACCATGTTGGCAATCTGTGCAAGCCTGGCATGCTGCGCTAGGCAAGACGTCGTGCTCGGTCCATCTTTGGGACTTGGAAGGCTTTCCATATCGACAGCAAGATCCTGGTCATCCAGATTCGAAGGGGGGCGGACATTGACTCCAACCAACGACGCGGGCGGTCTTCCGAGGGTCAATTGGGCGCCGGAAACAAACACAAATATGGCCCACCATGCCCGTCTACGGATCTCCATCGTGAATGGGCTTGACGACGGTAAGAAGAATTCACGGTGGAGGCCAATTGCTAAGGCCATACTCCAACCAATCCCGATAAGTACGAAACTTGAGTTGGGCTTGTTTCGCTTTTGGAGGTAGTTTGCCATGAGGACGAGGCCCTGGACATAACTCAGAGATCCCTTCTCAAGAATTTCCATGGTTAGACTTTGCCGCGCTTTCTTGTAGAATGGAACGTCGCTGTCTGATGCATCGGTCGCACCGACAAAGGCTCCAATTGCAATGACAATGTTATGCAGTAGTGGCCATGAGCCGTCCCTGGGTTTAGCCAGTGCTCCTATCCCATCGTCAGATAAGCTTCGGTATTTTCAGTGGACTTACCCGAAAGTCTTGCGCGGAAGGTTCCTTCGTGAAGAATTGGATACGAGCTATGGTATATCTTAAAGTAATCATCAATGTACCGCGACATATCTGCAGCAGATGCTTCAGAAGTATTTCGACTATTTGGATCATCGAGTGGGAAAGGCGTCGGTTGATCGGCGGGGATATACAAATGCAGAGTTTGAAGAAATTTTAAAGCCGCGACTCCAGATTGAGGCCCGGTATATCCGACCTTTCCTGGTTCCGTGACGAGTGATCCCATACCATCAGTCGTGTTGTCGAAGTCTTGGGTTTCATCAAACTCGTAGTCTTCAGCGTTACTCCATTCAGCTGGACTTGGGTCATTAGGCGGCTGATTGCCTGCTGGTCCGTACCTCGTCTCGGGCGCCTCTGAGAGCGTACCGGGACTTGAGGTAGGAGGTGCATTTTGGCCCGCTGATTCAATTCGTCGTATCGCATCTTGGATATTGATATCTGGTAGGTGAACAGCCCAAGCCTTTTCCATCGACGAGATTAATTTTTCGGCTTGGTTCAAGCGCCTGTTTATGTTGTCAGCTCAGAACAACCCTGCACTCCCCGCCCGTCTTGCCTTTGCAGGGTAGTCAGCGACTCCAAAACTGAACTGTATCTGCATTCTTTCTTGTCCCTTGTACAATTGGCGCATTTTGCACCGCCAGAGCATCGCACCTTGCGACGTTTGCATTCGTTGCAGGCTTGTGCTTTCCGGGACAGGGATAGCCTGTGTGGCGAGTCGCGTTGTGGGCTGCTCATTGCAGCTATCCTGAGTGAGTTCGACCCAGATGTAAAAAAAGCCACGCGATGAGAAACAATTAATCGTGATAGAGGCAACAAGTTAATCGGTCTCCGAAATATCAGTGAAGGAAATATTGGCGGAGATGCTTTGCTGCAGGTGAGGGGCTGTTGTTGTCTTGACCCTCCCTCTACCAGTTAATGGCATGAGATATTGACCTAAACCCGATTGGGAATCGGCCCCATTGGAAGAAGATTTAGTAATGTACAGGCTAGCAATACTTCTTGACAGGTGTTGTATTAAGTGCTTAATCCAATCTATATGTATTATATGGAGAGTATCGCTCGGAAGATATTCTATACCAAGTAGCCCAAGTCCCAAAGCCAAGACCATTGCGGCTGCGAGAGAGAAAGAAAAGCGTCTCATGAGTTCCAGTGCATACCGAGCCTTGAGAAGTATCAAAGACCACATATACCGTACACGAGAAGATGTCAGGTCGCTGGTGAATGCTATTTTAAATGGGGCGCGAAAGCGTGCTACCAGGAATCCATCAAATCCCCATGTTTGAGGACCTCGAGCGTAGGGAAGGGTTGTCTTGTTATCGACATCCAGTGAAGGAGACAATGCCGCCAAGGATTGTTTGTCTGGAACAACTGATACCATCCAATGGTTCAAGATGCTAAAGTGTACGAGCCCAATTGAGTTGGTCTCCATGGATTGTTTTTGCAAGTCGATGCCATCGTCCAGGATGCTAGCGGCGATGTCGGCGTATCCATTTTCTGATGCTTTGAGCATTGTCTTGCACTTTTCCGAAACGGGGATCTTCGGTAAAATTGAAGCCGGTAGCATATTCACAATGGCCGTATGTTCCTGTTCGGCGGCTCTCTCCAAGGGGCTGACAGAAGCCTTAATCTGTAGTGGGGCAAAATGAGACTAAAAGTATCTTGCTCTCGCTCTGTAGGGAAGCTATCTCCACGTGCGTATGTTGTGCGCCTGACGTTTGCACAGCGCTTGAACCAAGTTGTTAAAGAGATGTTCTGGTTTGGAGTAGATATCTATTGAAAGGTTCCATTATTTAAATACATTTCGGTCTTCGACAGCTATATGCTGCTACCTGGGATGAGCAATTGTCGACTTGCGTCTATCACAGTCGAGCCTAGGGACACTCAATTCGAGAAGATCCGCAACCAAGTAAGTGAAAAAGCAATTATCAACGACGACGTATTTATCCTTGTAAAACAAGCAAACAAAATATAGTTTTAAACCTTGTCACTACCAAGTGTTAACTATAGGAGGTGTCATTGATATTTCTAACCGTCTAGGAGACATACAGCGCCTGTAAAAAGAGCTATGCCTAGTTATCTATGGGATAGCATGTTCCGTTGTGCCCGGCACCGACGCGCTCGTCTGTCCAGCCCAAGAATGTTCCATACTCCTTGCACTTGCTCTTCCAATCAGCATCGTCGATATCATCTCCATTGCAAGTCTCTCCATCAAATTTGGCCTGGATTGCGTCAGTTACGTCTCGATATGAATTCAATTGATTACTGACGATATCCTGGTATCGCTCGCAGACTTTCTCAGTGATATCAGGGTTTGTCAACCACCATGCATCACTGGCATTCTTGATGTGAAGACAGCAGTTGTGTTTGCTGTCATCCGTTGGCTCCTGACTGTTGAGAGGCGTTAGTAAAGGTCTGGACGTGGGGGAATGGTTGAACATACGCTTCGACAGCTCCGAGGAGGAACATGGAAAGAACAAGGGACTTGATGGTCAACATGACGATCTTTGTGTAGGTTAATGGATACAGATGTTGGATAGTACAACAACAGTTGAGCTAAGATAGGTCTTTAATACTCCAGGTTAGACCACCTGGTCATCCCAGCAATATTTCGGCAGTTATATCTGTGCACTGGCCACTTACTATAGATATCCTCCAATCGGGTCTAGCCCTGACAGCTTCCAGGATCTCGTCTCCATAATTCATTTTACTGAATGGTACGCTGGGAAACTCTATGACGTGAAAGCTGGCTACAGGAGTTACACACCGCCCTACGGATAATATAGTATCAAATGCTGAACTTCATATCTCGTTACAAATTTCGGATATAGAAGAATCAATTGAGATTCAAAAGACCGAGAAAGCCTAAGCCTCACTGTATGGTGTTTAAAATGAAGTGATGGCTAACAGATCCCCGACGAATCAACTTCCCAATTGCCTTAATGAGAGTCTATTAGTTATTCACATCGATAACCTATTTCCCAATCGGGATAATCTCCGTGTTCCTGAAAGATCAGTTTGCAAGTCGTGCGGTTCAAACCAACACTATAAACAAGCACTACTCCTTGATTTCGAACTCTGTAGAGAGCTCGCTCTATAAATCTAACAGCCCGGCTTGTCGTTAGAGATCATGTTCTCGTCACATCGTCATGACTAAGATCTTTTCTCCCACTCGGATGGCAACTCCGTCTGGATCCCGAGAGTCCGTGAAATGCGAAGGGCCGCTGACTAAGACAGAAAACCTGCGTCTCTACGTCGTTCATGATTGGGACCATAGCTCAATCCTCCACAGCGGCGGGTCTGCCAGTGAAACATCCGGTGATAAGATGCCCGGCAATGCGAAATTTTTCAAGTTCCGAGCCATAGTATAGACACCAACACCGCCTCGTCTGGGATTATATCATAGCTACTGAGATGAATGAACTAGTGTCACGGATACAGCAACAACCCGCTCTTCCGGGAGGGCCTTAGCCGTCTCTCTACGGCAGCCATCTTCTACTATAAAAGCTGATGATGTCCCAGTGTGTTGTGTAAATTCGATACACGAACAACATCAAAACTTCGAAGGCCAACAAAGACTCAACTAAATCGACCATCTCTTCTTTAACCCAATCGAATCCAACCATGGAACGAGCAGAAGATACCGGAATCTCCATTCTTGTTGTCGGGAGCGGCATTGCAGGTTTAACCTTCGCTATTGAAGCTCACCGGAAGGGCCACAATGTCCAGATTGTCGAAAGGCGACTCCGTGGGGAAACTGCGGGTAAGAGGCTCCTTTCTATCCTTTGCATCTTCATAGGAATCAGCGTGCTGTACATGACACTTAATTTGGTGGGTCATTAACCTTTGATGTAGGCGAACTCATTGTGATTACAAGCCCTGCCCTCTAGACCCCGAAGAAATGGCCGGGCTTCATGGAACGGGTGAGAGAATAGGCAGTCACCCCGACGATTACCTTCAAGAAGTTTGACGGGAGTGTGATCGGAACCTTCCCTATGGGTCTCCCAGAAGACCCATCTCTGCCTATCTACCGATCAAAGCTCCATGTCGTGCTCTTAAAGTACGCCGAGCAGCTCGGCATTCCCATCGAGTTCTCCGCGAGTGTTTCGGAGTTATTCGAAACAGATGACCATAGTGGCGTGGTCCTGTCTGATGGGCGCCGCCTCAAGGCTGACGTAGTGGTGGCGGCTGATCGAGTTGGGTCCAAATCGTGGGAGTTGGTCGTTGGCACTAACGAGCCGCCTATTAGCTCAGGATTCGTACTCTATCGTGTCACATTCCCGGTGGCACTGGCTCTCGAAAATCCAGTCATCGCGGCGGAGCTTGGAGGTTACAAAGACCGTACACTCCTACACGCAGGTCCCGGGGCACACATCGTCACTTCCAAAACGGCTGAAGAAGTTTGTTGGCTACTCAATTGTGCGGTATGTACTCTCACGTGCACGGTCTTTGCTGGGGTTGTATACTAACCTCAAATAGGAGGAAGGTAGTGTTACCGAAGAAGACTGGGCGAAGGCAACATCAATCGACATGGCCCTGCAGGCTGTCGAGGGCTGGGAGCCGTTTGTGACTGAGCTTATAAAGGCAACACCTAACCACAGCGTTCTTGACTGGAAGCTTATGTGGCGTGACCCTCAACCGAGATGGGCGTCACCTGGTGGTCGCGTCGTCCAGATCGGTGATGCTGCACATCCATTTCTGCCAACCTCGGCTAGCGGTGGGACCATGGCTATGGAAGATGGGTATACTCTGGCAGCGTGCCTGTCGCTCGCTGGGAAACGAGACGTCCCTCTAGCAACTAAAGTGCATAACCACTTGAGGTAAGCCACGCCCGAAAGACCATATCTCGCAACCACACTTCAGGCATAGATGTGACAGGGGCTGACAACACATACGTTGATGATAGGTTTGAGCGAGTCTCGTGCGCCCAAAAGATGGGCTTCAAAAATCGCGAGATCTTCCACAGCACCGACTGGAATGCCGTCACCGAGAACCCCCAGATAATGAGGAAAGTAGCTGGAGACTGGCTGCTACGCCATGATCCAGAGCAATACGCATATGAAAATTATAGCAAATGTGCGGAGCACCTACTCAAGGGGATGCCGTTTCAGAACACAAACGCTGTTCCTGGCTATACATACAGGCCTTGGACTGTAAAGGAGCTTCTGCACGCTTCAGAGTGTGGCAAGCCTGTTGAGGACGAAGGAGACTGGTTCTAAATGTGGAATATCCATTGATAGGGCGGATGTAGAAGTTCAAGGGGAGAAGTTTCCTAGGTCGTTGTATAGATAAATGCTTATCATGTCTCTCTACCCTCCTTACTTTATAAAATTGAGTTTCTCATATATTAATTATTACTACCTCAGAAAGCCGTTAAATCCGAACGGATCGCATGCGGTATCTTCTCACAAGCGTCAGAATTGTCAATCTCGTAAGCCCAGGGGATCCCATTTTGTGCTCCAACCCTCTGAGTCATGATAGCAGCCGCCTTTTTTGCCCTGATCACCGCACTCCTGATATCCCAATTTCCCACACTCTTTTGCTGAACATACTACGAGGCGTAAGCCCCCGTGAACGTGTCTCTACGATAATGGTTAGAACATGTGATAGGCCTATCGTGATGTAAGACGTATCCTGCATCAGTAGCGTCCTTGATCTTGACATCAAAGGCCGGACAATGGCCGCTCCCATCCCGATTCGCGTAGGATGCACCCTTGGCTCCGAGCGTGATGACAATGTTAGTCACACCCCGGCGCAGGAACTCTTTGGCAATTGTAGGCCAAGTGTCTTGATCGACTTCCTCTCAGTCCCTTCCAAACATGATAGTAGCCTCAAAAGACAATATGGACCATACCTGTCCGTCCACTATGGCGCCTCTTCAGCTGCCTTACCACAGCTATCGCTCCATATTACGGTCGCCTTGATGTTCCTGCTATAGCCTTCTTTGGGGCTTGTTCCTTATTACACAATGTGAAACGACTGATGATAAGGTTCCCATCTTGAATTGCACTTTTCAAGCACTATCACTCCAATGCTTACACAAGAGGAGCACACTTCCACGAGAAATCCACGCTAAGTTGACATCATCAGTGCAGCAAACGCTATTGTAAGCGGCTTCCCTGCGGACGGTAGTACTGGTCTTTTACAAGTTTTTATCGGGGGTTTAGACTGAGGGTGAACTCTCGCGGAATAAGACAAGAGAGCAGGGGACTGAGTGTAACCAATCGAAATCAACATATTGCATGCACTACCATGTATGTTCTGATAACACCGCGTTAGTAAATATTTTCAAATGCGTACTCAACAAAATAACAAGGATTCCATATTGAAACTGTGTGCCCAATACTACTTGACTGTTGTCTAAAGTACAAGATAAATCCGTGCCAGACCCATAGGATCCTTCTTTCTAACAATAGCCTTGTGTCCCGAAACCTGCTGCTGGGATTCGACTTTCTTATTCCAAAGCGAGACTTGCGCGTGCTGGAGGCGTTTGGGTTCGAGCAGGCAGCGCTTTGGGTAGTAGAAGACCGTTTAAGCATTTCGACCTTAGCAGAAAAGAGGACCAAACCCGTTCTTGGTAGCAAACCACCAGGCCTCATTGACTTGCTTTCCATTACACCAATCACTGGTAATGAAGGTAAGTTTGAGACCACGGTTACCATCGCTCTTGCACTCCCAGCCTGCAGTCGCACAGTGCAGATTATCCTTGATGCCATTGCAAAATGCATCTCCAGCGACTTCCTCGCCGATATCCTTTCCGGTAATTGTCCATCGCAACGCGTTTTGTCCAATCGGATTGCCGCCATTGATAGGTCGGAAGTCGCATTTCTGATCTTTAGCCAGAGCGACAGGAAGAGCGAGAGCTAGTACGGTTGAAGGTCTCATGGTTGAAGTGGTGATTGTTGGTGAGATTGCGTTGTTGAATCTGGTAGTGCAGTAGGTTGAGGATAAGAAGTAGTGTAATTGCTTGTGGGCTGAAGACGAAGTAGCTTGTTGTTCTGTTTTTACGAGATCAATGGAAGACTTTATAGGTAAGTTCGTCCAGCTTTCTTCATCGATCGACCAAATTTACTGCCTCGTATAATCCAAGCAGAAGGATTTCTCTCCTGAACTTAATATCTACACCGCTTTAGTTCTGACGTGTATAAGTCGATCCCGAATCCTATAATGTCGCTGAGCAAACGGTTCATCCATTAGGCTTCCTTCGAAGGAATCCTGTTTTACCACTGTAGTCACGATGATCGCTCTGGGCCGGAGTAGCGGAGGATCACTGGACCCAATTTCACAAAGTGACGATCTTCCTACAGTGACGATCTTCCTACAGTGACGATCATTGATCTCGGAATTGACCCACCTTGGCTATATCTCGACGGTGACTTGCCAGACTGATGCAAGTATGTTGAAATCAGGCGGGCTAGCCCCGGACCGGTATGTTTCTCATCGTTACGGGTAAGCCAGACAAGAAAACTCTGCCAATTTGGATTCGGTACTGCGGCGAAAAAAAGCAATGAAACTTCAAGTTGCAGGGAACACCACAGATACTAAATGTCCGGCGTCTGGGATAGCGCACAAGTCCGGATGCTATAAAATCCACAAAGTACTGACAAAGTACTGAAAGCTTCTTGGAAGCAGAAAAAGAAACAGTTATATAGCTTAGCAGCTACTAAATCCAAGCAATTGAGAAATAGCCGGAACTACCCTGCAGCTTACAAGATCCAACGTTGAGCTTTTGGGTAGCTGACTCAGCGGATCCAGTCTGAGGAATCGGGTCAAAAGAAAAGAAGTGCCAGCCAATACGGGGCTCGAAATGATCGAGCCCCAGCTGCGTGACTACTCCGCCGGAAGTGGGTTGTCCGCCCTGTCGATCAAAACAGCGCGCCTTTCCACTTCTCAGTTCAAAATCCTTTCCGTAAACATATCTCGTTTGTAGAGCTGGTTTGATCAAAACAGCACGCTATTTGGTACCATTCATCTGCCACAACAACTTACACTCTCACAATCTGCAACTGACAATGCCGAGTGTGTTCCTCTGAGTAACTCAATAACAGCCTCCCTGTGTGGCCTTAACGGTCCCTCCCAGAAACTTAATTAGACTCCATAATGTACATACGGCACCCAGAGAGGTGTTCTGACGACCTTGTCATCGCACAAGACAATATCCCGTTCCCCTCGAATCTCAGCTCGTGCCCTTTCATCGACTAGCCACTTATCTCTTAGAGTACAGGTAGCCTCATGCAGTGCTTCAGCGATGGACGTATCATGGAATCCACTCTGGCCCAGTACCTTGTATACGATCCGAGCCATGTCCACGCACAAAGCATCGTCCACCTCCCATAGGGTTCCAATAACATGTCGGAAGCCAGATAATTGAAACGCGCTCGTAAGATTGAGACTCTCATCGGCTAGCTTCTCGTCTAAGCTCTCACCCGTCTTACAGGCGGAGAGGTAGGCAAGGAACGGTGTGCTGGAGCGGAGATTGGTATCAAGTAGGCTTCCTACAGTGAAAGGATGGGTTTGCCAGTCTTCGAGGTAGAGGAGACTATTCAGAGGGTCGGATTTCGTGCTGCCATGACCTGCGAAATGAAACACATGGCATTCTTGGAGGGCTGCTAATGTCTCGGCTTTCCGCGGCTGCGAACGTTGTACTGGAAGTCCTGCCAAGTGACACATCGTTTCGACAGCTTTGACCTCTGCATCTGGATACCGTAAAGAGCTTTGTCCCTCCGTCTCGTTCATGGCCATGACAATAACATGACTCTTGGAATTGGGACCCACAGCATTATTAAGTGTCTGGCGCGTATCGATGATAGCTTTGATCGAGGAGCCATAGGAAGATATCACTCTATCGAGGGCAGTCCTGCCTCCAGACTCCAGGTGATAGCCGGCTGCATGGAAAGGGAATTTGTTTAGCGAGCCTGTAGGGATCCACCATATCCGGGATAAGGTCGCTTCCGGTGAGCTGCTATCGAGGCCAAGAGCTTTCAGAACCGGCTCCACGACGACATCCCAGAGCCACTCCAGCGTTTCGAGAGAATGCAGAACCTGAGCTCGTTCGGAGATCTCGTCCTTGGTTAGTCTTGGGAGGAGCAAAGCTCGGGTACCGGTTGTCTCGATGAGAAGGGCGTCGCATCTGTGAGAGCTCACATTGATCATGACAATGGGACCTTCCTCAGCAGCGGCACGCATCTCGGCGTCGGTAGCTGGAAGCAGAAATCGCTCTTGGCCTGGAATATTCCGAATGTCGTTCAAAACACTCACCATTTCCCGACTGGCCCAGTGACGCCTGTCTACCCCAAGACTTTGAGCTGGACCAGACGCTGCATTGGTAGTAACCATACCATCCGTGTCGGCTGGAGAGTCAAGTATAGCACGAAGACCGTGGAAAGACTTGATCAGTTCAGAATGCTCCTCACGAATGGAGGAAAGATCGGTTCGTAGGTCACGGAGCGAGCCGGCTAACAGACCACGTCCAAATTCGAGAAGTTGAATAGCAGCAGAAGCTCCTTGTCCTGTGTGTAGAGCCACGGCGGCCGCATCAGAGGCGAGACCAGAGATCTGAGAAAGAATGACTTTCTTATCACCTGAAGCTAGTGAATTGGGCGCTGATAGAGGGATTAAATCGATGGTTGTTTTCGCAATCTCGTAAGCTCGTTGGCCTCGACGCAGAATCTCTGGGGTTGAGAGAAGGTATCGACCGGCGAAGATGCGATAGGTAGGAAGGGACACCTCAGACATCAGAGCCTCTTCGTAACAGCGCATGGACTCCATCTTATCCTCCCCCGAGCCGGTATGGAGAAAACGAGAGTCCAAGTGGTGTCCCAGGTTGTTTAGCAACCCTGCTCTACCAGGATAGTCATCGGAGGTTGCCTCGACCGCTGCTCTGGCTAACGCTGTGGCCTCTTCCAAGTCACCCAAATCATTGGTCCTCATATATCGATGATCTATAGAACGGCTCAAGTTGAAGAACCATGCCGCTCGCTCGGAGTAGCCAACATCAACCACCTTCACAGCCTCCTTGCCCAAGTCAATGGATTCGTCAAGATCCTTTACGTCGTTGGTCTTCAAGAATCGGCTGGTGAGTTGGACACCAAGGTTACTCAGCATGTTGGGTCTCTCAGAATGACCATCGGGACAAGCCTTTATCGCCTCTCTTGCAGTGTGGATGGCTTCGTCAAGGTCAGCCATACCCTCCGCAAAGTCTGCCGATCGACTGAACCGAAAGTAAAGATGGGCACTGAAGTTGTTCATTCTCAAGAACCGATTAGCATTACCACCAGATGTGGCTTCAAAAGATCCTCTAGAAGCATCAATAGCCTCATGAAGATCTGCCATCGCCCCGAACTGTTGGTATCGAGTGCCCAAGACCACTGAGAGGGTACTCAATTGTGCTGCCCGCTCCGGATGCTTGTCGGAGGTTATATCGACAACCTTTCTTGCGAGGCTGATGGACTCCTCTAAGGCTTCCGTCGAGCCTGTGCGTGAGAACTGGGTACTGAGTTGCAAAGCGAGGTTATGCAGTAGTATCGGCCGGTATCGATGGCCTTCCATTGTAGATTCAAGGGCGTCTCTTGCCACCTCAACCGACTCATCCAAGTCTTGTATCTCTCCAACGCTTGCGAAACGCCTTCCTAACTGGAGGCTGAGATTCTTCAGGTATCTAGCCCGGTTCGCGTTCTTGACGGGAGTCAATTCGACTGCTCGTTTGGCGACTGCGACAGACTCTTCTAGATCCGCCACGCTTCCCCGTGCTGCGTATCTGTCGCCCAAGCGAACGCTCAGGGAGTTCAGAAAGACCCCCATATCTGGACTGCTATCAGGAGTAGTTTTGATAGCATCTCGAATCAACTGTACAGCTTCTTCAAGGTCCGTAACGTCTCCTAAAGCTGCGTATCGGTCGCCAAGCAGAACACAGAGGTTGTTCAATCGTGTGGCACGTTCTGGATCAGCACCAGCCGTTATCTCAATTGCTTGTCGGCTGACATAGATAGCCTCTTCCAAGTCTTCAAGGTTTCCTTGAGCAGTATGTCGAGCTCCTAAGCAGGCTGCTAGAGTGTCCAGCCACTCGGCCTGATCAGGATGGTCTTCGGCGCCCAAGGTAACGGCTTTCATGGCGATGTCAATAGGTTCCTCGATATCGCTCTCTTCACCCAAATGAGAGAAACGGTCGTTCAAGAGCTTGCTCAAGTTGATAAGTCGTGTTGATCTGTCGGCATGACTCTCTTGAGTTCCCTTGACGACTTCTCTTGACGCCTTGATGGCTTCTTCCAGGTCTGCAATAGCTCCAGTACTAGAGAATCGATCCCTCAACTGCACGCTGAGAGTACCCATATACTCCAGACGGCGTGGGTCATCAGAAGGGGCTTTTTCAACTGCTTGTTTTGCAACTTCAACCGCTTCGTCCAGGTCTGCGGTGACACCAATATGAGAGAATCGGTCACCTAAATATATACTGAGAGAATTCAGTATTGGTCCCAAGTCGGGCATATCTTTTGGATCCTTGGTCATGGCTAGGGAAAGTGACATCCTTGTAAGTGTGATAGCTTCGCCTATATCTCGAGTGTCGGCCAGTATTGAGAATCGGGCGACCAGCAGCGAACCGAGACTCTCAAACAACTCTCTCTCCAGGTCAAGACCAGTGACTATATCCAAAGCACGCCTCGTGCTGGAGATTGCCATTTCAAGGTCTGCTATTTGATGAGTCTTGGCGAACCGGCTGCCAAGAAGAGTTGCTAGTTGATGTGCGTACTCGCGCATGTCAGGATCAACGGGGCCCGTTAAATCGATAGCTTCCTTGATGCCCTGAATCGCGCCATCCAAGTCTGACAAGTCCGCCGTGATCGAGAACCGTCTGTCAAGTCGAAGAGCAAGGTTTTGCAAGAGCACTGGCCGGTCAGGGTCCTCGTTTGGAACGATTTTAATAACTTCATTAGCCAGATCAATGGCCTCCTCCAGATCAGAAACTGACTCCGTATGCATAAATCGAGTATAGAGAAAGGCCCCAAGGCTGTTTAGCCACTCCATCCGGTTTGGACTATCCTTGGTAGCTGGATCTTCGAGGCACTGTCTAGTGTTGGCAATAGCCTCGTTGAGGTCTCGAATCCCTTCCGTAATAAGAAATCGGTCATACAACAAGAGGGAAACATCGTACAGACGTTCAGAGTACTTGGAAATTTTGACAGAAGTCTCATGAACAGCCTGCTGGGAAACGACGATTGCCTCATCCAGCATGTTTGCATCGTCTGTCGTCGAAAACCTGTTGGCTAGAAGGTGTCCAAGAAAATTCAGACATTCTGCCCTGTCATAGCCAGAGAATGAAGCAGATTTTGTAGCTTGTTTGCAGAGGTCAATCGCCTCCCCTTGATCTGTGTCCTCCTCGTCGAGGAAGTAGCGGTCGTTCAACAAAGTTGCAAGATCATGTAGCTGTGCAGCTCGCTCGGGGTGGTCATCAGCAGTGGCGCGAAGATGTTCTCGTGCTTCAGAGATACGAATGTGGAGTTGAAGCACTTCAGAGTCGTCCATTGTAATAGAAATGCTTGTCGGTCCTTTGAACTAGGAAGTAATAAATGCTGCGATAATTCTCTAGTTGGGAATTGCTACCATTGAAATAAATGAGGCTGGGAATTGTGAAGGTTGCTGCCTACGGCGAAATTGCTGACATGCCAAGACTGACCACTAGCAAATCACTTAACGCCAAACTAAAGATAATCCTTGCGAAGATTGCTTACTACATGAGCATTGCCAACCGAACAGATACTTACCAAATCAGGCTTGGGCTTGAACCGAGTGGTCTCCAGCTTACAGTGCAACTGGTACTTCACCCTTCAATGTTGTGGCCACCTACTATTGTCCTTTCATGTTCTAAAGGTAAACACCGACACTGTGACTCTTACCCTATAAGACAACTGCCTTATATATTTGGGCTGCTTCTTACGCAGGACTTCGTTGTGTATAGCGTTTGGCACGTTGGTTTGGGTGGCCTCGCTCGCGAAAATGTTTTGTCCTACGCTAAAGAGCTTTATCTTTATATCATTCTTTCACCGTGGTTTCGCGTGCTCGCCCTTCTATTTTCGAGGTTCGATGGTGACACATCTGGAGACAGGACATTTGTAACTCGTACCCAGTGAAACGGCAGTCGTGATCACAAGGCGTTCGTTCTACTTGCAAAATGTTGAATAAATCTACCTTGTCCAAAGACTGACGATATTCCCAATCTTCTCCTTGCTAAAGAATGTAAATTGATGTCTTGGGGTACTCTGCTTCCAGATTGTTGGTCATCTCCTCAAAGCTAGAACTTTCAAGAGATGTTGCACGAAAGCTTCCGATTCGATAAAAAACATGGGGCTGGTCAAGAGATTCGTATAAGACAAGACCTACCACATTGGTAGTAGAATGTTTGCTCGTGTCATATACCTGATGCAAAAGTGGAAGCACGTATGTAGAACCTGTGGCAGCCTTTAGCGACATTTTAGTCCTTTGCAATCCGCTAGAAACTCCGTGTTGGCTTGTCGAGGTAGGGTCGAGGTAGGAAATAACACTGTTCTCGTTTTCGTCTTCTTCGTCCAGACGTATCTCTCCATAGTTTAAGTCTCTGACGGATACAGTCCTCATGTCAATACCCCCATCTCTATCTTTCTGGAGGTTAACGAGATGACCGTGGATAGTGATGAAGCCGCTATGTAGCATGCTGAATGGATCACTTTTGTCGGCTAGAGATACCTTGACATCGGTGACAGTGCTGCATTGATGGCTGGTCACCACTGGTGTCTCGAACGACCACCCATTCCCCTGAGAATGGTCTTTGAGTTCAAAGGGACCATCGATTGACATCCAGCTCCATGAAGGCGCTTTGTACTCCTTTGAGCGCGATGTCTTGCCCCCACAGAATCGGTACCATAACAGCGCCTGGGGTAGATCACGTCGCCACATACCAGCTACGTATTCATCTTGAATCTGATGGGCTTGACGAAACATTTTGGGCATACCTGAGAAAGCAATAACCCGATCTTTAGCTTCGTGAGTCAGTCCCGTACCAGCGTACTGCTTGATAAGGTCCCACCAGAGGCTTTGTGAAAAGATTACGTTTCGTCCGTACTTCGTGTCCTTCATTGATTCGACGTCTGCGAGACTGGTTCGGAAATTTGTACGCTCAGTACCTCGTGGGAATATCTCGCATGCTAGCATCTCGCGGCAGTGCCACCAGAGCTGCATACGTCCAAGCGCCAGAGACCGTTTTGAAAGATACCATTCCTGGAAAACCCATCCCCGCTTGCGTAAGGGAGATTCTTTGATTTCGCGTTCAAAGTTACTCTCGCAAACCAGCCGGAGTTGTGCTAAGCTCCCGTCGAATCCTGTGAGTGGGATGCATACCGGTAGTATGAGGTCTGTATCGCGGGATCCAAAGCTGGCTTCTGAAGGGTTCGCCGACCCTGCCATGCAAAGGTTCAGCTCACAGTTTCTATATACAGAGCCCATTTCGGCTGCTTGCTCTTCCCAGTCTTCTTTAAGATCCTGAATGATACAAAGAGAGTCTATCCAGATATATGAGAACCCTAGTTTTAAACAGGCTAGGATAGCTTCTTGGAACGTCCTGGGAAGATCTTCTGGAGAGATGTGTCTCTGGAAATCTCTCTCCTTTGCTTCCATTAAGGTCAGCGGGCTGCCGTCACCCCAACGATGGGATAGAGCAACATAATCCACTTCATCTTCCATGGATGACTCTCTGGGATGGACAAGCTGCAGATTGCTTGAGTCCAGGATCTGGATCAGTCTCTTCGGTCGGAAGTGACTATCTCTCGGCTTGCAGCGAGCATGGTTCTTCTGGCAGTTCTTGATCCAGTTGTATGCCAAAACACTCATATTTGAAGCATGGAAACTGGGATCTGCTGGCGGGTGGCCAGAAGTCGTTTCTAGCCACATTAGTCAATCGCCGACACAATGTAGAGAACATGACTGGCTAACCTGTATCTTCTGATGAAACCAACCACAGGGCACAGGGGAGACTTTCTTGGCTCTCGCCGGTCTCATCATTCATTATGACTCGTAGTACAAGCTCCTTGTAGTTGCCGTCGGGCTGGCCCCATCTTGTCCCATCAAAGTGGAAACGGAAACTTGTCGACAGTCTCTCCGGCAAATTCGAGAACGCAGTGGGCCCCATGGTGTATGCAAGCCATCTACAAATGTAGCATACACTCTGAGCCGCCAAAAAGCTTTGCCGAGATCGCGAAATGCTCTTCCCGCCAATGGATAAGAAGACTTGTGCTAACACATCTTTACAAGAGGAGCAAAGTGTCAGATTGCTGGATAGGGACGACATCGTCAAATGAGTCTACGTTATCTGCACCTCGTGCTCATGAATCATGAAGGTGGTGTTTGCGAGCGAAAGGGTGTCGTGGGGAGCTTTGAGCTAATCCATGGGAACACTCAGTTTATATAACTCGATGTCAGTATCATCATCTAGTCTAATCGCTGAAGACTGACGCCAGACTTGAACATACCATCTGCCAGATCCTTTACTATCTTATTACGCTCTTGCCACCACTACCATGATGCAGAATCCACTCAAACCTTGCATCCAATAAACAACTCAGCTGGAGGACATGTTCACTAGGCTGCTTATGCTGTAGCCACCCTTGTCTCTTGGCATTCATCAGATCATTGCTGTTGAACAATCCCTCCCGTACCCCCTCCATGTGTTACTGGCCCGCTCAGACCTCATTCAAGGACGGACTTATGCCTTCCGAGAACTACATGACATACTGCAGTGATATAAAGTGTCCTGAATAGGTGCCGCATGTTATGCGTTGTCAAAGGGGCTTGAAATATGCAGCCGCTTCCCGTTCCGCTCATGTTGAGGCCAACCTGCCCCAGCGAAGATCATGTCTTGGCAAAGTGATATGTGATCAATATCAGGTTTGTGATAGACTACTTAAAGTAGGCATAAATGGGAATCAGTCCAGTTTATAGCCAGTCTTGCAGCATGACGTTTGAAACGGCCAATCGTTCGAGCACACGTTTATGCGGTCCCAGGTCTATCAGCCTCTTTTCGTCTCTTGGCAAGTTCCCTGATCTGATTGTCCACTGCGACCCAGCGGAGCCTTCCGTCGTGTGCCATTTGTCGGACCTGCCCCTTCTACTGTCCCAGTCTCCCCCGGGTAGTGACATAGTACAACCCAAAAAGAGTCAGAATGCCAGCCACAGACAGCACAGCCCACCAGAAAAGTGCGTCGTAGATTCCAGACAACGGCTCGGTGTTCATAGATAGTATGGCCGCAAGAAGGCTCGGAGGTACGAATGCGGAAGCCAACGCTGTCAGCTTCGATGTGTTTCGTGCATCTTCGAGGCCAATCGCGGAATTGACAACAGCACCGAGATTGGTCACTCGCTGTTCTGCGCTGTTCAGATACGATAGAATAGACTCAAAGTCCTCTTTGAAAGGCCAGTCCATTTCAGAGTTCTTCTTTTGCCTCTCGAAGTTCTCAATTTGACGAATGTTTCTTCTAAAAATATCGACAGATTGAGAAGTCCATCGCCGCCAAAAATGCAGTTTCTGCAGGCTCTGCTCGCGGCTGTCTGAATCTGGGAAGAACCCAGGGTTTCCAATACCCCAGTCAATTTGATTCATTCGGGTATTGATGTAATCAGTAAAAATGAGCCATTCAGCACAAAGTAGGCGTAGCATCACCTCACGTGCCTCCCTAAATGGGGAGGATTCATCTGACGACTGGCAGACTGGAGTATGCTGAGCCCAGAAAATGAAATCATTGAACAGGCTGGCCTGCGGACCTTCAAGCCTGTCATTTGCCTCTCCTGGCTTCGGGCGTCGCAAGGACGGTGGGATGTGCGAAAGATCCTTTCGGAGTCCTCGATCGGAAGGAAAGTCTGGGAAAGCATACCAACTCGCATATCCCCGCCAAAGAGGGTACCCAGCTCTTAACGTCGGGTCCAAGAGAATCACACCTGTTAATGTTTAAGTCAGCCAACAGAGTCATTTGTAGACAGTTTACGGTGCTCACCAATGCTAGATTGACGCCAGAATGTAATGCGGCTACGTATGTGTCCAACTCTTCCATTAACGACTCTCTTGGGCTGAGTCCGTACATCCTTATCCCAGAATATCTCGTTATTGTCGGCATCCATACGACGAAACACATTCCACTGGTCGATTTCCTTCCTTGCATTGTCGAATTCTTCTTGGTTAGAGAAGTACCGGGACCGGATCAGACGGAGCTGAAACCAGTCTCGTTTCCTCGCGTCAAGATCAAGTATTGGTGGTTCTCGCCAACGGTCTCTTACATTGTTCCATGCGTAATCAATGATGTGTGCACGGAAGAATCGAGGGTCGATGCCAAAGGTTGACCCCAAAATCTCTATAACCTCGGATGACAAGTCTTCGACCACGAAAAGATTGAAACTGGCTTTAATGTTACCAGCTTTGACACTTTCAGCCGTTCGTGAGAGACTTCCAGCGTTGAAAATGGGGTCAGACTTTGTTACTTTCTCGTCGCTGTATTGCAATAAAGTGACGTTGACTCGTTGTTCACGCTGTCTTTGCGTTACCCTCTTGTCCGCTTGACGGGGTCAGTTACCAACGGCCCACGCAGATCATCGATGATACTTACTGACGCCATTCTGCACGTATGTATATCGCTTTATGTCAAACAAATCGCTTTCCCCTGGAAATATCTGCCATCGCGTTGGTATCGTGCCGACTCCCATGAAATCTGACAAAAGCTCAAGTTGTGGCCATATTGGGGTGAGATTCTTGACGTGTTCCAGATATTCTCCTCCTACACCATCCCTGAAGTCTTGTTAGAACCCTTTGAAGTTATGGAACAGGATAGATTTTTACTTACCGTTCCCAATAGTCACCGCTTTCTTCGAGCTTCTCAATCACTTCGTTTCTAACGTCATCCTGATATGCGTCCCCAAGCTGACAATCAGTTAAACGCATGATGCCAGGTGAAGGATACTGCTCTGAATCGCCGACGTATAACCACCACTCGTGATCCTGTTTGTCTCAATCCCTCCATGCTCAATTAAATATCCTCTATTTATACCCCGTATGTTAGATCAGAAGTTCGCTGGTCATGGTAAGGGACCAACGGGGATGAGGTCTGTCAAACTTGGCAAAACAGTAAACCAGGTGCCTCGGCCCATCTATCACACATTGGAACTGACAGTGCAGATCTATCACCAAGCATCAAGGCTTTCAAGGTTTTAATTGGGATCGATGAATCAAGCTGCATACTATATCAGGCTCACTTAGACCTATGGGTAAGCTATCTGGTTCTATAAAGTGGCAAATATCCCCATCTAATACACAACACTTCGCTACCTTGAGAATCAGGATCTTTGCTATTTCAGCTCATTTCATCATTCTAATATTGATCCACACTGAAACCAAGGAATCCCTGTTGTGTCTGGGGCAGCTAAGGCAGGGCTTTCTGCCACAAGATCATAGCGTACATAAAGTCCGTACCAGACGCTAGAGGATCTACATCGCAGCGGGCCGAAGTAGGCTGAAAGAACTCAATTCTACAAGGTGGCGTAAGTCAAATTGCATGATCTGAGGTTTCAGCTCCCCACTACTGACTCTTGGCTTCTGGTTCAGGCACATCGGCAGGGAACGCTCTTAGGCCGTACAACCTTACGGCAGAGGACAGCTACAGCTTGTTGCTTAACTATTACTAGAGGTGGAAAATCTGCAGCTAGTCAGCAAATTTAAGCGGCAACAGCATCCTTTACAAATACCTCTTGAACATTTTGCTTGTCGTATTGCAGACCATATGCCAGGCCAGGGCTGCCAACACACGTGTGGGTATGTCTTGGTGGGTAAAAGGAACCGCTTTTGGTCGCGATGGGCATTGACCCACACAGCTAGAGAGCTGCGTTGTCTTGGCGGTCATACGGGCAGTAATATGAGTAGTCACGTCCATGCATCAATATATTGCCAACAAAGTGCCATTGCGTGGCGACCGTGAACAGAAGTAAGCAGCCATATTGCGAAAATTGGATTCTGCACAGTCAGACGGAAACCACTTTTCCCAAGCTGGGCGCCTAACAACCGGGATATCCTGACGCCATGCAGATACGATTCAGCTTTGACTGTCGTTAGCAGGCTCGTGCATCATGGAAAGACAGATGCTTCAATATGTAGATCACAGCAACACTGTACATCAATGCTATAAACTAAAACAGGAAGCCTTGCGATTGGCTGCATCCATTTGATAATGTTTTGGCAACCACTGCGCAGGCGACCCTTACAAAGTGGAGTGCTAGGCCATGCGGTATGCGGCACGGTAACTTGGACTCTATGGGCCGGCCATCTAAGCTTTAGTGTTTACATAGACGACACAATGATAAGAAGAGTATAAGAGACCAGTTCAATCCTCTTCATTAAAGAAAGTTTATAGGTCTCATATTGTGTCGATGCATTACCATCGCTTTGACGGTGGGATGATTAGCCAACTCTGTCTTAGCACGAGGCCGACCTCGCTCGGTGGGACTTCAACGTCTTGTCTTAAAGTAGCTAGGCTAGTTATCTCTTCGCAAACCCATGAGCGTAGTCAGTAATCGCCTAGATCCGAGCTTATCAGCACGTAAGCCAGAGAGTTTAGCAAGGGTATCCCTGCTGCTGTACCCCCTGCTTCATACTTGAAGATGATTGGGTCTTTATGACGATTCAAATCATGGTTATAGCTCTCCACTCTTGGAATACATCGTTGCTTGGATAACCGCAATGCGAGAGGACTTTATGCTGCAGGGTAAGCACGCTAACAATGATAAGCATTCATGTTTATGATATTAAGCTACCGCTGTGTGAATACATGTATTTGATTATTTATTCTTGTATAAGTCTCAACTTCTTTTATGTTTCCTTTTTCAAGTAACTCGATCATTGCCCCACAGCTTTATTCCCATAGGTGTATAGTAAACTCATTTAGCTGTTCAGTTAGATGAGTCGGGTATTGAGTTGATAGTTCATTGATACAGACTACTAACCTATAAATTGAACCTTAGTCCTCGCTAGAGAATGGACCTAAATCTATGACTTTGTGATTTCTAGCAAAATCCTCCTCCATTTGACAAATCCAGCGAATCTGCTGGCGAGCATTCTCCCTCAGTTCTATTCCCAGTTGTACCAAATCCCGGCGTATCCTAAACATGGTCTCATCATCCCCATAGTCCACCTTCGCTTCTGTACTGTCTTGCCCTTGTGTGTGTATAAGATCCGGATATAGTGATTGCAACGCACTGGATGGTGTTGAGAATGTCAGAGCAGCCCTGTTCTGCTGTGCAGTTAACGAGCCTGGGTAGTCCCTGGCACGAGAACGAACTCTGCGTGTCAATGCCGTGCTATGGCCTGTGCCGTTATTTGTGGTTTCTCGTTTTCTTTTATGCCGATTAGGCGACGGGGTACTGGATGTTCTGTGTATGCCGGAAGAATTTGAAAGTTCTGTGTGTTGGCGAAATCCATGCGTGGTAGGGGGAGAAATCTTGGTGTTGGCATTCGACGTTGTTGTTGAGCGTGGACCCATTTGCGACTGTTTGTGGGGGGCTTGGCTTTTTGTCATTTTAGAGTATCCCATTGCCTATGTATTTAGGGTGTGATTCCAAAATGACCTTGCTTGCATTAAGCGGACTTGTGCTGGGGTGTATTGCTATCTACTGTAAAGCTGACAGTGATTAAAATAAATGTCGAATTGCATTGAGAATCTGCGGAAGTGAAATGATGGCCCTTATTGATATTTTATCTGGCTGTCTCAGTTGCATGAGAACAATTTAATTTTTCCAACACTGAACAGTAAGCACGGAATACGCGGTTACTTGTTTTTGGATGTCATCCGATGTCATAAGGGTGGTCTCGAACTTCAACACATATGTAAGGCAACTTCTTAATGACCTACCGTCCGAAAAACAGCGGCATCCAGGCTCTAGTTACAAAGATTGCAAACGTGTGGTTGGTTCGGATATAGCTTTTTGTGGCTCAGCCTTTTTCTTTTTATTCCAGAAGGGTGTCACAAGTCATGGTGAAGAGCTAGATCATTGTTAATTCTAGACTGGTCGAAGGCGCAGATAGATGCTCCGCACGATCTGATTGGCTGGCGTCTTCTTCCGGGGTCTCAGCCACCCGGAGCATTCGAACCTGGATCCAGAACGGGGCTGGCAACCTTAAACTCAAATGTCTTGCCTAAAGCAGTAAGCCGATCAACGGAGCGGGGTAACATAATTGCGATTGAAAAGACAGTAGGGTATGTAAGCTTGTGAGCACAGGACTGTCATAACTTCATCATTGAGACAGCTATTCAACACCACCGGCCAGCCGAAAAAGGAAACTACACAAGAAACGACCACAGCGATAATGCTGCGTAGAATGGATATCATACGAACCAGATAGAAGAAGTTCCAGCGATAGGTGCAAAAGTCAAATGTTTTAAAGGTAAGATTAGTAAGACGCTTGGTCAACCAATAGCGACCCAAAGGTAAGAAAGAGATTCGATTCATAAGCTTTACTGAGCGACACGTTCTTTGGTAAGGTAGTTTCTAGTCATGTGATGTATCTTGCAAAGAGCGTGATAAGCTTTCCTCCTAGAAACGGTGCTATGCCCCGCAGCAATGTATACATCACTGCGCAACCAGGCTTTAAATACTGATTGTTGAGTTTTATCTTTATTTGTCTAAGCACACTGCTACCGAGAGAATTCGACTGTTTGGTGATGCTGCTAGCAATGCGACGGTAGATGTTCGCCCAAAGGATGCCATCAACGACGCGATTGTAGTTGTTGAACCCGACTATCGAGCTGCCACTGCAGTCCTTCGAAGCGATCTATAAACAAAGGATGTGCCGACTCGGGACTTTTATTTATTCACGAATCAGGAATTCTTCATAGATATGCCTCACAGTATAAGCTGGACAATGTACTACAGTCGATTGAGAAAAGAGATGACCCCCCGGGGCTTTCCGCGGTACATTTTCAAAGGGTCGGACAGCCCAGGTTATTTAAAGGAGCTTCACAGCAAGCCGTCGAAAGCACCTCTAGAGTATGCAGTGGGGCTATCTGAAAAAATGAATGTTAGCTACCTAGTCGCTACTCGATTGGATACAGCATCAGTATTGCGAATCCTTTCGACCAAATACGTACAAGCACCCCCACCCAGATTCACCCACTTCTATGTTTAATACAAATATATATGGAATATTCAACAGCTGAAGAGAATGTTGCAGGGGATCATAGTGGTTGATGAACAGAAGTTTACCCGTCCTCCAATAGTGGAGATGGCGTCATTGTTCTATTTGCTGACATTATTACTACTTGGCTTGCGGAACCATGTACCGTATTTCCGAAGGCACATTTTATCAGTACTTACCTATAAAATGTCACAATCGGCATAGATAGGCATTTACTTCTATGTTGCAATAGCATTTGCATATTGCACCTGTATGACCTGCCAATGGGATTTGAATGATTTGACGCATGCCATTCTGTGCTCTTATGACGTGATCTTAGGGTAGCATTGTAAGGAGGGGATAACGGTATATGAAGATACCTCGTCTGCTGTTGAGTATAATACTTGACGGTTTGAGAACTTATACTAAGAGGCTTGTTTATTTTGCACAAAATGGCTCCTGCACCAATTGATCCCAGTATCCAAGATGTCGCCCCACCCATCAAAGACACTCTCGCCCTACCGGACGCTGCCAAGAAGCGTCTCGAGAAATCCGGTGTTGACCTTTCTCAAGGATATCCATACCGTCCGTCTCGTCCCTTGTACTTAGATGACGTGTCCAAGATTCGCGACAAGCCTCGTGATCACGTTGATGCAGGTGCGCGAGCTGACAAGTCCAAGAAGAGTCTTCTCTCTGCTGCGACAAAGGTCACTGATCTCACGGCGTACATCGGAACTGAGATTGAAGGCTTGCAACTCAAAGACCTTACCAATCAACAGCGCGATGAACTTGCTCTCTTGATTGCTGAGAGAAGTGTTGTTTTCTTCAGAGACCAGGATCTTTCGCCACAGCAGCAAAAGGAACTCGGCGAATGGTATGGAGAAGTTGAAGTTCATGTGAGTACCGTCAGTGCCAATACTTCAGTCGAAAACTAACAACGATAAAAGCCGCAGGTGCCTCAGGTTCCAGGCCTGCCAGGTGTAAGTGTTCTCTGGCCGGATCTTCAAGCGACAGAGCGTCCTGCCAGTTTCCGTCAGCCTGGAGGAGCGTCTCGTTGGCACACAGACTTGGTCCACGAGAGACAGCCGGCAGGGATCACACACCTGCATAATGACACTGTTCCCTCTGTTGGCGGTGATACTCTATGGGCCTCTGGCTACGCAGCATATGAAAAGCTCTCGCCAGGATTCCGCAAGATCATCGATGGCCGCTCGGCTGTTTACAAGTCGGCGCACCCGTACCTTGACCGCGACCATCCTGAACAAGGTCCCAAGTATGTTGAGAGAGTCCATCCTTTAGTCAGGGTGCACCCTGCGACAGGTTGGAAAGCACTTTGGGTGAACCGGGCGATGACGGACAGGATTGTTGGTCTTGACAAAGCGGAGAGCGATGTTATTCTCAATTATCTGTATGATGTTTACGAGACGAATGTAGACATACAGGTCCGATTCAAGTGGACGCCTAGAACCTCGGCGCTCTGGGATAACCGGTGAGTACTCCGTTGATCCACAAGTATGTGACTGATTGTTATAGTATTACTATCCATAATGCTAGTTGGGACTACAGTGGTAGAGAGCCACGACATGGTACTCGGGTAACTTCACTGGCCGAGAAGCCTTATTTCGATGCATCTGCACCGACGCGAAGAGAGGCACTGGGTCTCCTGGGGGAGAGCGAGAAGAAGGAACTCGAGGTGTCGGCATGAACTGGAATATATCGTCTATAGTGTTGCAGCAACAGGTAGGAAGTAAAATTTGATTGGAGCTTCAGGAGCATTTACCAGCCATTCAGCCCATGAATAAGAAGATTCTTCTCTTTAATCTCCTCAACACGATCCTTCAGTTCGTCGACGTCCCAATTTGTCCACAGAAACCTGCCCTTCACGGCGTCTGCGTCCTTAGATCCAGCTAACCACACACAGTACGATGCAGGAAGGCCTAGAAAGAAGGTTAAGGTAGCCCAAAATTTGCCAGGGGGAGAAACTCACTAATATCATCAACGGCAGGAATACCACTCTTGCCTTGCATCGCAGTCTCGACAGCTCCAGGTTGAATGCTAAAGGTTCGCAGATCAGGATGTTCGTGTTGGACGTATTCCATAATCTTTGCAAAAGCAAGCTTAGATCCCGAATAAGCTGAGTATCCTGGGAGATACGGGAGATGTCCAGCTCCAGAACTGATGTTAATAATCGTGTCGCCAGCTCTGCTCTGCTTCAGAAATTGTTTAACGACAATGAGAGCACCCTTGACGTTGACTTCAAAAGTCTTCCAGTAGTCATCGAGGTTGGAGTCTGATACAGAAACGTGATCATCAAGGTAGCCAGCATTCTGGATCAATATGTCGATATGTCCAAATACATAGATGGCCTGTTTGAAAGCCGACTCAACAGAATCTGCGTCTGTAACATCGGCCGTGGTGTAGTGAAAGGTTGTCTTGTTATCTGTGGACCCTTGCAAATCGTTCAGCTCGCTGACTACATCTTGCAACTTCGATTCGTTTCGTCCAGCAAGAAATATGCCTTTGGCTCCAGCAGTAAGGAACGACTTGGCAATCTGACGCCCGATGCCTGAACCACCGCCTGTGATAAAGACTATTTTACCATCTGCCGATAATTCAGGGTTCGTCTCGTCAATGGCAGGATAGGTCTTGTGACGGAGGGTTGGAACAAAGTTGGCGGTGTGATATCCCATCGTTGCAGGTTTTTTGAAGTTATTATTGGTTGATGATTTTTTTTTTTCTTGTTTAAGTAAGAAGATAGGAATTGGGGAGAAGAATGCGTGCTATTGTACTATTCATTATATGGGGATTCTACACGGATAGAATCTCGCTAAGTCTACGGAACTGATATCCGCCAGCTTGGCTTCGTCTTGAAGGGCAAAAGCCCTGATATACACAAGCTTATTACAAAGCCAGCAACGCTCATAGAACATCCCTCTCTGGAGGATTCACTCGACATGATGTGCATGATATTTTTCCACATACGTGGTGTTGAAACAAATCTGTAACACGAATCCGTATCCCAACCAACAGGGTAATCTAAGGAAGCACGGAAGACCCACCGCGTTGCGGAAATCAATTCTGATAAGACCCAATACAATGGGCCTGAATTGTAGAAGTCTCCATAACGTGACATGGGACTTCAACCCACACTCGCTTACCTGTAAGAACATGTGATTTGAGTACTCCCGCTAATCTGGCGCGTACTGCACGCATAGGTAGAAAGTTATCCGCCATGAATTTACACTTCAAGACATGACGGCTCCAGTGCTTACATGAGACCAATTTCTGCCCTGCCGTAACATAAGCTTCAGCCTGCGGTGTATAATGGCATCACAATGTTGTATGGTGTCCAGTCTTAACTTCTCAGAAACCGTTGCTCAGCAGCCTCAGCTCGGCATTTCCCTTGCTGATCACTTTTCATTTTGGAGCCAAGAGAAACATATATTTAGACACTATGCTAAATGATTTCTAGTATAAGAAGCTGCCTTGAAATTCGTATTCACTTGCGTGAACTGTAGAGGTGATCCACTAAATAAACTGCAGAAAGCCTGCATAAGCGGGTACTTCGTATCTGCAGTTCGAGTTGATACGGTATACCAGTTGAACACGTATGACGTACTCTTACGCTTTCATATGCAGATACCATCGCTGGTGTATAAAGCCTCGAGGGTCTGCATCTCTTTTCAGACACATTCCGTCAAACATATTCCCCCAGACACCATCTATCAATTGACCTTCTCACTTCAGCATGGCGCCTTCGGAGTTTAGCCTCCGTCTCCAGCGGGGTATTTTCTACCTATACACTGTAAACCCACATAGCTAATAGTGTCAGGAATCACTGGAGGCTTTGCCCCACCTACACCTGACAGAATTATCACTATGGCTGCTGGTCCTGGCGCTGGTGATGGCTCACTCATCATATCAGTTGCAAACCGCACGCCTGGTTCCCCAGAGTTAACAGAGCCAGTTCAAAGGACGGTCGCTGTCGCAGACCATCAGGCTGCGATCGATGAGTTGCGGGATATCTTGAAAAGTTTGCCTACCGAGTTCCGTCCCGCTAGTGAAGATATTTACGACCTCGACACTAGCATCGCATGGATGAGCCAAGATCTAGAATGGCACAATGGAGGACCTGAAGGCTGTGGTGGCGGCGAGAGCCAAGTACAAGCTACCGAGGAGAACAAGCAGAACTTTAAGAGGGCAATTGAGATTATCGAAAAATTCGCTGGTGAGAACTAAAGTCACAGTCACATCAGCGGTATGGTAGACTTCAATGGAACGTAATTCTGTCTATATTGTTCTCCTCAATTAATATCTCAACAGACATGAGAGCCACGTATGTTCCTAGGTTTCATACATGTCAGCGTGGATCATACTCCGTTTGGACC
Organism: Fusarium multiceps; assembly: GCA_028416715.1. Lineage (NCBI taxonomy): Eukaryota > Fungi > Ascomycota > Sordariomycetes > Hypocreales > Nectriaceae > Fusarium > Fusarium multiceps. The sequence continues at coordinate 262,649 of JAQPZZ010000042.1, read as the reverse complement.
AAGCTAATGATTTTCAAAATCTGTTATAACGTTTTACTAATCTAAGGGAGACTCATAAACAACTGCCGCATTCGCTTGTAGTCTGGGCTACCCAGTCCTGTGACAGCATCCCAGCCCCGCGTAGCTCTGAAGGCCGGATCAAAACCGCATCCCTCATTTTCCCCAGTATCTATATCGTTGAGCACGTCTGGGTTGGCATAGAGCGATTCTATACGGATTGGCTCGAGCTGCAACATCGGGACAGGCTCTGCCTGCACCGTTGAAGCGATTTTGTATAGTTTTCAGATGACTGCTTTCGATATGCTTGTAAGTGGCGACGTTTTGAGCTTGATAGGGAGGGGCAGGAAACACATTACTGAACCCTCCACCCGAACTATTAATGCTCCCTGATACATTCTTTCGCCATGCTGTCTCGCGCACATCGGAGCCTTGAATCTCACTAGAGTCGGATTGCAACATCTGGGTCCAACCGACGCTTGTGACCCAAGGACATGACGCTGGATACATCGGACTAAACCTCCAGTCGTTTGGATCACCAGTTGTATCGTTGATATAATGAGAGCCCTAATGTACGCAGATACAAAGTCGAATTGGAATTGAACATAATCTTAGTAATGTGACGAGGGTGGATCAGGATGAACCCAGCAGACTCAGGATTGAGGCCGGCTGAGACATGCACAAGGTCAACGTTGAGTCCACTGATGCTCCGAGAAGAATGGATGCCATGAAGATAAGGATGAGATCAGAGATAAAAAGCAGCCGCCAACCAAGTATATATAGAGGATGCTAACACCACGAAATAATATTCTCTTCTTCCCAATCCATTCTACTTCATCACCCATACACCATAACTCTTACAACCAGATCAATCCAAACGATCCCAAGACCCAAATACCAACAATGAAGTTCACCTCCGCTCTCATCTATGCTGCTGGCGTTTCCCACGTCACTGCTACTGTAAGCTATTTAGCCTCTACCCTTGGACTCTATGAAAAGTTATTGACACAAAGCAGGGTGGCATTGGACTTGTATGTTCTCTCTCAGTCTCATAGACACGATCCGTCATACTAATGTTCAAATAGCCTGCTTGCATCGCGGCATGCCTTCCGTTGATTTGGAATCCCATTGCGTATGGAGCCTGTACTACAGGTTGTAGCATCGCTGCTGTGCCAGAGGACGACTCGAAGGTCCACCCTCGCTTCCACGCTGATGGGACCGTCGCTTTTGAGAAGCCGTCCGCTCACTGTGCCTCTGTCTGCAAGGGGCTTAGTGCCGATCGACTTGCATACTCTGCTTGTGTTACCGGATGTGCCGGTGCTGGTGACGGAGGAAAGGAAGCTACGAAGGAACTGTAATTCTTACTGGAGTCACACTGGGGAACAGTCGAGTCGTTGCCAACGCATACTACGCAGGTCTCTTGATAACGCTGGTCAATAAGATTATTTCCCGTAGTTAGATTAGTATGATAATATCAGGTGTGTAATTTCTGTTGAGAATCCTGGTCAAGAGCCTGCGTTTACTTGCAATAACTTCAGATTGCAGCTTTGATCGACCATGGGACCTGGTATCCCCGGCGTTAACATATGCTTCTCAAACTTTAATATCTTCTTTACCCTGAGTCTAGGTCGGAATACCAGTAGCGTTTTCTCTCACTTATACCAAGATCACCCGCTTCTAAGATGCACTTTACCATCCTTTGTTTATGTTCTGTTTAATCAGAGGTGCATATGTTAGGTACTGTACATTTCCACAAGATAGCTGAATTTATTACACTCAAGACATTTGTAGCTTAATTGCAGTTATTTCTAAATAATATTTAATTCTAAACCTTCTGTCTACAAATAGATCAATTGAGAAATCGTAATTATGCTTGTAAGAAGATGTGACACGGGTGTTCCGTATATCTGAGGGGTGAGACATAAGATGAAGGGCCGTAGGCGAGGCGCAAGGTGTGATCTTTTTGCCCTTCGAACATAATTGTGGAGTTCTGTCAATGTGGTGCTTGTTGTGTCATCACGAAGATGACTTGGGGCAATTGTAAACGAGTGGACCAATAATGGAAATGTAAAATAAACGGTGTTTAAGTTTTAGTAGAGCTACAAGACTGGCGGGTCAAAGAGTCAAAAGCCTTACACCGGGATGAAAGGTCCGCAACAAGAAGGTGGAGTTCTGTCATTAAACGTGGCTTGCTGAAAAAATGAGGAGTTACTGAAAAAGTTGAGACAGAGGCTAGCTGAGCTGCACGTCTGCGGATTCGCTGCATTGCGACTGGTCGATTAAGTACCGGGGATAGTTGTCAGCGGTCCAGACCAGCGCTGTTTCCAAGCTAAGGCCGCAATGAGAATGGAGTCATTGCCTTTGAGAACAGCTGAAAGCTGAACCTCTACTCCATCCCAACGGTTTCTGAGACATTGGAAGTAATGAACCCTGAAATATGTGATTAGTTACCTTTTCGAAACTGGTCAGTTGGTGATAACAAGACTGGCGTTTCTTAAAATGTGATAGACGCTCTCAGATCATACGTTTCTGTGTTCCTCTCCCAACTTTACAATATTCTATTTGATCTTTTTGAAAGTCTAGTTTACTCGAGGCGTCCAATTCAGATCAGAGACTTGACGCTCCTGTCCTTATTTTTCAAATTCCTTCTCACAACCCTTCAGTTGGAAGTGAATCTATCCGCCATGAAGTCTGAAAAGAAGAATGAGCAACAGCCTGAGGCCACCCTATTTGAACGCTGCATGGCATCAGTAGGGTATTTCAAAGGCAGAAAGATCCCCGTTTATACTGCTGGCGAACTTGAGTATGAGAAGTCTGTTGCAAACGCAAATCTTCTCTATCGCTTTGACAGACCAGCCTGCGTCGTCCAACCTGAACATGAATACCACGTTCGCGTCATCGTCGAGCAAGCCAAGAAGAAGAACTTGACCATGCGAGTCAAAAATGGCGGCCATTCGTACGCAGGATTCTCATCCATCCAAGATGGCATCTCCATTGACTTGGTTAACATGAAACGGGTGGATCTTGACATGGGAAACAAGACTATCACCATGGATGCAGGAGCTCTGTGGGCTCACGCTTATCACGAATTGATCAATGAACACCACAATGGTTACGTGATCAACGGCGGACGTTGCCCAAGCGTTGGTGTCAGCGGCTTCACCCTGGGTGGAGGCTTGGGACCATTCACCCGAAGCTTTGGCTTAGGAAGTGATACGCTCATTGAAGCTCGAATTGTCACCCCTGATGGCGTCTTTCAAGTCACCCGCAAAGACAAGGACGTCAAGAACAACAAGCTCTTCTGGGCGCTTTGCGGCGCAGGTGGAAACAACTTCGGAGTCGTGACCCAGCTCAAGATGGAAGTCAAGAAGTTACACCAAGATGATGTAGTTGCTGGTGTTTATACCTGGTCGCCGTTCTCTGACAAGGAGGCCCAGTCCCACTTTGCACAAACCATGGCAGAGTTCTACCTTGCCGATTGGTCTAACGATATGACCATTGACAGCAGTTGGTTGATGGATCTGAAGGACAGTCGAGAGGTTCCTGCTGTCCGATTTCTGGCTTATTACAATGGGGCAGAGGCAGGCTTTGACCGGGAGGTTGATCAACGGCTCAAAGACTGTGTCAAGGGTCCAAAGGAAATCAAGTCTTTACAGCAGCACCTCAAGGATCGAACGTTGCAAGAGAAGTCGACCCGGTTTCTGCACGAGACTCTTGTGGCCCAATGGTCGGAGGAAACGCAGAGGTCCTTGCCTTCGAATGCCATGTTCAAAGTCTGCACATCATTTTCGTTCACCAAATTTACCGATGACACCAAGGTGAAGCTCATGGAGATCATTGATATCTTCCATGAGAGACTCGTGGCTTTCAAGAAGCAGTTCAAGGGTGAAGAGGGATCTATCAGGGTTTCCTGGATACATTCCGGGGGAGCGTCAAATGACAAGAAGGCTTCCTATTCTGCCTACCCATGGCGTGGCTGTGTCTATCACACCTACGTTATGATTGAGTGGAAGGACAAGTGGCTTGAGAAAGACATGCGGGAGTTTCTCGGAACGTTCAATGTGAAGCTGAGAAAGTATTCCATGAACGAACTTGGCGTGTACATTAACTTCCCAGACGAGACTCTTGACGATAAGACTTACGAGAAGGCCTATTATGGCGAGAATCGAGTGGAGTTGCAGGAGATCAAGGCGGTTTGGGACAAGGAAAACATTTTTGGATGGTCGCATGGGGTCAGGCCCGGACCCCATGCTGAAGTTGCTAGTTTGGAGGCAGAAACATCCTTAGCTCCATCTGCGAGCGAGGGGGCAATCTGTGAAGGGTTTGCAAATGCGAAGGATATGGTGGATAGGTTTGCGGGCCCGTCCTGGTCCAGTGTTGCACCAGGCCTGGAAAGTGCTTTGGTTGGACCCGCTATTCTGTGAGATCTCTAGCCTTTTGCGTTATCCTTATGTACGTAGCAATGCTTTCTTCCAAGGTAATAGTGTAGGAACCTCTAGTAACATGTCATCCGCGTTTCCCCCAATTTTATTTCTTTTCTTGAAATCTAGAGTCATTTTCGATAAGAGCCAATGAACCTCTTTGTATACCCGTCAATCATCAAATGTGCAATGAATGACTATGCAGTTGCATACTTGAACAGGAAAGAGAACGTTTTACTGAATAGGATACCCGTGGTTGTCTTCTGCCCCTCTTCTCTCATACTTCTGCGCACTTACTATCACACATGATCTTAAACTGCTATCAATTATATCTCAAAAAATTGACAGCTAGCCAAGCTTGTCAAAAGCTGAATGTGTGTAGCAGATATCACACAACACATCACATATTTTACTGGCTATTTGATAATCAGATGTGGATATACATCCGGTTCATCGCCCGATTTTAACATCTTCCAGCGGATCCATCCTTGTGAGACAGAAACGTGGCTGGCTGAGGCAAAGAGACTTGAAGGAGGCATGGTGCGGGGTAGCTTAACCGTCCCTAGCCTAGATTTCAATATGTCTCACTAACACCAATAAACGGGCGAGCTGCATAAATCACATTCTTCTACTTGTCTTATCACAGGTCGATTATCACTTATCTCCAGATAGCTCCGGTCCAGACTCAAGCCATGTCTGTCTGTTGATAGCTGAGTTTCTTCTGAAACATGTAGCGGCCGCTCCGGCTCGAGACCGAAAACAAAACGATCATTCACCGCCATTACCAGACCATGCTACTTTGAGAGGCTGAGAAGGCTCTTGCTAGAATAGAAACATCGGCAGTCAGAAATAGGACAAGGTGCTATTGATGCAGGGAGAAGTTAGAACGATAGATCAGTCGATAGCCGCATGCAACGCTTGACACTAGTGGCTGGCCAAGCGGAACGGCCCCCAAAGGCCTAAACTTACTTGAGCTAGAGTCAAGACGAAAGAGGCAGGAATGCTCACAAGCTCGCTCGCTGTCACATTTGAGTATAGCGCACATTTCGTTACTCTCAGCTGCGCTTCTACAAAGTGGCACTCAGCGATGAATGTACATCCATCGTATTCTATTGAAAGAACTTGCCCATGTAATGTCTGAAGCCCAGATGTATATATATGTCGGAAGTTCACTCTAGGTAGGGTTATAACTTCTTTATCTACAACAGCTCTCAGATCTCATCATCTCAACTTGCCCATTCCACATCCATCCTTTCTACAATGAAGATTGTCGAGCGAAAGAATATCCGAACCCTCTCTTGTGAGGAGCAAGATGACCTCGTCAGGGCTTTCGCCGGCATCCAGAAGCTTGACCCAGCCGACCCCAATTCATTCTTTATGATCGCTGGCTACCACGGTGAACCTTTCCGTGGTGCTGGTTGGGGTAACCCTCAGTGGTGGGGAGGGTACTGCAACCATGGCAATGTCCTTTTCCCAACATGGCACCGTGCCTACCTTCACCGTCTTGAGAAGGCTCTTCAGACTATTGTCCCCGGTATAGCTTTGGCTTACTGGGACGAGACTGAGGTGTGGAGTCTCAAATATGGAGTCCCTAAGATCTTCCTTGAGCCAGTGTGGAAGTGCAAAAACGGCGAAGTGTTCAATCCCAATCCGCTCTATTCGTACAAATTCCAAGCCAACATCACCGACCGTCTTTCTCCCATTCCCGACAACAACTATTCCAAAGCCGCCGGCTATCAAACTGTGCGATACCCATTTTCTGGTCTCGTTGGCACAGACAAAGATAGAAAAGAGACTGAGATCCACAATGCAAAGCTTCGGGAGCAAGGCCAGGACGTTACCGACGGACTTTTGAATCTGAACGTCGTGACATGGCTCAACAAGGTTACCTACGAGAACTTCAAGGGGAAAACTATGGAGGCCAATATTGCACATAAATATGCAGTTTGCTTGAACGCACCAAATTACACCGTCTTCTCTAACACCACTTCCGCTACACAGTGGAATGATCAGAGGGTTGGCACCAAAGACTATGTCCGGGTTGTGCCACTCGAATCACCCCATAACTCCATGCATCTCGCCGTGGGCGGCTTCCAGGTTCGGAAGGAGAAAGAAAGCAAAAAGGACCAAGATGAAAGCAAAAACCAATACGCCAATGCGAATGGTGACATGGGCGAGAATGACACGGCCGCCTTTGACGTAAGTGGAATCGGCCTTTCTACACACAGTACTGTACCAAAGCTGACAATTTCTGTTGTAGCCTATATTCTTCTTCCATCACTGCTTCGTCGATCTCGTCTTCTACGAGTGGCAGAAGAAGTGGGACGCCCTCGACTCGCTTGAGATCATCCCTGGCTACCCAGGAACCAATTCTGTCGACAGCCAAGGCCCAACTCCCGGCGTCGCCGGTGGAACTTGGCTATCACTCGACAGCGCCCTCGATCCATTCAAGAAGCCTGGAAGCCAGACTGAGCCCATGACATCCCGCGATGTGGTCAACCCACTGAGCCTCGGGTATAAGTACGTGTATGACAGAGATAGATCCAACGAGTTCAACAACCACAAAGCCGACCTTTACGCCCCACCAGAGCAGGAGGCAGTCCCAGTGATCGAAGTCAGCAACGTGAACCGCGCCTCAATCGGCGGTTCGTTCATGATCGAAGTGTATGATCAAAACACGAGAACCCTAGTTGGCACCGAGGCGATCCTGAGCCGCTGGCATGTTTCTGGTTGCGCAAACTGCCAGAACCATCTGGACGTCAGAACTCATATTGGGCTTCATGGTTGGAGCAAACAGGACGCTAAAGAGGGAAACTTCGAAGTCCTACTCCAGTCGCGTGATCCTAAAGATGCGAACCTTGTCAACATGAAAAATGTTGCTGATCCTGTCAAGAAGCAGAAGCCTAAGTTTAGACTTATCACCTCCCATATGGACTAACTGGTTTGCTACTGGCTGGTGAAAAAGCGCATGATCGGAGGAAAAATTGAACGAAGAGCAATTGAAGACAACAGCGTTGAAGTTTCCGTACCTGGCTCTTTAGGTTATCTATTAATTAACGATCGTTTATCTTTATGCTTTGTATTGTGTGGCGGAATATCACGATGACGCGTAGCATCTCATGTGGCTGTGCAACTCCGTCCGAAATCAAGCCACGTTTAAAGAGGATTTAAGAACGTCTTTTTTCTAATTAATCGAGAACGCATTAACTTTAACCGAGAGGTGGGGTGGCGCGACTAATGCTTGATCAATCAGAGCGCGGCCTTTGCTGCTACTTATTTTGTGGACCCGATACCGATTTGCTGAGTAAGCTGCAACTGAAAGGATTAATCTACAGGGTAATTCTATCCCTTCTTTAACCTCTATGGATTATTGATAAACCTTAGATAGTTTAATAGTTGAAAATTACTAAAACTAAATTCTTGTATCTTAAGGACGCTTTTAACGATTCGTCGGGGTTCTTGTATTGAGACTCATGATCATCATCCTGTTAACCGGACTGCGGCTATATTTGCGACACTCGTCGCATTTCGAAGTTTGTTAATTCATTATCTGCCTTCCTGAAGATGGTGGGGCTGCGTAAGCGGGATGCAGATAAATACTTATAAACAACACAGGTATCACCTTGCAGCGCATGGAGAGCTTGTTACTGCCATGAAAGATAACACCCTTTCAATTAAAATAGAATATTTGTTCTAAAGGTCTCTTCTCGGACAGTTTATGCTAGTGGATACGTAGCATAGTCCCAAGCCTTAGCTCCCCCCATCAAGGTTTGCTCGAAAGCATCCTTACCTCCACTGACATATAAGAATTTAGTAAATGGCACCACAGCATAGTAGCTGAAGGAAGTGTTGCCTGGAACAAATACCACATCTCCTTGTATGAGTTCCACGGTCTCATATCCGTCAATCGAGATGCAGAGTTTGCCTTCTTCAAGCTGGAAGGCAACTGGTTCTCGCAGCTTTGTACTGATAGCACGTGTTCCTTCAATTCTGTGGCTCAAAGTCACAGTTCCCATGGTAAAGTTGCTGCCAGTTTGGTCCTTAGTGGCCAGGGGAGCGATGAGTTGGTAGGTACCACCAATGTTATTGAGATACTTCGGGCCTCTATTTTTCGCGATAAAGTTTGGAGTAGTTGAGTCAGCAGCAAGAATGTCGGTATCATTGTGCCATTGTGACAAGCCTCCTGCTTGGCCATTCGTAAAGTCTTGTCGTGGTTCAAAGTCAAGTTGAGCAAAGACGTCAAATGACTGAAGAGCCGTGATGACATTCGGATCAGTACCAGAGCTTGAATCGTTGAGAGCAGTTGGGACGAACGGAGTTCCGGTCTTAGACGAAAACTCTTCCCCAAGGGCGACGAACAGTTCTTCAAAACCACCAGGATGAATGACACCAGTCATCTGGGTATCCGGATCGAGAATCTGAAAGGTATGTTTGGTATTATGGGGCACAGCACCATAGTCCCCTGGCGTCAACTGTCGACCTTGCTGTGGCGATGAATCAGACTCTGCCCAGAGGCGGAATTGGCCCTTGGTGCAGTAGAAGTTCTCGTAGTGTTCTTTGTGGATGTGCGGAAGAACTCCAAGCTCAGAAGATGAGGGCGCATTGGTTTGGAGCAAAGTGAAGGCACCATCAGAGGCGTTGCCTGTTACAGAGAAGCGATACACTTGGGATCCTACCGATACGGCTCGCCCGAAGCCTTTAGGAAGCACATATGGGCGAGGCGTGTCTGGTGCTTGGTCAACAACGAGAGGGTGGGAGCTAGATCTCGGTTGCGATTGAGTCGAAGGTCCTGCAGTAGCTAGGGCCACAAGGCCAGCCAGTAAAGTGCTAGTTCTCATAGTTGACAGGTTGACAAAGAGGCTAGACTCAATGAATAGCTGATGGTAGGATGAGCTAAAGCAACGTAAGTGCGTTAATGCCGCATTAAATACCCCCTTCCTTGAAATTCCTTCAACTCTGTCTCACCCTGTTGTGAATTGCGATTTCTAAATAAATGGACCGTATCCTCAAAATCCCTGTTTGATTTGATATCCGACGACTCTGGGAGTGGATAGAATTACGCATGCAGGCTTCTTTTCCGGCATTGCTCGTCATACCTCTACTAAAAAGCCCGAGACGCGGCATATCTGTATGTGAACATACATAATAAGAACGGCATCTTTGTTCGGCAGTTCCGGGCTCGGCATTTCCGAGACTCGACTTGAGTTGTAGACTCCACTTGCCGAATTTCTTACGTTGACAAAGGTCTCAGCACCTTTAGACCAAATACCCGAAACTGATGTGATCCACAGAAACAAGGGCATATACATTGAAACGAAACACCAAGGCCTGGAAAACAACATCTTTGTTCGGGTCACTAAATGATACTTGTAAGACAGATAAATATATTCTCCAATCCCAACTATTGTATTGTCTCCACGCCAGCTACCTAGGTGAGCTCAGGATTATAAATCTACAGCCTAGCATATAATATTCTCCAGTAAGCCTTCGAATTGGATTCAAAATACATTCCCATAGCTCTTTATTGACTTTTGTCACTTTCATCGTTGCGCGGTCTCGTGGACGTGCTGCTGCATTGAGTCTTAACTCGGAATCCACTGACAATTTCCAAATACTCGTATAGCATAATCGGTCCTAAGTAGACTAGTCTTGGAAACACCTTAAGCCCACAAGTCCCGAGTGAAGTCTGGCTCCACAACGCCACGCGGCTGCCCGGGAAATAGCTTAACGATCGCGTTTACGAGCCACTACTCTTTGTTCTACAAGATCTCTCAGGTGAAGAGCCGGCGTTTCAAACTATTAGCGCGACTACGTAAGGTCTTCTCGTCGTGATGTGGCTATCTGTCGGGCCTGATGATATTAATATCGTTGATGATATGGAAGATCATCATACTGCAGCAGACTCCCATTGAACGAATCTCCAGGGCTTGCTTTCATTCCTAACTTTCTTTACCGTCAACACATTCCTTCTTTGAGACGAAGATGAAGCTTGTCAACTTTCTCGAGTTGGCTGCTCTTCTTGCTGGTAGCAGCGTAGCAGCATCGGATCTGACATCCACATCCGCGATTCTTGGTGACGACTACGGTGGGTGATCTAGGCAATGAATAAAACACACATCAGTATCTAACATAGGTCAGTCTCGTTGAGCGGTCGCTTCAACAATGCATACGAAGAGGCGAAAGGCTTCGTCGCAAAACTTAACAATACCGAGAAAATCACTATCATCACAGGCGGTAGTCTGAGCGGCAACAACAACTGGACGGCCCTCAACGCCAAGGATGGCGTCTCCGGCATCAACTTCCAATTCTATGTCTCCGGTTTCACCATGGCAAATGCTTTGGCTATGTCGTGGAACCGCGATCTGATCAAGCGTCAATTCAAGGCTGTTGGCCAGGAATTTTACGATATGGGCTATAACTTGATCGATGGACCAGAACCAGGCCCTCTTGGTCGAACTCCCTTTGGTGGTCGCACCCCCGAAACCTTTTCCGCAGATCCATACCTTTCTGGAATCGCAATGGGTGAGGCCATTACTGGTATGAACTCTGCTGGTGTCATTGCCGGTGGAAGACATTTTCTGCTCAACGAACAGGAGACTAACCGATCCTCCGGCACTTCGGATTCTACCAGCGAGGTTTACTCATCTAATGCTGACGACAAGACTATTCATGAGCTCTACGCTTGGCCTTTTGCAGATGGTGTCAAGGTTGGAATGATGGCTGTTATGTGTGGCATGACTCGGGTCAACAGCACACTCTCATGCGAGAACAACAATCTCATTAGCGGCGTTTTGAAGAAGCACATGGGTTTCCCAGGTATGGTGTTTCCTGATGTGAACTCTCAGGCCACCTCTTTCAAGTCAGCCAACGCCGGTCTCGACTTTGGATCAAGCTCGCTGTGGACGTCCAAGATCTTGGAAGCCGGTATCAAAAACGGTAGCTTCACCCAGGAGCGCTTGGACGACATGGCTATTCGTAATGTCATGGGCTACTACTACGTCGGCCTCGATAACGGCAAGCAACCTTCGAAAGCCGATTCAACCGAGTATCGCAACGTACGCCGCGACCACAATAAGCTCATCCGTGAGGTTGCACGTGAGTCCATTGTGCTCTTGAAGAACTCAAATGTCAGTGGTCTTGGACTTCCTCTTGACAAACCGCGCACCGTGTCACTTTTCGGAGCTCATGCTGGCCCAGCCATGGCCGGTCCCAACCAGGCTTTTTCTGTCCAAGGTACGGGTAGCGATGTTTACCAAGGACACCTTGCCAGCGGATCTGGCTCTGGTTCGCTGTCATTTCCTTATCTCGTCACTCCTTTTCAGGCCTTGACCAACCGTGCTATTGAAGATAATAGCATGATCTGGTGGATCATGAACGACACTTATTCTTCAACCTCCGGCGGCATGGGTGGCAGTGATGGTGGTGGCGGTGGTGGTATGCCTGGAGGACTGTCAGACAACTCTACTGCTGGTCCAAGTAAGGGAGGTGCTCCTCCATCCAGTGATGGCGGCGATATGAGCGGTGGAGATGGCGGTGGCGGGATGGACTTTGGCAGTCTCGGTCAGGGTACAGCTGTGACTCCCTCCTTTGCCAACTATGCCGCCAACTCCGATGTCTGCCTCGTTTTCCTGAACTCATATTCTGGCGAGGGTGGCGATCGAAGCCAACTTACAGACGATGACCAAGACACTATGGTGACTACCGTTGCTTCCAACTGCAACAACACTGTCGTCGTCGTCAACACCTCTGGTCCACGTATTCTTGACGCATGGGCCGAGCATGAAAACGTAACAGCAATTCTTTATTCTGGTCTGCTGGGTCAGGAGAGCGGCAATGCAATTGCGGATGTTCTATACGGCGACGTGAACCCCAGTGGCAAGTTAACGCACACTATCGCCAAGAATGCGTCCGACTATCCCGTTTCTATTTGTGTCACTTCACAATGCAACTTCACCGAGGGCACATTCATTGACTATCGGTACTTCGACGCCCAGAATATCTCAGCGCGGTATCCTTTTGGTCATGGTCTGTCCTACACAACCTTTGAGTACGGTGAGGCCAAGATTCAGGTTAAGGATAAGAAGGCTTTGTCGTCCAAGTTTCCCACGGGAAAACTTGTACCAGGTGGACAATCTGATTTATGGGATGAGGTCATTGAGATCAAGTCAACGGTCAAGAACACAGGTGGTCGAACGGGATCAGAAGTCGCGCAGCTTTACGTGGCATTCCCAGACTCTGCTATGCAGCCCGATCGTATCCTTCGCGGATTTGACAAGGTGACAGTGACTCCCGGTCGGACTGCTGAATTGTCCTTCAAACTTCGTCGTCGTGACCTGAGTTACTGGGACACGGAGGCACAGAAGTGGGCGATTGCCAGCGGCTCGTACAAGTTCAGCGTTGGTTCTAGCTCGCGTGATCTACACGGAAGCATCTCGTTGACTATCTAGTGTGGAGGGAAAAGCATTTTAACAAGGTACATAGACAATTTTATTTCTAGGGTTCTCTCAATGGTAAATGCTTTTTGTCCTCCTTATCAAATAAAACCTTTCAAACATCAATTGCCTTAAACAACAGTTCTCGTGACGGATCCGGGATAGACTATATCCTACGTCAGTATACATCTTACAATTATAGCTATCTTGGCTCACCATGTGTGCAAACTCCATGTTAGGATATCTCTTGGTTTCCGAGTCAACCAGCTTAATATCATATCGTAGAAGCGCATGGGCCAAGATCATCTTGATCTCATTCGCAGCGAAGAACCGCCCCGGACACGCATGCCTGCCATAACCAAAAGTCAGACTACTCTGGTTCACGCTGACAAACTGGTTGTTTGAGGCCTTTTCGACCGATCCCTCATCTTTGGCTTGTGTACGAAGCTTATAGAACCTCAGAGGGTCGAACTCGATCGCGTTTGGGAAGATGGAGGGGTCGGAGTTAACTGCTACGGCAGGTATCTCGATTATGAGACCAGCTGGAATAACTTGACCGTTGGATAGAGTAAACGACTTCAAGACCTTACGCTGAAAAGAAGCTGTTAAATTCGTATTAGTATGCGAGAGCCATGGGATCTGCGTCATGCCTTACCCATCGTTGCTGGGTGCACTCGAAGAGTCTCTTTGAGAAAGCTGTCCATCTTCTTCATGCCCTGTAAAACATTGCTGGTGAAGACGCCTCCACTTTGAAGGAGCGCTTCGCGAACCTCATCTCGCAGTTCTGCCTGCAAGTCTGGCATGGCTGCCAAATCATAGAAACTGTCTTCGAATTAGCCATGTGTTCAAGGGGCAAAATGCCAAGACTCACGCGTTAGTAGCAGTCAATGTTGTAGTATGCACAGCTGCAAAGGTAAGACCTAGCTGAACCTTGGCAAGGTTCTGGCTATTCTTGTCCGGAAACTTATCCTTTCCGTCGATGAGCCATTGTAGAAAGTCATCTGGCTTCTCATAGGACAAGTCCGCCATCGCCTCTATTCTCGCCTCTACCACAGGCTGTAAGAAAGCCTCGGCTTCTGCGATTCGTTGGTAAAGTCTCTTGACCTCAGGTTGGCTCTGGGCTAGAAATGGTCGTAGCCAGGGTCGCATGTTCTGCACAGCGCGTTGGGCACCCATGACTTCCATAGTATAATTGATTGCTGCATCGAGGTACTGTTCAGAACGACAAAGTTCTGGGCCGATAAATACGCGACCTGATACCATTGCGACGATACGAAGTAGGCTGTTATGTATGTTGACTTCTGTCCAGTCCTCACATGGGGGTATGGAGAGCCCTAGGGATTGTCTGACTTCATCGGCGATGATTGTACTTAGTCGAGCTATACACATAGTCAGTAGCTTGAACGAGATGGTTGTTTCGCTTATTGCAGACTCCTGTGCTTACATAGTGCTGGAGTTAGGACACCTTTGATGGTATGCGGGATGATGGGTACGGACGTCTCGATCTTGGTGTACTTGGTCTCCATTGACTAAAGGCCTGGTAAGTACATTCATACACCCTCTCCTTGCGGCATTACTGACCTCGTCCACCGCAGCTTCCATGCTCAAAGTCGAATCGGGCAGCTTCTTCAGCTCAGGGAGGAAATCAGGTGATATTACAATTGTCGGGGACGCTAGAGAATTAGCATCGTTAATTCAAGCGTCTCAATCATCAGTACCTACACTTAGACGTGGTAATCATAAAAACGCCATTCTTGAACTGCTGGGTGGTAAGCTATCTTCACGTCGCATACGTCAAGGGAAATTCTTACCTCTTGGTACCCATCGGAGTATAACTTTCGGGCCCCTCCCAAGTATGCTTTTCTGCGCTTTTCAGTACTCCCAAGTTCTGCTCCAACAACCGGGATAGTCCAAAGTCGCAACAAGTTTCTGACCTGTGGGGCGATGGCGGCTACAAAGCAGACAAAAAGTGCAGTGAGAAGTACCGGCCATCGGTTGGCTGCAATGTCGAACACAGATTGCGTGTTGCCCATGATAAAGATTGTAGGATAGGTGATGAAGATAGATTGTTGTGTGGGTAGTTGTATCTCGGCCGGGACATAAGAAGGCAGTCAAATTTGGCTATCTTATAAGAACAGTTACTGGTTGACAAGGCATGGTCAACTTTAGAGACGGGCTCGGGAAGATGGCTATTTCCGTTCGTTACTATTACTTCCTCGCTTCCGTGTAATATGGCGGGTGCGATTCGCCTCTTCATGGTTTCGACACAAGAATATCATTGATAGACCACTGTACTGCTTGAAGGAGAAAGGGCGTTACATCAGGAGGGTGGCTGCATGGATACGCGTATTACTTTAGCTCACCAAGCTCGGTAGTGTTACGCTAGTGGGCGTAGCATACCAATAATAGGCAATGATTGAACTCTAGACTGGACAGTGACCCGGAAAATAATTAAAAGCGAGACCGAAACCGATACCGAAACCCTGAGATTAAGACCGACTCAGTCAATCTATTTCACTTCATCATCGCTTAATAATAGCATGATCTTGAACGCAACCCCCCACCCACGCCCATTTACTAACTATACTTCATCCCTTGGCAGTTACTACCCCTCTGCAGAAAATCACCTCGCTGTTGGTCGTCGTCCAACGGGGCCCCCACGTTACACCATGCCGCCTCGCCTAGGCCACAAAAAGTCCCGAAGGGGTTGTCTTATGTGTAAACAACGTCGAGTCAAGGTATCCTCTTCCATACCTCCATACAGTGGTATTTATGATAACACCTTGTAGTGCGATGAGAACCAACCGTGCACTGCCTGTGCGAGACATGGGGTACTGTGTGTTTATGCGGATGCATCGGATGCACGATCGCGGTCGAGAGGACCTTCAGTCAGTCGTTATACTACTCGCTGTAGTAGATTGACATCGCTAACCTTGCGTTGTAGACCCGCTCTCAGGGAGAAATTGCCCCGCAAGACTCCCTTGCTGCCAGCCCAGATCCATTGCCATACTTGGCTAAGTTTGTGAGAGGCCAGGAGCCCATAGAGCAGAGTACGTGGCTCACGGATCTGGAGCTAATGCATCATCACTCAACATGCACGTATCTGACCTTACCGCGTGCTAATGAACTTCAACAAATATGGCAGATCGAAATGCCCAAGCTAGCCCTGCGCCACGTTTATCTGCTACATCAGGTTCTGTCAGTTTCTGCCTATCACTTAGCCCACTTGAATCCGGATCGCCCTGAATTTCCTTTATGCGCTTCGCAGCACCAGAATGAGGCTATTAAAGGTCTTCGATCAGCCATTGGGTCTATCTCACAAGATAATTGCGTGGAAATATTTCTCGCGTCGTCATTCCTATCCATCGGTGCTTTCGCTGGTTTCAGTACACAAAGCTCGGGTCAACAGCCTGGCATTGATGACCTTTTGGATGTCTTTGTTTTAATTCGGGGAATGAGTGATATCTTGAATAAATATCAGGCGACGCTCAATCAGAGTAGACTTGGGGGTCTCTTTGTAAGAGGAGGTCCATGCGAGTCGACGCCAGTCCTTACAGCTATTATCGACCAGCTTCGACAGATCACCACCCCGGAGAGCTTCGAGCCTGCGGTCTCGTCTTTATGTCATGAGTCCATTGTGGCTGCCATCACTTGGATTGAGAACAGTATTCAAACAACGGCCAATCCGGAATCACGTGTCGCCCTGACATTTTGTTTGTCTGTGAGTGCAGAATTTCTAGACCTTGTGAAACAACGAAACCCCATTGCGCTTGGTGTTCTCGCGCACTACTGTGTCGTTCTAAATCAGGTTGGAAGATCTACCTGGTATATGGAAAAATGGGGGAGATTGGTTGTTCTAGATATTTGGAAAGAGGTGGATCCACAGTGGAGGTCGTTACTTCAGTGGTGTATGGAATCTGTTGAATGTGAGACTTGTGTTGGATAAGCTTTTTGTCTTTTTTCTTGTAGTTTCGAAAATACAAAGGAGAGTACATAGGAAATAAGTGATAAAGTCAGCAATAGTATAGTGTGCACATCCACATCACCGACTTCGATGGTGCCCCGGTCTAAAACCCCATTCCGTCTTGATACTCTATCCCACGTCTTGAACTCCTAAACTCGAACCGAGACTTGTGACCGAAGACCGCTGGATAGCTCAGCTTCGTCCTTGGTCAAGGTCGAGCCACGAGGGACGCCGTGCTTCTTTTCGAATCGCCAATCCAAATAGCATACGACAGCAAGGTATTTAGCGAGGGGACTCCTTTGTTAGAAAGCTGCTGAATGTATGGAATTGGAGATAAATCATACCTTAGAATGCCGGCCAGTACAAACACAACCCAGCCAAGGGCACAGCTTGTTCCAATACAGACACTGGTATTTCCGCGAATCATCATGAAAGCAACAGCGGCCCAAAAGACAACTTCCATAGCGTTAAGGATGAAATAAGCCTTGGGGCTTCTCCAGCGTCGGAAACGGCTGATATGTTCGGGAAGTATCTCGTAAGAAATTATGATGAGAGATTTGGCGCCCTAAGAATATTAGAAATAAGTATCTTGAGTCGTAGAACTGATTTACCATGCCAAGGCCCATAGTAGTGGAGCGACCGGGAGGTCTGTTGGGGAGTAGGAGGCGTGCACCAGATAGGGCAATCACCGCGATGACGAGAATAATCTGGACGATCTGGAGCGGGAGCTTGTTCCGGAGGGTAAAGAATGGCTCCATTCGGTTGATGAATGTAGGCACCATTTTGAAGCTTTGAAGAAATATACAGTAAGACGAGAGAGCTGATTGAAGATGTTGTTGATGTTGCCCAAAACAATGGCAACATCAGGAGTTTATAAATATTAGCAAACACAGCCAATGTCCAATTCAATCTGATACTTCTATTCAAAAAGTATCGCAACGCGGCAGTGTTGGATCTGCACAGCCCAAGCACGTATTTCCACTAAGCACTAAAGCAATGATCAAACTCTAAGAGATGTGTTAATGCCAAGCCGAGCTCAAAGCTCAGTCTGCAAACATTGATCTCAGTCTTATCTTATGCAAAATCACCTTCTTAATTGGCTGCAGGGACCGGTCTCGGTCTCGGTTTCGGTTTCTATCTCGGTGGGGAAGAAATTACTTGCGGGGTCTTAAACATTTTAAAGTCCGACTATGAGTGTAACTACCGTGCTTTGTAAACAAGCCAGCACTGACGTTTCTAGAGGCTGTGTTTTTTGCCGGATTCCTTTAGGAATACTCTCAACGCTGGTTCGGCAGTCACAGAAGTCACGAATAGCCCAATTTCAATCCAGCTATAGGTTATGCTACAATCTTTGGGTCTACACGGCCGTTTTATCTATCGTCTCTGGAAGTAACAGACGGGAGCCTGGAGAGCGAAAACAGCTCGGACATATTATCACAGTTGAGGCATCGCTCTAAGAACGCTGTTTCCCTCGAAGCGAGAGAATCAATCTGGGGTTTATTGCTGACTGGACGAGACCTTGCGTCAATAAACACGCACCAAAATCCAGTCCAGGTCCTCGCAGGACTTCGAATATGTTGCATTTTCATATGTTTAGGCAATGTCAAGAATGACTACGGACAAAACATGGAGGACAGTATTAAGGCGGTTCGCCAACTGGGCCATAGGTATTTATGGGTAATTAACAAGCACTTGGAATAAGCTGAAGATAACAAGGGTCTCTCTATGATAGCTAAGTTTCCTCTAAAAGTATGTAGCAGCTACTCCAGTTTAAAACCCAAAACAAGATGTTCCTTCACTATTGTTTCTAACTTATGTGCCCTTAAATGTTTCTATTATCCAGCAAAGCTATGGACTCCCTTTTTATGTCTGGCACATTGGGAGGTATTATTGACCTTATATCTGGCCCTTCCTACTCAACAACTTTTGAGAAGGACCTCCTCAAACAAGCCTTGTCCTCTACGGACCGTTCCGACGCTGTTGAGAAGCCAGACGATTCAGGAGCAACAGCACGGAAGGCAACAAATAGTCCGCCATTCGAGACGACAGCAACGATTGCGACAACTGGTGATCTTGTCGCTAATGGATTGGTTAAGGAAAAGGACGAGAAACATGTAGTTGG
This sequence comes from Fusarium multiceps, assembly GCA_028416715.1. Taxonomy (NCBI): domain Eukaryota; kingdom Fungi; phylum Ascomycota; class Sordariomycetes; order Hypocreales; family Nectriaceae; genus Fusarium; species Fusarium multiceps. Next base: position 243,713 of record JAQPZZ010000042.1, on the reverse strand, counting down.
TTGGTATGACGATCATGACCCGGCTAACCCTCGAAACTGGCCTTTGCATAAGAAAAGCCTTGTATCAGCTCAAATCTATGTCTACACCTTTGCAGTTTACATGGGAGGAGCCATCTTTGTCAATGGCGAAAAACGCATGATGGAAGAGTTTGGAGTTGGCCACATCTCGGCTGCTTGGGCCTTTGCCTTGTATCTGGTCGGTTACGGTGTCTGTCCTCTGCTATTCAGTCCTTTTTCCGATATCCCTTCGATAGGACGAAACCCGCCTTATATTGTCACAATGGCAATGTCTGTGGTGCTTTGCATACCTACCTCTTCAGTACCAACTGCCCGGGCTGCTTGTACTGAGATCTCTCCGAGGCTTCTTTGGCTCGCCATGCCTAGCGACCGGCGGAGCGACCTTACAGGATATGTTTCGCTCCCCAAGCTCCCTTGCGCCATGATGTTGTGGGCGTGGTCAATGACGTGCAGCCCGGCTGTTCCGCCTATCATCTAAAGATCTCAGCTCCCCGGTCGAAGGGTGGAGCTGGAGTCTTTGGGAGATCCTCTGGTCCGCATGGCCGGTTTTTCGTCATCATGCTCGTGTTCCTTTCTGAGAGGAGCCATGACACCGTATCGCTCCGCTGCGCGAAACGATTGAGGAAGTTACCCCAAATCTCGTTCTTGACATCCGAGAATGAAGAAACTCAGAAGGCCATCCACTAGAAACATTAGGCGAAAGAAGCACTTATCAAACCAGTGAAGATGATTGTTTTGGGCCCTGTTATTCTTTATAGCCATACTCTTAACAGATTTGACCACGGCAACCTCCAAGCAACACGTTATCGATGAGCAGGAGGTAGTCCAAGTCATCAAACTCAGCAACGTCAACCGCGCCGCAATCTACGGCTCATTCAACGTCAACGTATAATTAAACATCATATCATCCATGTCATGCAGGTTGCCGAGTTAGGTAGCTCCACGGTGACACTACATAACATGTCAGCAGATTGAGCCGTTGTCAGGCGGACTGGCTCGTTCCACGAAGATTGCCCCGCTGATTGGCGATACGGAGGTCAGGGCACACTGTGCGTTATTGCAGGTCTTCACTGTAAGCGGGCGTCCTTGGACGCCATTTATGGTAAGATCTACTCCACATCTTGACTTCAACTGTACGCCTGATTTGCTAGAGATTGAAAAGGACTCAAGACAAAACGATCTCCATGTTGGTGGGATGCAAATAAGCAGCCTAAGGCAGGCCTCGAAGGTAAGGCACACTGGGGATTGATTTGTAATATTTGTCAGGCAGCACTGCATTGCTATCAAGATGAGCAATTGGCCCAGGTCCAACTTCCCCGCCTTCTGTTTATTTATCATCGTGGTCCTTCCTGCAATAACTGTTTATCTTCTAACGATGACTTATTCCTTGCTGTGATTGTATCGGCAGCTTAAGATTTGTGATAGTCACCAGTCTCCCAGATATCGCGTCATGTCAAAGAAACGCCCAAGGTCAAGCTCAAGCGATGAACGGCCAAGAGATCCACCAAAGGCCGAATCAACACTCAGTAGTCTTTGTTCAACCTGCAGTACTATGGAATGGTCTTTATTAGCAGAGAAGTCAAAGAAGAATCAAAAAGTGGATGACTTCAATGAGGCGGTCACCAAGCCTCATAAGCAGCTGAGGCAGTCTTCTTGTGAAGTTTGCCAGCTGCTCTCTTTTCTGAAGGGGCCAGACCTAGACGGTGTTTCATGCAATTTGCAGGCTATCAGTTTATATAGGCACTTTACAAATCGAACGACCCTCCCATACCCTCTACAGCCGAACCCGTCCATTCTATCCATTGTTTCTGAAGGCAGTAAGCCACTGGCTGAAAGAAGGCAACTTGGTCGTGCGATAGCATTTGAGCCGTCGCCCCAAGCATCCTCCTTCGTTGATCCTCGACATTTCGACCATGAGAATGTCAATTTTGAATTGATGGGAAAATGGATTGACGATTGTGCCGACAACCATTGGATGTGCGAACCAGGCACTCGCTCTTTAGCCCATACTTTGCAAGTCATCGACTGCAAAGATCCGGAAATCTTCATCAAGGCGCAACCTGAAACTGTAGATCTACCGAAAGATGGCATATATGCTGCATTGTCATATGTTTGGGGTGATGTCGATCATGAATTTCCTCAAGTTGTTAGAGACAGTATCACAGTGGCTTTGCAACTCAACTGCGAATATCTATGGGTCGACCGACATGTATGTGAAATGGACGCAGAATAGCAGGGGCTAATTGTTTGCAGTGTATTCCTCAGAATAATAAGGATCCGAAAAAGCAGCAACAGTTAGGAATTATGGACGAGATCTATTCACACGCAAAGTTTACGATAGTGGCCGCTGCTGGGCAAGACTGTAACTATGGCCTAGCTGGCATCACCCATTCTCGCAAACCCGAGCTGCGATATGCTCACGTTCCTGGCGCAAAGCTTACCTACCTTGGAACACCTCCTGGGGAGAAAATACGATCAACGCTATGGGCTTCCCGTGGTTGGACCTATCAAGAAGGGTTTCTATCGCACAGACGTATTTTCTTTACTGATGAACAAGTTGTATTTCAGTGCAACACTATGACTTGTCTTGAGTCGTTTCGAATTCCCAAGAGTGTCTTACACCAACCAAACAATTCAAAAAGAAGGACAAATCCTTTCCTGAGGGATATCGATCCTATTAGCTTAGCGCGCAAGGATATTGGGAAGCATTTAATGGAGTTCAGTAACAGGGCCCTTTCACAAGACGGTGATACTCTGAAAGCATTCCTGGGGGTACTCAATTACTTCCGTAAAGAGTATCGATGCTTCCACTTATATGGAAACCCGATCCCTGTTGAGGACAAGAAGGGTCATTTGATCAATGCTTGGTATCACACCAAACCTGGGGTCAGAAATGCCGGATTCCCTAGCTGGTCTTGGACCGGTTGGAAAGGCGAGATCAAAACAATCAGTCGCAGTACGGAATACGGTCTTAGAGTGTTCAGAACAAGACAACGAGCCCGACGACGTGGGGAACATCGAGTGGGACATCCAATGTCGCTCGATGATTACAAAGAGGCGTGCAGCACAAACGCTCCTCAAGATATGGAGCCTATCATAGAACTGACAGGGATGATGGCAAATATGTCGTTCGAAGTCATCAAATGGAACTCAGAGTCGATGCCAGATGGCCCTTGGGCTATGATTCCCAAGACTGGCGATACTACATACTATTCCTTTTTGTACCTCGACAACGAGGCGCTGACGGGGATCCGTCAGTTCAAGCTTCCAGTCATAGTGCTGCAATCAGGAAAAAAGAAACCAAATGACGACATCATCATACTGGCTTTGAGGGAAAAGAGTGAACGCCGCTTTGAACGGGTTGGGATGATCATCTTGCGGCGCGGGGGCAACGAAGTCAAAGCAAAGCTGACTATGTGTCGAGACAAGAGCGGAGAATGGACAGAGCCAGAAGCACAAATACCGAAGCTCCAAGAGTTTTCTTGGTGGAGGAAAGCCAGGGATCAAATAATAGAATTACAATAGTACAGTCGATCGAATCAGATTATCTTATTGAGTAGTATCTAGGTATGAAAGACCGGACTAGGGACGTATGGTGCTCAAATTGAAAGTAGTATATTATATTATTTCTATTAGTCGAAATATGCAATTGTCAAAGCCTACGTCTCCACGTCTTTAAGTCCCAAAACATCCCGTGCTATGCCAACCGAATACCATGCAAACTTGACGCCATAGAGATCCCGAATCATATCAAGCCTCATCTGAAAAAGTGCCACCTGTTGAGGGGTGCTATGTATACTTGCAATCGCAATCGAGAGAGGCCACACCATATGGTACATAACAGCAGTCTGGCGTCTCGGTGCCTTACGAGGTTGTCCTTTCGCATCAACCTCGCCAAAAACATATGGCAACGCGCGACAGAATACGTAGATTGTTTTCTTGAGCGCCATATCAGAGATACCAGCCGTAGTTTCAGCTAATTGCTTTTCCTGAGGATCTAACGGACCTAGCCCAAGTAATAAAATCGAGCATTCATGAACCACTGTAAAGAAAACAATCATGCATGATGAAAAGAAACACCACGTGGCAGCTGTCCACTGCGAATCGAACGCAGCGATAGTTTGACCCTCAGGGCGTTTCTCAGTTGTTTGCTGTGGGGGCATGGTCTCCGCCTCGGCCGCAGCAAGTCCCTGCGCAATTTTCAAGGCTTGCTGGAGGACTTTTACAAGCATAACTTTCTGCGCGGCTGGTGGCGCGTTTGAATTCGTAATTTGCCTGGCTGCCCTGTAAAAATCGGCACAGTGGGCAACGACCATAGCTAGGCGCAGTACAGGGTTTGCCGTATCCCTCTTGGCTTCGGGAATATCCAGACATTTCATAGGCTTCTTGGACATAAGCGATGGGACTTGCTAGGTGTTGTATTAGCATACTGCACATATGTCACATATTAAGGACAAGGTTTGTTGTAGGGGGGCCAAAGAAGCGCGGTCCACGTGTCGTTGACGAAGCTTTGTGGGGGGTACGGTACTTACCAAGTGGACAAAGATCAAACCGTACAACGAAGACGAAATGTCGGCTAGGACTTTCTGCCCAACCCGCTCGAATAGCATTGCTATGCCGTGCATATGCACGGTCTTGATATCTTGGCCTTGACACTCAAGGTCCTTCATTTGTCAGCCAAATTGTAGATCCCTAAGCTTGTCGGCAACGTACCTCAATAATTCCCAACAACATGAGAGATGTCAGTGTCTCTTCCTTGAGACTTGCTTTGTTGGAGACACTAAGATCTCTGTTGACTGAATGCAACGCTGCTCCATAGTACTTCTTGGCTGTGATGTACAGCGTTGAAGATTTATAGTGCCTTGAAAGCGACAGGTACGCTACAGCAAGGGTCGTCGGGCGAAGGCACGACGTACGGTCGGAATTCCTGTACATTCCCTCCAGGAAGTCAAAATGACCTCGCAAGACCCCTGGAGAAGGGTACACACAGTATTCATGAAGGAAGAACGTCAGGGACTCTTCTTCAAGGGACGGCTGTGGCTGACGAAGCACGGGCGCAATCAACTCTGGGTTTTGGAAGCGAACAACCATTTTCCCAACAGAGCCGCTTTCCTTGTACCCTTCGCCACTCGATGTACTTGAGCCACTGGGCTTCTCACGCTCCAGTGTCTCACCAGGCTTCCCGTAGTACCGTACGGCCAATGGGCGATCATAACCCGGACAAGGAGCCTTGTATTTCTCGCATCGTTCACATCCCGGGCGTCTTCCATCACACTGCCAAGAAAGGAAGAAGAGATTAATATCAGATCATGCAGGGGGCTCAATACGGGATTGATCTGTGCGTTGGAACACGGACATACCTTGACTCTTCTCTTTCTGCAGCGGGTACAGCCGCGACTCAATGTGCCTGGAAACACCATGATTGGTGCTAAATATTAGGGTGGTGTCTTAGACGCCGACGGCAATAAACAGTTCCCGGTGACGCTTTGACCGTTGGCGTTACGTACTTTTCTTGTTGGTCCGGGTTGGTGGTTCACCGGTTCCTCATTTTAGTTGAAGAGGTGGGGGAGAATTGGGTGAGTCAGCAAATCGAGGATTGTGATTGATTGTTGTAAGATCACGTGGTACACTGGTCTGTCGTTTAGATAACGCGCGATTTTCCCCTCGATTTGCTCGCAAACAGACACCTTTTTGGATCGATTTGCGCATATTTGTGGCGCCTGGCCCACTACGCCACAACTACCTTTCTACCAGCCATAACCTACCCTAAAACGAGCCGATTCTTAGATCAGTGATGCCATCGCGTCGCTGCCAGAGCAAGTAAATAGTAGAATGATCTCGTGTTCAAATGCTTGAATTGTTAGTGGAATGATAGCCAACGTTTCTTCTCTCTTTTGCCGTTTTTACTGCAGGGTGGCAATGGTTTCGACATCTGGGTTGATTTCACGTCTCTCTCAGGGGCAATAACCATAAACTTCGATACTCTCTTAAACTGCATCACGCTCATACGAACAAACAATTGCATGGAATCTTTGGATATATCTGCAAATATGCACTGAATTGACATTAAATATCAGGCGCTTACAAATCGTAGAGTAACTCGTCGTTGAATTTGGCAGCTGAGCACGTGTTCCACGCGTTGTGAGTGAAACTGTGATGTCACATCGCGTTCGGAAATACGGCTGTAGTACGCATGATTAAGCGAAAGCCATCGGCGAATTTCTGTCCTATTACAGTTCAATTGGTAATGAGACATTCTCAACGGTCAAACCCATGGCACAACTGCTTTCTCCGGGAGGGAATCGTGAGATGTCAGACATGGCCGATTTCGCACAGACTTACCCCACGCTGTATGAGTCTCATATCTCCAGATCCGACGTTCCGTACGGACCGGACTGTCGGTGACGCAGATGATGGATCCTTATCTGGCGGGGAATTGATAAGACAACGGATAAGACAACGAATGCAACCATAACCCACCGGCTAAGTACAAGATCTCGCTACCATATCTATGCTCGCATACAAACGAGATAAGAAACACTTCGGATTTGATATCTGACCAATCCAAGCGTTGTTTCAACGGGATTTTAATACTCCAGGTGCCGGATCGGAGACAAAATCCCTATCATCCTTCGCCTATCGAGCGATTAAGAGGTATCGACTGCCATCTCTCGTAGATTAACCTATTTCAGCTATTCGCTTCTGAATAGACTTACTAATTGAGAATGGGACTGCCTATAGCAGTGGCAGCTATCGGGGAGCCCCGATAACAATTCTGTGGAGGGGATCTGCAAGGCGTACTTGACAGAATGAAGATTCCAATCTGACTGAAACTGATCTTCTATAAGAGTGACAAAGTGCTTCTTCTTGGCATATTCAGCAAGGCAATCCATCTTCACCATAATCTTCCATCATGAAGTACTCACTCACTGGCCTCGCATTGAGCGCGGGCGCATTTGCCTCTTCTCTTCCCGTACATATCGAGACTCGTGAGCCCTTAACTTCTCACTTGGCTAATATCCACGTGAGGTTTGCCGAACCAACAAGTGAATCTTTGACATTCACATATGGCTCTTGCACAGCCAGTTCGCCTTCCGATTCTCATCACACTATCGCTACAACGGACAGCGTGCGTGTATCGCGATTGGCCTGGGCTATTCCTGTTGGCACTCATGACAAAGGGTGTGTTTCGGCGTGGAAGCGCGATGGCAACCTCGTTGGGCGGTCTGACGTTCAGAACCTTCATCGCGTCAAGCGAAGGGCACCTCAGAAGAGAGGAAAGGGTAAGTCGAGCTAAACACCATCTTGAGGTCTCATCACTAAAAGAATGTAGACTCAATTATCATGACCGAAGAAAATGGCTTTGATGTTTTAGGTCCATGGTTCGACGGTGTAGCCCACCTCACAAAGACGAACATCACCACTGTCGACGAAGAAGCCGCAAAGTCCAAACAAATCGCAATCGTCGGAGCAGGCATGTCTGGATTGATGACATACCTAGTCCTCTCCCAAGCAGGCATGACCAACATCAGCATCATCGAAGCCAGCCAACGTCTCGGTGGCCGAGTCCACACAGAGTATCTGTCCGGTGGCCCCTTTGACTACTCCTACCAAGAGATGGGACCCATGCGTTTCCCCGCAACTTACAAGAGCCCCGAAACTAATGAGACGATGAATATCACTGATCATCAGCTTGTATTCCAACTTGCTGATGAGATGAATAATCTTAACAATCATGACAAGAATTTGAGTGTTGACTTCATTCGCTGGATACAGTCTGACCCCAATGGCCTGTCTTACAAGAATGAGTTCAAGCTTCCAAACGGCATGCCTCCGACTCTTGCCCAAATCGCAAAGAACGCTTCACTTGGTGTCAAGACAGCGCTCAGCGAGGAAAATCAGGATTTGCAGGCAAAGGTCAATGCCTACATGCCCGGCTCAGAGTTCAGCACCCTTATGGCGAAAAACATGTTCAAAGCTCACAAGCAATGGCTCGAGACTGGTCTTAACGGTCTCGGCGGCGATCAATGGTCAGAGTACGCTTTCATGGTCAACCACCTCAAGGCTAGTCTGAACAGCACAGATGTTCTTGGTGACTGGTCTGCGGCTACTTTCTGGGACTCGCTCTACGAAGGCTTGTACTTCTCTGCTGCGAGCTACAAGACCATTGATGGAGGTCTGAACAGACTGCCGCTCGCTTTCCATCCTCACGTTGACGATATCACTACCATGGGCCGCAAGATCGAGCGTGTCAGATACAGCGATTCAACGGACAAAGTCACACTTCAGTGGCGAAAGCAGTACAACGACACAGAGTTTCAGGACTCTACATTCGACTACGCCGTCATCGCCGTGCCCTTCTCCATCGTCCGACGCTGGCGTCTTCCAAGTCTTCCACCAACCATCTCCAACGCCATCAAGGGTCTGACATACAGCTCCGCCTGCAAGGTCGCCCTCGAATTCTCCGAGCGTTTCTGGGAACACTATGAGAATCCCATCTACGGAGGATGCAGTACCACCAGTGATATTCCAGGTATCGGATCCATCTGCTATCCTTCATACAATATCAATGGCACTGGCCCTGCTACTATTCTAGCTAGTTACCAGAGCGGTGACATGGGTGTTCGCCTAGCCAGTATGTCAGAGGAAGAGCATGTCCAGATGGTTTTCGATGCTATGGTCGATATCCATGGCGAGCAGATTAGGGAATTGTATACTGGCAAGTTCAACAGGAAGTGCTGGGCTCTTGATCCTCTTCAGTCTGGAAGTTGGGCCAGTCCGACGGCGGGACAACATCAGCTTTACATTCCCGAGTACTTCAAGACTTATGATAAGGTGAGTGATCTTGATTGATTTTGAGGGCTGAGCTAACAAGATGGCGTAGATGATCTTCGTGGGCGAGCATACCTCTTACACTCATGCTTGGATCGCCTCTGCTCTGGACTCTGGCATTCGTGGCGCAGTTCAGCTTTTGCTAGGTACGCATAAGTCGGAGGTGTTTGGTGGAACGCATGCTAACCAGTGATAGAACTTGGCCTTATCGATGAGGCGAAACAGGCTGTTGAGAAGTGGATGGCGAGATGGATCGAGGTGGTAAGTTGACTTCACCTCTTCTTATCACAGAAGCAGATGCTAATTTTTCTTAGTAAATACTCCAAGCCAACACCGTGATTGGACCGTGAGTTGTTTCATTACACGTTGGAAGCAACGTGACGATTGATGAAAATTATTAGATATAGATTATTAAGTAAATATACTGTGAAATATCACGCTGAAAATGAGATCAATACTTGAAACCACCCATCCTCTCCCTCAAAGTACCCTCAGGATCAGCCTCAAGCTGGAGTTGCTTAAACTTGGCATAATCCTTATAAGTCCCCGTAACATTCTGATCATACATAGCATCATTCATAAAAAGAGGCAAGTACGCATCCGCAGCCTCTCCATTCTTCTCCATCCACTCAGGCAACTTCTCCTCAATCCAGTCAGACAGATCGCGGGAGAACTGACGAACCATGTTATCGAATCTCTTCTCAACCCAGGCGCACTGGATCTCGAGAAGGACGCGGTCAGGATCGCTGGCTGTGAAACCGATTGCGTTTCCGCCGCGGGCTTCGGTGTTCTTGCCGATGGCGGCGGGGAGGGGTTGGAAGTCGACGGAGCATTGGGAGGCGAGGCCGCGGAGACGCTTGAAGTAGTCTTTTGTGATGGCGACCCACTTGTCGGTAATTTGCTTGTAGACTGTTGAGTCCTTGGGGAAGTAAGGGATAGTGGCAGTTCGGAAAGAGATTCTCGAGTTCAAGAGAGAAACTCCAGCGCCGTTGGACTTGAGTAGTTCAGGATAAGATTGTGTCTTGGTGGTTGAAAGAGTAGACTTGATCTTCAAGAAGTCGGCGAAAGGACCAGTAGTCGGGGGCTTCTCGCCATCGTAGAAGTAAAACATGAGGTTGATTCTGCTGCTTCCGGTGAGGATCAGACTGGTTGTAATGATGGCAGCCTTGGGGTCTTCGTTGCTGTATGGGATGAACTTGTGCATGGCTTCGTAGAGTTCATCGGTCTTGGACTCGTCGTAGGTGCGGATACCTCCCCAGACTTTACCGATGGGGTAGGCCTTGACGGTGAATTTTGTGACGATTCCTAGAAAGGTTAGAATTGATATCGAGGATGGGTGTTGGGGACTTACCAAACTGGCTGCCACTTCCTCGGAGTGCAACAGCGAGGTCGGGCTGAGACTCAGCATCGATGTTGACGATGGTACCGTTGTGGTTAACCATCTCCCAAGAAACGATGTTATCAGCAGCCAAGCCATACTGAGCACTCAAGAAAGAGATTCCACCCTGCGTCAAAAGACCACCAACACCGACCAACCCCAATCGTCCACCAGCAATAGTAACACCATCCTTGTTCAATTGAGAGATAACATCATTCCACTCGCCACCAGGCTTGACATAAGCAATCTTCTTCTCAGCATCATAAGTAGCACCAACCATCTCACTCAACGAGATAAGCACACCATCTCCAGCAGTTGCATGGTTAGGATTGGGGTCATGACCACCGCTCTTGGCAGCGAACTTGACATCGGGATACTTGTTCAAGATTGTGACGGCTGTGGAAACATCTTCTGCGGATTTGGCGCTGATGACGCAGGCGGGCTTGATCTCGCGTAGCGCTGTGGACCAGTAACCAGAGGATTCGGAGTTGAAGTTGATTGTGTAGGGGAGAGAGACTTTCTTGGGGAGGGCTTTCGAGATTTCATTGCAGGCTTTGGTTGTTGACTCGCTGGGTGCAGCGAACGCTCCAGCCGCCAGGGAAGAGACCAAAAGACTTTTCAAAAGCATCTTGAACAAAAAGAGGGAATAACGGTTGGCATTGTTTGTTAAGAAACTCAAAAGATGACGAGTTCATTGTGATATTTATACAGATCGACAGGTAGCTGAGCTGTCAGTCTAGAATGTCAGGACACGGACCTCCACAGTTCGCCGGCCGGCAGTTGGACAAAGCGCGTTTCTATTCGTGCTCGTTTGACCTGAACTCGTATCGAGCACTGATCAGCTTGGACTCATTTCACAGCGGGGGCAGAAATTGACAGGTCTCTTGGCGTCTGCATTTTCAGTTGTGGAACTCCGTATCTGCAGTTGCTCCGAGAGGAGTTGCTTTTGAGAATACTCAAGATAGTAAATGCCATAAACAGTCCATCTGCAATTCTAATGTCAAATAGATCATGTGTTCTGCTCCAGATAAATGATCGTCATTCTGTGTCAATGCTTGTAGAATAAAGTCTCCAGATCAGGAACTTCAACGTCCAGTAATCTCCACAATCTCCACGGCCCACGCGACGACCCTTCATCATATCATCCATGACCCCTGCTTCGGGAACCGCGAATCACCAAGCTAACCAATCAAAGTCGATGTTTCACGCTAAAACGAGTCATGCGAAACAATTGTCAACGCTCGGGTTAGTTTGCGAGCTGCTTACCCTAATGTTTAATTCTTTCCGGTGAGTCTATGCGGGATAAATGCACAGACGGGGAATTTGAAACCGATAGCTCAGGTTGATCATTCAGCTGGCGTAAAAATAGACTGACCGATCGACAGCTTGGAGTCGCAATGTAAGTGGAGGTTTTATGAGGATGGACGATTGACACGTAATGAAGTAAGATTCTGCAGGGAAAAAGCAAAGTTGGGATGGTAGGCTTGTTTTCAGCTTGGTTTGCGAATGTAACAGTAACACAACAATCCAGTATATCAATTGTTAAAAACGGTAATTGTCGCGAGCCTACAGAAAGCTCTGATATTTAAGATATTATGATATGTCGTCGAATTCATTTCCAATCTTCGCACAACCAGACAAACTTACACTAGATTGCTTTCTCGAGACACCTGTCAACACCCGTATCTCTCGCTAAGCCGACTCCAATTGAAACCTTACCTACCTATGGAAATGATACAGCCTGCCCTATCCCGCACTCTGTGCTATCGAAACCAAAAAACAGGAAGCTGTCTGACTGGTCAAGTGACAAGAATATAGCCTCCCCATCCAGTATATTGTCTGCCTGGTTATATGAAGCCTGAGCACTACACCCAGCTGGTAGGTTTTGAAAGCCTACTGTCGCGCTTGATCCCTTTTCTGGCGTAGTGTAGTATCGGAAAAAGGCAGAATTACTCGACTCTTCGAAGAAGATGGCCTCAAAATGATATATCCCATCTGTATCGATCTTCCCCAGGATGAACTCGATAGTAAGTTGTGTACCAAGGTTGCCCTGGGAGAACTCGTAGACAATAGTATGTCCCTTGGTAGGGTCAAGGACCAGATCATCCCAGTATGGTAAAAATGCGATTCGGTGGATGAAATCCGATGGAAGCTGTTGGTTGAGTGCGTCGGTCTCTGGAAAAGTAGATATGTAGCCGTTTGTGTTGATAAAGACATGACTTTGTGAAGTTCCTGCAAGACCCCCGTCCCATGGTACTATAATCCGGCCCATGCCTTCATCTCGGTAAATGTCATCACTAAAAAGGGGAGTCGGGCTGGCCAACGCCACTGTAGTCAGTGGATCCACGCTATTACACCCGGTAGTCGTAGTAGGCTCCTCGGTGGTAGTCGAGGTGGCTTCCTCAGTGGTAGTCGTAGGGACCTCAGTGGTTGTAGTAGGGCCCTCAGTAGCGGTCGTAGTAGACTCCTCAGTAGTAGCCGTAGCCGTTGTGGCCTCCTCAGTAGTAGTTGTGGTAGGTTTCTCAGTAGCGGTTGTGGTGGCTTCCTCAGTAGTAGTCGTAGACTCCTCAGTGACCGTAGACTCATCAGTAATGGTTGAAGATTCTTCAGATGTGATTGCGGACTCTGTAGATGACTCTATCGTCAGAGTAGATGTAGGCTCAGACGCGAAAGTGTCTGTGGATGAAAAGAAATCTGAGGACAGTGTGCTGGCGGGAGGGAAAAAGTCGGACGAGGCAGTCGTGGTAAAAGAAGACAATAGGGAAATAAAAGACTCAGAAACAATTGGAGTCTCAATTGAAGTAGTGAAAGAAAGAATCGAGGAAGAATCCTCGGGTGACGAATCTGAAGCGACAGTCGTTGCTTGGCCTGCTAGAGATGAAGTGGATGATTCCCCAGGATTGAACGATGGCGTTATCTCGGTTGTTTCAGGGAAAGGCTCGCTGGATTGTGACAGCTGTGCTGATGGAACAGCTGTCGAAGATATATCTTCAGGGAAGGTTGCCGTCTCAGTAAGGGCAGTTTTCATCGTCTCGGCGATTGTGGAAGGTTGGGTTGGCTCGGTGGTGGCGGTTTCCGTAGGATCAAGTCCAATGATTTGCCCATTCTGGCATTGCTCGACTATTTCAAGTTAGTACCGGGTCTTGACGACATTTAACAGCAGCTTACCTGCATAGACACGTAGAGAAATAGGCACACAGCCTGGTGGACTTGATGTAAAAGTAATATACACTTGTCCGCTCTTGTCCTGACAGAATCCAGCGTTGGTGTTAGGCAAGGCTCTGTTAGAAAACACAAGAGTGCCACCGACATTCGAAAACTCTCTCGTAATAGCGTCTTCGGGCGGCGTTCCCTCGCTACGAAACTCCTTGTAGGACTCGCCATCGTAGTAGATTGGATCTTGCAAATCGAAAAGCTGCCCATCTCCAAGACGGAAGGTACCAGCATTGGTGCAGATATCGACGTTGGCGTTGCCGTCGCCGATGAAGCCGCCTGGTGCTCTTTTGAAGATGTCCCGTTTCTCATTGTCGACTTGAGGCGATACGAAAAAGATGACGGCTTGCCCTGAGACAGGATCGGAGCTAGTTGGGGATGCCTCGTTCGCGGTTGATGTTACCAACGTGGGTAGGAACAAGCTACCAGAGTCAGTGGCCGTGGCTCCCGAATCTTCTTCATCCTCTGTCGAGATGGCAAAGTCAGAGGTAGTGAAATCAATGAAAGTTGCGGGATTCTCGATCTCAGAAGCCTCCGTTACAGCTGATGGAGGCACCGAAGTGGATCGATTGGAGAAAAAAGGTGGGACAATTCCTCGTGTAGTTGGGAAAGTCGGCACTGTTGGAAATTCCGGTGCAGCAGTCTCGGCAGCTATAGCGACAAGATATGTCGAAAGATACGTGTAACAGACGACTCCATCGTTCAATTGAGGTTCCCCGAAGGGTTGCAAGCCGGCGATAGCTCGAGCGGGACCGCCAAGGGCGAGAAAGAGATGCCACTTCATGATCAAAGCCTGAGCATGTGCACTGGCGATGAAGCTTGAGTGAGGGAACCGTTGGATTTAATCCAGGGTTTATTCCCGGCAGAAACTGTTTAGCTCCGGTGGAATGTTAAGTAAATCAATATGAATCGATTTAAGATGAGAGTTAGCAAGCCATTTTAGACGCCATCTGTAGGGTAACCATTATGATTCGATTTACAACCAAGTCCAGCCAGCCACTTTAGCTGTTGGTTGAATGGTAATAAATATGTTTCAATTTAAGATTAAGTCCAGCTAGCCACTTCGACCGCCATTTGTAGGGCAAAGGCCGATCCAAATTCCAGATTTCCAGTTCCTCCCTTGCAGTAGCGGCCTGGGTTGTCGTGAGAAGGCTCCCTTGCGTAAGTGGCAATTGTCATTCGCTGCGGACCTTTGACTGCGATTCAGTGTCGTAGTTGGACCAACAGGCCAGCCTTATGTCCTAACTGGATCCTTAATCTTGTTGACCTTGCTGATGTACTGTCAGCCTTAAGCTTACCGTTTTAATTATCCTCACAGTTGTTATAAATTGTCTATAAGATCTTACGCCCTATAAAAACAAGCTTTCTGTAAGATCCTTTTCAAGCGCCTTACCCTGAAGAGGAAGCCCGAACAATCCCAAGAGGGCGCATGATCCATTTAAATGGTAAACAAATAATAAGGGCGCAATGAAGGAAAGAGGCTTTAAAATCCTTCTGTGCTGAGCGATCGGCTTTCATCGTCTCTTTCATTATTCATTATCTCGCACTTAACATCGTGAACCGCTGAAGAAATTACGTCTCAAGTTTCCTATTACCAGTCATCCGATGGAGCACTCACGCACCAAAATGCCCGACTGTCCTGTGGCGTTGACGCAAAAACTCGTTCAGATCGACTCCTCGAGCCCGACCCTTGGTAGTGTCGGCGGTCCCGGAGAGACTGAGATCGCGACCTACGTCGCGTCGTGGCTCAAAAGCCGCGATATCGAGGTTCATTGGATTGAACCTACCAAAGGCCGACCTTCAGTCATTGGTGTAGCTCGCGGCTCAGGCGGAGGCAAAAGTCTCATGTTCAACGGTCATCTCGACACAGTCACGTTGCTTGGCTACGAGGGTGACCGCTTGAGTGGGAAGATCGAAGACGGAAAGCTTTACGGCCGCGGCGCCGCAGACATGAAGTGCGGACTAGCAGCGGCTATGGTGGCTTTGGTCAATGCGAAGAAACTCAACCTTAGGGGTGATGTTATATTTGCGGGTGTAGCCGATGAAGAAGATACTAGCATCGGAACGGAGGATATACTGCGCGCTGGATGGAGAGCTGATGCTGCTGTTGTTAACGAGCCGACAAATCTCGAGATCATACACGCTCATCGGGGCTTTGTGTGGTTCGAGGTCAATATTCATGGCGTTGCGTATCATGGATCTCGTCCGGATGTGGGTGTCGACGCGATCTCCAAAGCTGGTCATTTTTTGGCAGAACTGGATCACTATGCTGATCGTCTTGAGATCAGAAAGAGTGGTTACGCTGGCAGCCCTTCCGTGCATGCTTCAACCATTAAAGGAGGTGAAGAAATCTCCTCATACCCAGCAAATTGCACAATCACTGTCGAGCGACGTACAGTACCAGGGGAAACACCCGCGAGCGTTGAAGAAGAGCTTGTCGAAATCTTGGAACGAATTGAAAAGTCAACGCCAAAGTTCAAATACGACATCAAAGCGACATTTGATAGATCTCCATTCGAGCTCTCAACCGACCATGGATTCTCCCGACTGGTGGGAGAAACTCTTGAGTCTACGACTGGAGAGAAGTTGCCTTTTAAAGCGGCACCTTACTGGACTGATTGCGCTTTGTTGGCTGATGCAGGCATTCCTGCGCTATTGTGGGGACCGAAGGGAGATGGATTGCACTCCAAGAAGGAATGGGTTGAGGTAGAGTCCATTAAGACTGTTACTGAGGGTCTGACTGCGATTGCAGCTAAGTTCTGTAAATAGCCTCTATAGTTTTTAAAACGCAGCTTGATAAGCCCGATTTTGCTAAGGCTTCTTAGATGGGATTACATCCGTTCGTGATATCGTAGAGTTTCGCATGTGGCAAGAAGCCGTAGGGAAGAGACGGAGAGGGAAGCGCCAAAACAAACATGACTCGGTCCATCGTCCTTATCGACCGACCAACTCTGCCACTTATCCGACGTGCGCCCTCTGTCTACTATGCTGTGTGATATAATCCTTTGGCTCTGAGAATGGGGCCCACGGATCAATCAGTAAAGCTGGAAATGTCGCTTTTCAACGCCCTCTACCACATATAAGTGCCCTCCTATCACAGAAATAGTGAGTGGCTGCTTTAAAAGTCCATAGTCCGAACTTCTCAAGTTCCCTGGAGAAAGTACATAGAGTAGTGGCATTTATTATGTATAGCGCACTTTCCCCCGGATCTGTCGGTTCGGACTGTCACTCAATTTGGCCTGGTTCACGATGTCTTGCCTGTTGGTTACAAAACAACACCTGCATTCCTTATGGTAAGCCAGACCTCGATAGAATTCCACATCCATCCAGCAGCCTCAATTGCTGCTCGCCGTTAAACTTGCATACCTGCTACTTATGTATTGTTCAAACCCCAGTCCTCCGTTTCTTTCTGGCTTTCTCCCCTGACCTGATGTTGGGGCGCAGTGTAATATCCAAGGTTTGATGTCTCATCTGAGGTCCAATGCTGAATTTATCTCTACCCTAGCGGAGACAATTGAAGAACTAGGTGAGGAAAAAGGATGGAATTGTTCCGACAATAAGTGTTGAAGTTCCGTACTGTCAACCTCTATCCCACTCCGCTATCGGACCACATGCTGGAACGAGGTTTCAACTCCGCGTTACCCCGAACTTGCCGAAACCAACCCCCACAACCTAATTTTCTTAGTGAGCTATCAGAGCAAATGAGATGATCTGATAAGATAATCTTAGATCACCACCTGAAAACGACAGGGTCTCATCAGTTGCCAAGATTCCTCTAGACCGTCTACAGCACTGGTCAAACTCATTCTCGTATGGTGATCGGGCTTGGCGTGGGATAAAGAAAATGTACTTAAAAGCGCAAGACCGCTGTAAAATCGTTGCTTAAAATTTATCGCGCATTCATCATGTCGAGTGAAATCACGCCTGCGAGGCAGTCTGCTTCGGCGGATAACAAAAAAAGCACGACTAATACCGAGAAGAGTACTGTTGATGCTGAGATACAGCAACATGGTGTCGCACCAACTCCAACCGAGGCTATTCGTAAGCTTTGGACCAAATCCCCTCTTATGGTCGCTTTTGGCGGGTAAGCCACCAATTCGAAACAACTGCATCGAGTATACTGACCTCCAAGCCTGTTCATCATGAACTTCTGCATGGTCTTCGCTGCTTCTTCTGCCGGTGTTTACGATCCCTATGCTACAAGCCATTTCCAGGGCCACTCGCTTATCGCAACAGCGAACATCATCCACGGGATCGTTCGAATTGTTGGGTATCCTCTTATGGCCAAGGTGGCAGATGTAAGTAAATTTCCATCCCATGACTCCCATACAGATAAGTACTAACACTCGAAAAGCATGTTGGACGGCCGCAAGGCTTCGCTGGTGCGGCAATTAGCATGGCTTTAGCAAACGTGCTCTACGCTTCCTGCCGCAACGTAGAGACGTATCTCGCTGGAGGCATCTTCGAATCGTTCGGAGACACATGGTGGACTATAACCGAGCAAATCTTTATCGCTGAAGTAACGTCTCTCATCAACCGAGGTTTTCTCTTTACGCTCCCAGAGTCTCTGGCCGCTATCCCGACCTTATATGCCGGCACATATCTCGGCGAGCATATGCTGCTCAATTCCTCATGGCGCTGGGGCTTTGGCATGTGGGCCGCCATAATGCCCTTTTGTGCCTTGCCTACCATTGCCATCATGATCTTCATGAAGATGAAAGCTCGGAAGAAGGGCATTGAACAGAAGCGTACTTCTCTACGAGCTGCTTCCGAAATACCCGAGGGTGCTTCTCTGCTGGTACAGATCAAGCAAGTCCTTTATGTACAGTTGGACATGGTTGGTGCGTTCCTCTTGCTTGGTGGTCTTGCCATGACTCTTCTTCCCTTGTCTATCACGGGCAGGAGAAACACAGAGCGATGGTCTGAGCCGTCTTCCATTGTGCTTCTGGTTGTCGGAGTCTTGACATTTGTCGGCTTCCTAATCTGGGATGGGCGATATGCTAAAAAGCCTATTGTTCCGTTCCGCATGATTAAGAACCGCAATGTTATTCTTGCTTGTGCTTCGGTCTGCCTGATTGCCATGTCCGACTCGACTTATCGGACTTTCGCACCAAGTTTTCTACAGGTCGCTGGCGGTTACTCACCCGGCCACGCCGTGAGAATTGAGTAAGTCAGCGCACTCTATGTGTATCCCCGTCGCTAATCATTTGCACCAGTAACGCTCGACGAGTTGCTCTTAATCTCGGTGGTCTTGTAATTGGTCTCGCCATCCGATTTGTAAAACATACCAAGCCCTTCATCATCCTGGGCTTCATCATGGTCGCTCTCGCAAACGGCCTGCCAATCTATTTCACTAATATTGACGGTCCTCGAGTTGCTAATGAAGCTGCCTTGACTACTGGCCAAACCCTTCTTGGTCTCGGTCGCGGTTTCGCTCAAGTCCCACTTCAAGTCGCCCTTCAAGCTGCAGTTCCCGATCATGAGATCGGTATTGCAACGGCAATGTTTCTATCATCTTCTGGATTTGGTGCCAATGTTGGAAACAGGTAAGGCTCCTTGAAACTACTTATAGACGCTCAAAGCTGACCCCATGTCTAGTATTGGAGGTGCCCTTTGGAACACCCTTCTTCCTCGGCGACTACAAGAAAATCTACCTGAAGTCGCCAAGGTTAACTCGACTGCCATCTTCCGGTCTATTGTAGTGGCTCAAGCCTACGAACCTGGATCCGATATCAGAGACGCTATTAATCTGAGTTACCGCACAACACAACAGACATTGGCTATTGGGTCATTGTCGCTCTCCATTCCACTTCTTCTTATAATGCTCTTTTTCAAGAATGTTGAACTGGAAACTGAAGATAAGAAGAAGGACAGAATTGCCGAGGAGCAACTAGCTGTTGTGGGCCAGGCTGGTGAAATGGTTCGGGATTGCCCTTCCAAGACCAACGTTAATTAGTAATACCGCATGTTTTCAGCTACGAAATTATGTCTATAGTGCTGCCTAGAATAAAGCTAAAGTTCTCGACATGACCAAATAATAAGCTTACAATCATCGCTGGCAGTAGCAATGTAATCGCCGTCTGGATTTGCGCCAACACTGTGAATTGACCCCTTATGTCCCCTGAGAATCAATTGATACTCACCAGTTTCTATATCCCAGATTCGAGCGCTTCTGTCATCGGATCCAGAAACGACCCAGCGAGAATTACTGGTAAAACTAATGGTATAGACACGGCCCTATAGCAACGGGATCAGCAGAATCTTGTGAGCCTGTACCATCTGCACCTTACCTCGTGACCCTCAAACGTCCTGGGGTGTTCCGGACTGTGGTCCAACCTCCAGAGCTTGATCGTCCCATCCCAGCTGGCAGTTGCGATGCGCAAATTGTCGGGAGAGAAGATGACAGACCAGATGGATTTTCGGTGGCCACGTAGTATACTAAATAAAGATTTATCTTCGATGTGGAAAATATGGCAACTGTAATCATCGCACCCAACTGCGAGGTATTTGCAATTCGGGGATACGGAGACACTCACTACGCCGTCCGGCAATTCCAGCGAAGAAACAGTATGTCCAGTCTGGTTATCCCAGAACCTTACTTGGCAGTCACTACCACCCGACACCAGCAAGGCCTTAGTATCCGGTACATAGCAAACTTCCAAGACTGCAGATTGGTGACCGGAGAAGGCTTTCTGCTCTCCAGATGTTAGATCCCAAACCTGGTATCAATATTAGCCATGTTCGAAAGAAAGAAGAAAAAAAGTGTGTCTAACCCGAACCAAGGAGTCTTCGCATCTAGTAGCAAGATATTTGCCATCAGGACTGAAGCAGATACTGTCAATCGCATCTTTGCCTTGGTCTGTATTGTGGCGAAACTCTCGTAGCATCATTCCTGTCCGTATCTCGAAGATGAAAGTCGTATTGTAAGTGCTGACCGCGATTTGTTTCCCTTCAGGACTGAATGTCGTGCACAATAGCGCGTCCCGCACAGGGATAAAAAGATGTGGTGTTACTTTCAATGCTCGTGGAAGTGCAGGATTGATGATGTAATCCCAGTCATTTTCGTCATTGAGATGTTGATGGCCAACTTCTTGCAGATCATTGCTAACTCGGCGAAGTCGCTTTGCCACTTGGTCCCGCTCAACGGTTTCATGGTGTCTTTTCTTATGAACCCTAAGACTTCTCTCAGTTTTGAAACCAACGTCGTTATAGGTGCAATTCATTGCGTAACATTTGAGGTCTCGAGAATGAAGTGCTTGGTGATCCCGGAGTTTCTCCCTCGATGGAAAGCCGACGACAGCATGTTGACAGCCACGGACGTCGCACAAGAATGCAGTCGGGCCATGCGTTTCCTTAAATCCAAGCAGTGTCTCAGTAGATATACCGGTAACAGAGTCTTTTCGCATAAGAGTTTCGATGACGCTTTGATAAGCCCGTATAGGTCCTGCTAGAGGTGACTCATCGTCATCCGTCCACAAACGCATGTCGCGCAGTTCTGCAATCAGATTTGAAACAGAAGGGTCTGTGTTCTTCATGAGATTCATCAATCGCTGATCCTTGTCGGTATTGGCTTGAGAGTTGCTCCTCTGTGGCTCGCCAGTCTTTGAATGCATTAACCGATGACATACCACGTTGACACGTTGGATTAAACTTAGCACGCAAGGAGGCATGACATTGTGCTCGGTCTCGAAACATTGAAGAGGATGTTCAATCCAGTGCTCAAGTGAATAGGGCCATAGCGCCAAGAGCCCCAGGGCAATTTCCACAGGAGGTTGCGAAGTCGATGACGATGCCAATAGATCAAGACCCTGGATGAGCTGACACACACAGGCGTAGGCGATACTAGCGTGTGATTCCAAAAAATCGATGAAAGGACCTTCGTGCTCTTCTAGAAACCTGGGACGGATTGGATCAGTAACTCTAACATGTCGAGGTTAACACTTTGGTTCCAAGAATCAACAAACTCACTGCGGCACTGTTGAATGTACGAACACTAAACAACCCCCTGGCCCATCCTCAACAAGCGGCTTGCAAATATCTGTCATGTTAGGTAGTGGTTTCGTGTCCTTAGCTAAAACTTCTCTTCCGGGAAAAATAGACGCCCCAATGCGCAGTTGGTGTTTTTGCAAAAGGCCTCTGCCCTTCTGGTACTTAAGCCAGGCGAAAATACGACGGATCCTGACAACGTCGTTTGCCGAACATCTGCTGCGGATGTTGTTTAGGATCTTGCTGTATCTGGTAGGTTGTCAGAAGCGCCCTTGACCAGTAGCAAAAATAACTAAAATAACATGAAGAATCAATCCAAATGATTCGTAATGTTGATCGAGCTTTCAGGAGATTTCGACACAAGGTGAACATATACAAGGAAGAAGAGTAAAGATTAAATAGACATACGCTTCGGCCAGGGTACTTGTAAGACTGTTGATTTGAAGGTGAAGATCTTCTAAACATGCCGCATTAACGAGGATGTCTAAAACTAGATGCACCCAGAGGAACATACCTAGAAAGGTAGTTAGCACTAGCACCGAAAGAATCTGTCACAAAGTTGTACCCTCCGCCTTTTGAAGAATCTGCGATTGTAGGCTGTCAAGGACCGTCTCCCCAAGGACACCGTCATGGTGGATGTCTAAGTCCTTCAGAGATTCTTTCACCACCACGGCTAAGTCCTTCTCAATATTAGCACACTCGTCGGCCATGGACAGCCGAGGGTGTTTCGATAAAGGAACAGATATGCTTGGTACATCTTGACTGATGAGAAGTAAATTGCATGTGGGGGCATTCTTGACGACTCGAAGAAGATCGGTTATTAGATTGTGGTGTTCTGACGTTGGGATTTCGTCTAAGCCCTCCACCACGAGTCTCAAATCCGTGATGTTGCAGACCAGCTGTGGAAACAGTTTCGAAAGCGTGTCGCTGGTTGGCCTTTTTCCACGTGCAATGAATTCCTCATATACAAATGGTGCAGTATCCAGCGAAAGACGAAGGACTTGTGCGGTAAGAGCTCGAAGGATTGTAGTGCTGGCAGCGTGTACCGGAGTGTTGAAGTCGCAAAAAAAGAAGACGACCTTTCTAGTTCTATCAGCAGATAGGAAAGATATCAACTTGGCGGCGAGAACGGATTTTCCTAGTGATGTTAGTCTTGAACAGGCTTTACAAGTGAATAGGCTTCTATACCGGGACCTGGTTTACCGTTGAGCCAAAGAACCTGCTTACGATCTCTCCTTAGCCAGCTTCTGAGCTTCGGAGCGGCGGTAGCCTAGCCCAGAGTGCCCTCGTGGCATCGGTCTCTAAGAATTTCGAGTTTCATTTGCTGGTCTGTATCCAACGCCTCAAGCCAGTTCAAAACGATACACAGTTGCTGTGTACGCCATTGCGACTCCCGTTCGGCGGCAGCATCTGCATGCCTTTTTCGTTGCTCCACGGCTTTGAGTATGTCGATCGCTGTGGCCTCGCGGTCGATCTCACCGCTAACTCTAGCTATGCTCTCTAGCAAGCTTCCGAACCGGTGTTCGAATCCACCCCAAGCAGATTTGAAAAACATCTTCCAACCTGCTCAATGAAGTCAGCAGGCATTGTTGTATGAAAACTCATAATAATCTGGGGCTATTGATGCTCATATCCCAAGATATAATACGAAACAAGATTTGAATTTACCGGACTTTCGAATCATAACGTAGGCGCGCCTATGAAACTCTAGCACATCCTCGAATAAGAATCCCAGGAGGTATTGAAAGGAGCGTTCGTCAGGAAATGCCTCGGCAAAGCGTGAGAACCGTGGCATTTGGAGGCCAATTTGACCATAGGCAGACAGGATCTTGTCGAAGGCGTGAGTATGATCTTGCACAGACTGCACCAGTCGTTAGCCGCACAAGCATGGTCATAAAGCTGTTTTCTCCACTATGCATAGTCAAAGAGCCAGAGGATATTGCTACATAATAGATTAAGACAAGAGCACTGACTAGGAGAACGAGTTTGATAGGCGCCTACTCTGTAGTCAGTGAAGTTCATATAGCCGAGAGTCTCAGTGAGGCTATACCCAAAGCCAAGGAAGATACGGTGTGCCATTAGCAGCAACTTCAAGCGCTATGGAATATCGCTCAATAGCATCTATGAAGGGGGTAATGCGATCCATATCCCGTAGTATCTGTCTGGCGGCAAGCTGACGTTCTACTTCACCAATAGCCAGCTTGACATCGTCAAGTTTGGTAGTCGCCTCGATGAGCCTAACGTCTTCTGGTGAGAGTTCGCTGCGAAAGCGATCGCACGCTGCTTGTATAGCTCGTTGCGCCATGATAAACCGGTCGATAGCTTACTCTATGTTTAAGATAAGTGTTGATCGTGAAGTTGTTCTCGAAGAAAAACAGGATAGGGAGAGCAAAAGAGATAAAAAGAAACAAATTAAAATTGAGGGGGTTGAAAATAAAAGATCCCTGGCGTTAGGCATTCTTGCATAATATTGAAAGCTCAAGTGGCTATACCTTGTTATGTTGGTTGGTGTACAATGCTGTTTGGGCCAATAGAATCCTGATGCTAGGTTCTTTCTAGGGTTCAAAAAAAACAAACAAAGATTCGGTGGCAGTGCAGCTTCTCAGCCTGATTTCGTCACCGCAAGTTTGGCTATTGACGATCCCTAATACCAAGGTGAGCCTACTCAGTTTTCTTCCTTCAATTTTCGCAGTCCTTGTTCGACGTAAACTGGATTGTCCTGTTTTTTAGTATAGCACAGGAGCTTTTGTACAAGTCTTTCAGTATGGAGCCAATTGCGAAACGACAAAAAACGACATCAGGAGCGCCCAGGGATAGAACTAGCGGCAACACCAGTGACAAGGTCGTAGTCAAACCATACTCCGAGGTAGATGATGAACAGGACAGGTCTAGGCAATTGCCCCTGCATCAATATCCAGTTCTTCTGAAAACGACAACAAGCGACATCTGCTTTGGGATGGTTCGTGGTTCGCAACATGCTATTTCTGCTCCCGCTAATCTTCTAAGCTTGACATCCCGACACTCAAGAGCCTGCCAGGTCCTCAACTGCCCGAGACCGTTGAGGTCCATCAGGATGGCAAAATATTTTCTTCCGTTTCAGGTACCTCGCTGGGCTCCGTTCGCTTCCGACATGCGCAGTTACTAGATTTATTCAGAACTGAACAAATGGACATGGACCTGAAAATATCTTCAGTTGGCCCGTCTACAAAGTCTTCCAGCCAATATGCACTACAAGTGATCTTGTATGGAGACAAAGACTTATCTTACAGCCTTAAGGAGGTTCTCCGAAATGAGAATCTCTTTCTACAAGATCCTTACGGCGCGAGCCGCGATGCTATATATTGGAACCCACAAAAATACTACCATCCTTCCGGAATACGGACTTCCCATTTTTATCCTGCCGACGACGGCCAAAATCGGACTGTTGAGGAAGTCAGTCATTTCGATTCACTCGCAGCTTTTACCTCTAGCAATGACATGCCCGAGACAGAACCTACCAGTCAACTGCAAACAACTTTGAAATCGTAAGCATATCCCCCCCAAAAAGATATGGAAAGAAGAGGGAAACGACATTGTTGACTCCTGATAGGCATCAGAAACAGGCATTGTCTTTCATGATAAGCCGTGAGCGAGGGTGGAATCTACAAGTCCCTAAGGCAGATTTATGGTCTTTAAAACAGGATAGTCGCCAGACCTCGCAGTAAGATTTATACATTATCTTAGTACTTGATTACTAATTCATAAAACAGAGAATTCGTAAACAACATCAGCGGACTAACGCAATATACTACGCCGCCTGACTTTCGCGGCGGGATACTTGCAGATAACATGGGCTGTGGAAAGACATTGTCCATGATTGCATTGATTGCGTATGATGTATCTGAGACCAAGACTACGCTAGTAGTTGTACCACCATCCTGTATGCTTGTAGATCTAGAGACTGTTCTCGATCGCTAACTTTGAGTCCAGTATTGGATAGCTGGCGCCGCGAGCTTCTTAAGTAAGATATCCCTTCTGAGGTAGGCTTTTGTATGCTTGATACTGACTCTCCAAGACACCTAAACGATGCTTCGCTCGTATGGGCTTTCCATCATGGTTCATCCAGAATATCGAGTGCCGATGAGCTCCAGGGAGTTGATATTGTATTGACGACATACCCAACAGCTGTCAACGAGTGGCGAAAAAAAGGAACTCAGAGCGTGATCTTCTCGCACGATTGGCACAGGACGATATTGGACGAAGGTTCGCTTTTACTACCCACTAGCTAAGCATACACTAAGGTCTTATAGCTCACTATATCAAGAACCCGGCTGGAGAAACTAGCAAGGTATTATGTCATATTCAAGCCGCCCGTCGCTGGGCGGTGACTGGAACTCCTTTTCAGAACTCTACATCCGATATCCAAAGTATCCTTCGTTTTCTTAATGCATACCCCTATTGCAAAAAGGCTGTATTCGATGAAGATATCAGTTGCAGGCTGAAGTCTGGACCTGTTGATATCGAAGAAGCTGTCGATCGACTAAAACGCCTTCTGAACTTCCTCATGCTTCGACGATCCATTGATGATTGCTTGCCAGCTCGATATGATTTTACCCACAGTCTGAAGTTCAATTTACAGGAATCAGAGGTCTATAAACGGGCTGCAAAAACGACGCTAGTCAGTATCGACGATGCGCTGCAGTCGAGTCATGATTCAGGTGGGTATGTAAATACTCTCCAGAAGATCAATGTTCTTCGGCAAATTTGCAATCTGGGAGGCCTGAGCTCTAGTACTGCAACTGAGCTTGAGGAACCTGCAGAAGTCGCAAGAAATGGAGCTTGGGATGAGGTAGCAGCTCAAAGAGCTCTAGGTGAGTTTCATTGCCTAGGCCTGAGGCTGAGGTGTTTGGGATGCCGGCAACCAACGGATGAGCTTCAACGACTCTGTCACCTAACACAATGCCATCGTCTATGGTGCGCAGACTGTTTCAGTTCTTCCAAGTATGGCAACTGCTTATGCTATTGTGAACCACAATGTCCGTCTATACCGCTGCATATGGGCTCTCCGAAAATGTTCGAGAACTTGCAAGCTTCCAGCAAACGGCAGACCTTCCCATCCAAGGTACAAACCCTGGTGGCAGACTTGCGACAGCAACCTAGGGAAACTAAAAGGTATGTGCGCAATCATTACATTTGCTCCTGGGGTTTTTCTCTAGTCTAATATTCACAAAATGAAGCATTGTCTTTTCCTTTTGGAAGTTGACTCTAGACTTGGCGCACGCTGCTCTCAAGGCAAACAAAATCCCATGCATTCAAGTGGACGGCACAGTCCCTGCAGACAGGCGTCCGGATGTCTTTGACCGATTCCACTCAGACAGCAGTGTTCGAGTGCTATTGTTATCCCTATCATGCGGTGCAGTCGGGTAAGTGATGGCGATGAATCAGGTATCTACTCTTTCTAACATAGGCACTACCCCAGCCTGACCTTAACTGCCGCCTCACGCGCCTACTTGATGGAGCCTCAGTGGAACCCTGCTACCGAGGAACAGGCTCTTTCTCGTATCCATCGGATGGGACAAACGAAGCCCGTGACAACTGTGCGATTTGTAATGGATAATTCCATCGAGCAGGCAAGTAAACAAGAAAACTAAAGCCCATGGTATTCAGACTAATGACTTGTAGTACGTGGTTGAGGTGCAAAACAGCAAACGGGATTTTGTTACGCTTTTGATGTCTCCCCGATCATCTTCTTTGACACGCGATTTGCTAGAGCGGATACAACAGTGTGTCAGGAGGTCACTGATTTGATTCTGCGTAAAGAGGACGTCTTTATTTCCAGTTTCTTTCGTGATCAAGAGGGCAGGAGTCGCTCGGGTCAATAAATATGAAACAAAAGGACAAAAGGTATTTGGTGAGTGTTGGAGTCTCCATTGTTGTTGGGTGTAGCTCGTTAATAGAAAGATTATTTTATGCGAGCTGGTATGGTGTTTATAAAACGAAGACCAATCTACTTTGAATTTCATAATATCCAAACACCAGGCTCTTCATCGCCTTCAAGGATCATTCGTAAATATTCTCGACATGTACCATATTTGATTTGGCCAAAGGAGGGTCGGGAAGAGGAAATATCTGACCGAGATCTGCAATGATACGCTATATTACTTACCTGGTAGAGAGATGATCAAGATTTGAAAGAGCCAAATGGTCCTGGAATTATGGCTATGAAAGATTGACAATGCGATCGTCTTTTGCCACGATCTCCACACGTCAACACAACATTGTCGCTTCAACAAAGTGAGATTTCAACCCGTCAGGCAACTCTTTCGGCTCAGCAGGTGTTGCAATCAACAGAACAATGGAAGGCTCGCATGGCTTTCACTTTCGTCACGCTCTTATTTGTGAGTCTCTCCACATGCTAATCATGACCTTTGGATGCTCTGCTAAATGCTTTTCTAGCTTTCCTTGTCAACTCTCTCATCCCTCTTCGCATTGGATGTGAGTTCCTTCCAATAGGTTCCTGTGTGGGCTTTCGATGTCTTGTGTAAGCTCAGACCTTTTTGAATCTACGTGAATTATACAACGACTATAATATATGCCTTAGTTCTCGTCGCCGTTGCTGTCTCTTTGTTTCTGGGACTCATTGCTATTAACTGGAACAGGACCGTTCCTGTAATCGAGGCACGAGTATCAATTGTTGACAGAAAGTCTAACAAGTCTCGACCGAGTTCTTCAGAGAGCGACGGAGTTAAAAAGGCAGAGAGGTGGAAGGGTACCAAGGAAAACGCCGAGAGCCACCATAGCGAACCACACTTTTGATTCAGGAGTCGCACACGAAGGAAGCAACAAACCAATGAGTGCTAAATTTAGTGTTATTACCGTATGTTTCTGTAACTTAAAATGCTTTATAGGGTACCTCAAGCTCAAGATGTTCATATAACGTTTCTCAACGTTACCATTGGTGCTTATCAATCTCAACGCTATAAATATACGTGGGAGTGGGGCGGGACTGAATACTCGTATCCCCTCCCGTCTCAGCGGCTTTTGCTACCTAAAGAGGGATTAGCTGTTCTACCTAAGCCATCAAAACATTCTATTTGCGAAACATATAAAATGACTTTACTCTTCATCTGGGTTTGATCAAAAAGACCAACAATCGCAACTCATCCTTAAAAAATGTCCACTACAGGAGTCGCCTTCCGCACTTTGCTCGGCATCGAGCCCTCTACCGCTTCTACCAGCGACAGCGTTCTGGTCATTATCGATGCCCAAAATGAGTATGCCACTGGAAAGCTCAGAATCCAAAATATCGAAGCCTCGCGTCCTGTTATTGCGTCTCTACTGGAAAGATATCGTGCTGCCAACGCACCCGTCGTTCACGTTGTTCATATTACACCTTCGGGGGCGCCTGTGTTCACCCCTAATACAGAACTTGTCGAGGAGTTCGATGAACTGAAGCCTACGGAGGGCGAGAAGGTTGTCGAGAAGTTGCACCCGGGTTCCTTCACTGGAACGACCTTGCAGGATGTCCTGGTCGCGACTGGTAGGAGCAAGATTGTGCTTGTTGGTTACATGGTAAGCTCCCTAATATTGAGGTATCTGAATATACTGACCAATACGCTTGTTTAGGCCCACGTCTGCATCTCAACTACTTCTCGCCAAGGTGCTGAGCGAGGATGGGATGTTCTGGTGGCGGAAGATGCAGTTGGTGATCGAAACATTCCCGCCGTGAACGCTGAAGAGTTGAAGAAGGTAGCTCTTTGCGAAATCGCCGACGCCTTCGGCACCATTATCCAAAGCAAGGATATCAACTAGATACTGTGGTGGATTCCAGTACCCTTAGATACTTCAAGGTAGAGGTTTTATATATAACTTACTCTTATTAGCATTTGGTAACTCCCTACGATGCCGTCCCTATATGATAATGTATTTGAGGAGCGTGATTATAATACATTTACCAATAGAAGGGAGCCGCTATAAACAGGCTGAGTCCGCTCTCACGGTCACATCATCGATCTAGCAGCGCATACGTCATGTACACCGATCCCGCACCTGGTGAAGCATTCACGATAGAGCAGGTTTAACAGGACACTACGAACTTGTGCCTAGCCCCCAGACATTATTAGATATACGTGGAGGAACACTGGTTTTCCTCGCGATCTTAACATTACCCTTTTATTTTCCTGGATTTAGTTCATATTGGCCACGTAGATTCAAGGATGCTAGTGAGAAAACGCCCTACCTCATGAAAGTGATTTAGTTTGTCATCTCAACATTTATTATAAAAGTGAAAGCCATTAGATTCTCAGACCAAATTAATTAACATAGCAGAAAGTATGAATTTAAGCCTAACTTACTAAGACTATGCATGTAATTAAGATGAAATATTGATAATTACTACTTTTTGAATAAGACCGGGCTGGGTTCGAACAGATTTACGATTTCCTCACATCATTCACCGACGCCAAGATAAGAACATGGTATAGGGTATCTGCGTTATTCAATTTACTGAGCTTCACCGCACTAACCTTGACCCCATCATCAAGGCATCAAAGGCGCCAGTGTCAGAGTTGCTATGTCGTCACGAGCCGGAGAAGTGTGATAGAGAGCAGGGGGAGGGCCTTTACGCGCTGGCACAAGTAAACAGGTGGTTTATGCGGATACTCGTTTTACGCCCTCCGACTAATGCCGATCGGATCTAACCAAATTGGGAGACAAAACGCGTGAAAGATGGAGACCACATGGATGCCCCACAGGCTATGACAGAAATTCCATAATCATCTCGGACGTTAATTAGTGGCAAGCACATAACAGACAACACGTTAATAGAGGACTGATCATTCGAAGACTGCCATATTACTAATATGTTTGTAATACACCTGTACCTGTCACTGATACGTAGACACATTCATGACGAGTAGTGGCCACGATGGAGGACCCTTCACTGTTTCTTAGCTGCTGTCCAGGTTCATGCCATATTCTAGAAGTGGATGAGCGACTGGGATCAAAGGTTTAGCGGTATGTACTAAGGAGGCGGTACGGAAGTCCCCACAGATAAGATCCGACGGAGAAGTCTGTAGAGTGTCACCTGCAAGCTTTTCCACCTTCTCCGCTCTAGCCAACATGGCGCAGTTGGAAACCCTCTCTACCGAAGCAAATAATCACGTCCACTGATCATTGTCTAATTGTATTCACAACGACCATCTGCAAGAATCTACTCGGACGATATGTGGAGTTTTTCAGGTATCGATGCAGGATCAGTCAGATATAGAGACCCTGACATAGGGAAAGGGTAGCTTTTCAACGTTGAGAGCTTTTACAAAGCATCAGCATCAAGAGGCGATTATGAATCAAGACAATACGAAAAGATGGATCTCGTAAGACTATGAATCAGTAAGAGAGCTAAAATCTGAATTATTAATCCCATCGTAGGTTAGTAGGTATATCAAGCCCATCACCAGCCAGCCTTCTTACAGCTTCATCATCATAGCAAGCACAGTTCAACAACAGAATCAACATGTCTCCCACCAACTTCAACACCACTGTTCATATCACCCACCTGACTACCGCAACATCAATCCTCGAGATCGATGGCGTCAACTTCATCACGGATCCTGTCTTTGCCGATGCTCCCGCTGAGTATGATATCACCGATATCATGCCCAAGGGCACCGAGAAGACAATTTTAAAGTACGATGAGGGCCCAGCTCTGAAGCTCAATCAGATCCCGCCCATCGATGTCGTTCTTCTAAGCCACGAAGACCACATTGACAACCTGGATGACGAGGGCCGTAAGCTTCTTGATGGCCGCCGGGTCATCACCACGCCAGACGGAGCCAAGAACCTGGCCCCCCGGCCCGGCGTTGTTGCCATCAAGCCGTGGGAAACCTTGACCATGAACCTGAACGGCGTCGAGTGGCAAATCACTGGAGTTCCTTGCGTCCATCTTCCCGGTGGAGAGGTAACTGGATTTATCCTCCACAACAAAAACTTCGGAACCAGCCCCGAGGGCCTTCCTAACGCTGTCTACTTCACCGGAGACACCGTCCTCCTGCAAGAACACTATGAAATTGCCAAGCGATTCCATATTGTGGTTGCTCTGATGAACCTGGGTGCCGCAAGGTTCCCGGTTGAAGGACGTGATGAGCCACTTCAAATCACCATGGGCGGTGAGGATGCATCAAAGCTTTTCCGCGGCCTTAAGGCCGATACTCTGGTCCCCATTCACTACGAGTCGTGGCACCACTTCACCCAGTACGGGGATCAACTTAAGAAGGCCTTTGAGAAGGAGGGCATCGAAGACCGGGTCTGTTGGATGATTCCGGGTGAGCGAAAGCAGGTTGTCTAAGCCGAGAGATGAGAAGGCCTATAGCCACGCGCGATGAAATCAAAGACTGAGGCGAGACTGTGATACTTGGGTTCATGGGATATAGAGGGGTCGTACCTAGAAGCGTACCAAGACTATAGAACAAGCTTCTTAGAGCAGACTTGGGAAAGGATAATGGATGTATCTAAGAGACACGCAGAATACAAAAGTTATCGAACTACATGAATTCTGTTCCCACTCGAGCAGTGACAGTCCTGACCTTATTGTCGCTCCAGAACTGAGAGTCTACTTACTCAGAACCTTTGTTATGGTGATACCCGATCGTGGCGAGCATGTGAATAGGGCCAATGTCGTTAAACCAAGGTTCCAGAAGCGCGGTGCTTGACATAACCCCCTGGTCTACTGCAATAAGCTTTTGCAAACTTAAAACTATGTATGCGATCTGTAACTGATTGTTATACTCATAACCACGCTCTGTCATACCTATGGGATTGGTCACTGCAGGTGAACTGTGCAAGGTCCGAATTTTACTGCTACAATGACATTGTAGCTGCCACTGGTACACGTTGAGCCTGCACGCCCGCGCAAGGTAGTAAAGTGTAGATTCCCTATGATTAGCCATGGATGCCTCATAGTGAAAAAGTCAAATAATACGTCCTTCTCCCTTACAAACCGATTGTTGATCACCCAGAATAGAAAAGTACATAACATTACCACGATGAAATTAATGGATCAACTGAAAAATAGTTACCTAAAATGGAAAAAAGAGCCAAGATTAATAATCCCGCAGTCGCAGCCGTCGGACCCACCGTTTCAAATTTAAGTAAAGAGTTCCATAAATGCGGTCGGTAGCTCGAGTCTAGAACATACGTGCATTTGTCAGTCATCTCGCTTGGCTAACACTTACTAGGGTGCACGAGGAACTATACGTCATTTGTAGCTGTTTTCAATGTATGCTTATTCCCGACTTTTCTAGAATAAGCAGAGATCCTGACTTCCTTAAAGTCGTGTACCTTTCCTCTCTTCCCATCCTGTTATACACAAGCCGAAACTTCACTTTAAATTAGATACCTATATCATGGCTGCCGGACAACGCTCCAATCAAGCTAGCCGTCAGAGCCAGCTATCAGCTATCTCACGGGGGCACTCAACAGGTCGAGACGAGACTCCACTGGGACATGAACTAATCAATGAACGCATCGAAGACACTGGTTCTCCGCCAGTCGAGGATCGGAAGACAGAGGAACCGAGATATGGATGGTAATGTCCTTCCCAGCCCCCAATACATTGGTTTCCATCACTCATGAGCCTTCAAATAGGGTCATCGTGGTTTTGGTGTTTTTAATTAACGCCCACACCTGGGGTTTGATTGGGGTGAGTGCTGATTTCCAGGCCTTCTTCTTGAGTAGGTGCTGATATTTATAGTCTTATTCCATATTCCTGGCGTATTACCTACACTCAGGAGTATTTGAGAATCCAGACCCCTTAACTCTGGCATTTGTAGCGGGTTTGTCGTTTTCAATTGGTAAGTTCGGAATATTCAGGGATATATGTTGATCGCTGACTGTTCTTAGCTCTTCTTGTTGCTCCACTTGTCACTCGTTTGAGCCCTACGATTGGCACCAGACCTACTGTCATGATCGGAGTCTTTCTCCAAGTGTGAGTCATATGCAACGGAAACATAATGTCATATGCTAAGTCTTACACAAGGGGTGGCCTCATCGGAGCTTCATTCAGCACCAAGATATGGCATCTGGTCCTGGCTCAAGGTCTGCTGTTTGGAGCGGGTGTGGGCTTGATCGTCAACGTCACTGTCAGCATTATCCCGCAGTGGTTCGTTGCCCGACGTTCCTTTGCAGTAGCTTTGACTACGGCAGGCTCTGGTACTGGCGGTTTGATCTACTCTTTGAGCATACACCGCATGATTGATTCTTTGGGAGTATCGTGGGCATTTCGAATTCTTGCTCTCGTATCGTTCGTGGTCAATGGGTCAGCCACTCTGTTCCTCCGAGATCGCAATCACGCTCTTGGTTCGGTTCACAGGGGTTTCAACACAGGTCTTTTCAAAAGGACCGAATTCTGTCTCTTCCTTGCCTGGGGCTTTTTCTCCCAGTTTGGTTTCGGAATCACCATCTTCTCGATGTCTGACTTTGCACAAACCATGGGCTTTACCTCTCAGCAGGGCTCCTATGCAAGTGCAGTCTTCAACTGTATATTCTTACAATCCCCCTTGTCAAAGTTCCCTCGTCTAACCCTTCACAATAGTGTCCCAAGCAGTCGGGCGACCTCTGATTGGCTTGGCCAGCGACCGCTTTGGCAGACTTAACGTTGCTGGTATTAGCACTTTAGTTGCGAGTATTTCCACACTCCTGATATGGACTCTGGCCGGTAAATCATTTGCTGGTACGATAATTTACACGCTCTTTGGCGCTTTCGCTAGCAACATGTGGACAACAGTCGCGCCGGTGGCGGCAGAGGTTATGGGTCTTCAGACACTACCTTCTGGTAAGCATCACGAATCCGCCTTTCTGACGGGGAGATGTCTGACCTGCTTTATAAGCTTTATCTATCTTTTGGATAGTCCTCGTGTTACCGACAACATTCGCTGAACCAATTGCGGTATCCCTGAAAGCGGAAGGTACCAATGCTTACCTTGGGGTTCAGCTATTTGTAGGATTTGTGTACCTGTCCGCATTCATTTCAAGTATTAATGGCTTCCTTTATCCTCAATCATCGTTGCAATACTGACAGAGAGCTAGTGTGGCTGCTGCGGGCTTACACTTTCCATCGAATGACCCAGACTTTCAGTTATAGAGAAGAACCAAGCTCGCTTGATCAGACTGGAAATCAAACTGGGGAGAAGGAAAACCTTAAAACTGTGTATCCTGGGTTGTTTGCTCTCGCAAAGATTTAAATAGCTGTATTTTAAGCCCCCAGGCTGACAGCCAGCACCAAGTTGGCATCATCACCACGCAAATTTAAACAGTCTTGTTGCCACAGCTTGGAGAAAGGGAGGTATAGCTATAAGGTAGTTACTCCCATTATGGCTAATCTGCCTAATTTATTTTTATTATATACTCCCATTTGAGCTATTACCTATTTTAGGCGATGTTATTAGAAAGCGAAAACTAAGTGCAACTAAGTCTTTTTTGAAAGTCGCGTCTCTTAACGCGTCCAATCTAAATCAACACATCGATTCCTTCATCTTTATTCAACGGCATTTCGTCGCGCCACAGAATACAATGAAGGTCTTGGAGTCTTGGGGGGTTAGGCCTTAGTCCATGAGGCTATGTTTAAATTCAATGGGGATGGCTTGATGGACCTTTCGCAATTTACTTCACTTTCAACAATTTCTCTCTCGATAATGTATAAGAGGAAGCAACCGAGCTAGCATCAAAGACCGCAACCTGGAGGTCAATCTGGTACCACCCATTGTTTGGGTCTGTGCTAGCAATTATACAATTGTAACCACCCGCTCTTCTGCATCTTCAAGGAACTTTCGTAAATCTTCTCGCGGCGAGGTCAATAGCCCGATGCGTTTATAAGTTCCAGGAACAGTCTCCGAAGGCAACAATACCATAGCTATAACATAACGGATATAGCTATTACGGTCACCATACCCAAGTAGGATCAGGGATACATCTTTCAGGAAGAAGCCTCCAGCAGGGCCGTCCCAGTCTACCACGCCCCAGATTCCTGGATGTACGGGAGAGTCTCCCCGATAAGGCACGAGTAGTGTATCAGCCCAGTGAAACCGCCCATTGCCTTCCACACGGATAGCACCCATCCTACATTTCAGGGTAATAAATCCGTCTTTTACAGCACCCATCGGATCATTCCCCACTGGGCTGCATTGTGCGTCCACGACTTGAGCAGCCCTCTCTGTCATTGTATAGCTGTCAGAGTCGTCAAAGATAAATGCAGGCCGTCTGACACTTGTCCTACCATCAACGTATCCCAACGAGAAGGGTGACCAGGATGGAGCCATATACCCATCCCATCTCTTACACTCGGTGTTCTTTTCCTTCATCCATAACAATGACTCTGGCATATGGTCTCTCCAGATACCAGCAAGGTACTCCCCGGCTCCGCGCGATTGCCACAGCCTTGCCAGTCCCGAGAGTGCTGGCAGTCTGTCAGAGTCATGAGTAAGTACTAATCCCTTGTATCTACTTATGAGATGCAGCCACCGTTTATGCAGGTCCTCAGGCGCGTTATAAGCCTTTGTCCTGGTAAATTGAGCATTTCTCACCATGCCTGCAGTAATGCGACTATTCTCTTCCAGATCGTCATCCTCAATCTCCATGCATTCACATTTCAAGCATTCGATGCATTCCCAGAGGACCTCGCTGTTTGTAAAATGCACTATTCTTCTTGATAGTGTGTTTTCTTGGAGGACCCATCCACGGCTGTTCAAGGGTGCCTCTTCGACCTTGTATCGATGTTGGTGTAACGGCTCACTGGTGCGTTCGCGACAATAAATATGCGAAACTGTGCCATTGAGATTTCTCAACTTGGCGATTTTTAGTGCATTTCTCGCGTCAAGTTGGGGCGTCTCGGAAAAGCTTTCATCTCTCCTGTCAAGAAATCCACTGGTTGAGTTGGCGGCTTGTGAGGCTGCAAGTACTAAATAGGCGTTGTTATAGATGGTAGCCATCTCAGCAGACTGTGTCTCCCAGTCAGACTTGTCGTCTTGGATTATACATAAGGAGTCGATCCACAGATATCGTATTCCTATCCCCCGACAGATTGTTACTGCATCTTGGAAGTTCTTGGGGAGGCTCCTAAGGCTGATGGCGGTTTCGTGGTCCTTGACATTAGCCTTTGTGGTTCGTAAGACTGGATTCTTGCCCCAGCAGTGACTAAGAGCCACGTACGGAGCGTATTCTTGTGAAGACACATAGAGAGCCAGATGTTTGTGCCTTGCATCGCCAACATCAAGGACTCGTCTGGGCAGTATGGAGTCATTGTTTGTGCAACTCTTATGTGTCGCATCACATTCCTGAATCCAAGTCGAAAGTAGCCATTGGAACTGTTCTCGTCGCGCCTTTGAAGATGTTCGTCCTGGTCGTATGACATCCCAGGCTGGTCTAGGTGTTCCGGCAGGGAAAAATAATTGAACAGCTCCAAGCTCTTGCATGAAACCAAGAGGGGACTTCTCGTAGGCTAGGACGAGCCCGCCAGTTGCCTCGGTACATTCTAGTACTCCCTCAAAATCACTCCGACCATAGAAATGAGAGCCGAGGTAAACCAGTAAACATTTGCTACAGCCATTTTCGCCATTCTGTTTCACGATGTGCACCGGCAACCCTCCTTCAATATCATAAACACAATCGTGAGGGAATGAGATTGTGGACCATGTTATGTTTATCGGGCGCATGTTGTCTGGAATTTGAGCTGCAAAATGGCCCTGGAGGACCTGGAGGATTTTGTAGACTTGGGTGGGAAGCAAGAGAGGTAATAGTTGCAAACAGGTAAGACGATACTGTTGTTCTCACACAAGGCTGATTTTACTGAACAATTCTGTTGTCCAATCGAATCCGTTTCACGTCTGGAAAATGCCTTGGACGACTTGCCTTTTGCCGATGTATATCCGAGCAGCCAGGGTTTTAGCGTAGGTTATTGAGAACAAAGGCAGAACTGGAACAACATTAACAAATTCTGCTGCACACCTGGCCAAAATGTTATATGTACCGCTTCTGCAGTTGGAAGCTACTCTTGACGTACGAACAATTTCAATTCGATATTCGCTTCAGAGAAGAGTTATGGTGACGAATGACTTCGCCAAACTTGCCAAGAAGCTGTGGAGCAAATCTGTTCATCACTGGGCAGCATATTCAACGAAACCCATGCGCCAAATGCTCGGGATTTTGCAAGTTATTTTGGAGTGTCTCAATGCCAGCGTTTGCACTGGACGCTTTCCTTAGCCTACCCTAGGATAAGGTTCAAGGAAATAACGCCAACCTTTGTCAATCGGGAATAACAAGTCCGAGGTACATTGCGTAGACTAATTCGGTCACCATCCACAGCAAGATTCAACTCCGTCATCTCAGCATCTCCAACGATTTTCGTATCGAGAACAGTGTCGACCAATTAATTATTCGACCAATCGCCTCTCAACGAACGTGGCGCCCTCGGCTGCACCGGCCGGGAATTACGTGCCGTCTTAGACTCTCGGCACATAACCCGAGCTTAGCTCAAACCCTCTTGGCTTGCGCCCGCCAAGAAGCTACATTATTTCCAGAGCGCCAAGAGTATCCATACCAAGTCTCTAAAGCCCCATTTATCGACCAGGCGTGCGTAAGCAGACGGCCAGAATCAAGGAACACAGGCCTTGGGTGTTGGGCTTTGACTTGAAGGTTTGATGATACGCTGGATGACGTTTATTTTCTGTGCCTCATATAATTGTAGTTTGGGACGGGTCTGTGCAATTGATTAATCTGCGTTCAATTATTGTTAGTGGCATTGAGATCAATTGATCTACGCTGTCAAGATGGTTTCGCAAAATGTCTTCAATTTGTGCCAAGCGACTGAGACTGTTAGTTCAGCTTTAGCAAAGGACCCAAGTCCATCACCAGGCGACATCGTCAAACAATTATACAACCGCGAACACGATAACAAACCAACACCACCGCCTTCACCACCAAATGAATCCGTCAGCGCCGTCGAAACAGCCTTCCAATGCGGCCGTTGGGGTCCTACAGTACCGAGTCAACTCTTCCTCCAAGCCTTCGCCGACGCTCTACAATGTCTAGACAAAGACCCAATGGCTGGAGTTGTATCTCCCCCTCTTATGGGCACCCATGGCACTGTACCTCTTACAGTTATCGCGCCTCTTGCTGATATTATGCGACATACTGCGAACCTCATCGTGCGCGCTCAGAAGGAGGTGTTTCTGATTACATGCTCATGGGCTCCATCCGTCGCTCAAAGACTCATTAAGCAAGCTCTGATTGAGCTATCAAGACGCGCAGGTCAGAGAGGAGAGAAGGTTGTTGTGAAAGTCATGTACGACAAAGCCACGGCAGCAAATGTCAAGAATCCACATCAACACGTCAAGCGGAAATCCTACACGTCTGATTCAGTCGACCTCCCTTCACCAGAGGGAATACCGAACATCGATATGGAAGTGGTCAGCTTACACAAATACGTGCTGGGTACACTACACGCCAAGTTCTGTGTGGTTGATCGCAGGGCTGCCGCTGTCATGAGCAATAACACTGAAGACAACGATAACCTCGAGATGATGATTCATGTTGAGGGGCCGATTGTGGACAGCATTTATGATACTGCTCTGATCACTTGGAACATGGCTCTCAATCCAACGCTCCCACTATGCGGTGACTCTCCTCCCCCATCTGAGAGCGGCGCGTATCAAACGACTGAAGTTCCGGTTTTTCACGACCCATTTACGGCCCAGGACCAAGTCAATGCCACCGACCCGGCACTCAAAGAACATACCCCAGAGGATCCTCACTACGATGATGATATGGCCGGCGAAGTCCGACGCATGCAAGCAAGCTACGAAGACAAAGACCATGAATCCCTGCTTCAAGCAGCGAATCGCAAACTCAACGTCGCGGCCCCAAATAAGGTTGAACCTACGGGACCCGAGATCCAACACGGCGAAGAAATGACGCCATACATCCTTAACGAAAACCCCACGCCCGTTCCAATGGCCCTCGTGTCTCGCGCACCCTATGGTCCTATAGACACCAAGAGTGTCAAAGTCCCCCAGAACGAGGCATGGCTATCTCTGATAAGAAATTCTCAGCGAAGCATTTTTATCCAGACGCCTGATTTGAATGCCGCGCCGTTGATTCCTGCACTCATTGAAGCTGTCAAACGAGGTGTTGAAGTGACATACTACGTCTGTTTTGGATACAACGATCCTGGCGAAATGATGCCTGGCCAAGGCGGAACAAACGATCAAATCTCCCAACTCCTCGTCTCATCCCTACCAGAAGGTAGCCCAGAGCGCGAGCGACTACATATATACAATTACATCGGCAAAGACCAAAACCACCCCATCCACCAATCCTTTAAATCCAGGTCCTGCCACATAAAACTTCTCATCGTTGATGGCAGCGTTGGAATTCAAGGAAGTGGTAATCAAGATACACAATCTTGGTTCCACAGTCAGGAAATTAATGTCATGATTGATAGTCCTGAAATATGTAAGATGTGGAGGGAGACTATTGATAGGAACCAGAATACAAAATTATTTGGAAAGGTTGCTGATGATGGGATTTGGAGGGATGGGGAGGGGAACCCCGGAAAGGGGTATATGGGGAATCCGGGGAGTGTTATGGGGTTTGTTAAGGGTGCGGCTGGGATGATTAGTAAGTGGAAGAATACGGGAGGATTTTGATCATTGGTCTTTTTTTGTTGGAGTTTATTAATTCATTAATGATACACGAAAAGCGACATGTTTGTAACATTAAGTCTTCAATTTACAGTTTGACTGTGTGTCTAATCAAGTCTCATATCTCCGCTTGTCCTTGTAGTGCGACATCGACATCCTACTTCCCCATCTTCTTGAGATCGTCTACGCGGTGGGATCTGTACACGAGAGACCATCATAGTTTTGAATCAAATCGATTTACTATTTTTGTTCATCTATCGCAATCTCAAAAAGAATCACAAGAGCCAGCAGTCCCCCATCTAAGCCTTCTTCATAGAGGCAAGATAAGATTCCACATCCGACTCCCTCAAACGGATAGCCTTACCATTAACCTGCTCTCCAATATCCGTTTGGTAAGCCTTCATCTTCTCAAGGTACTCAGGCATGAAAGCACCCAAGATTCGAATAGCAAGGAGGGCTGCGTTGGTGGAGTTGTTGATTCCCACAGTGGCGGTAGGGACGCCGCGCTTCAAATGTCAGTGTGTGTAAATGATTGGGTAGGGAGAGGGACTTACAGGCATTTGGACGATGCTGAGAAGAGAGTCCATGCCGTCGAGGTGAGTCGCCTTCACAGGAACACCGATAACGGGAAGAGGAGTGTAGGCTGAGACCATGCCTGGCAAGTGAGCGGCTCCTCCTGCAGCGGCGATGATGGCCTTGATACCGCGGTCAGCAGCAGCCGTAGCGACATCTCCCATCTTGATGGGTGTTCGGTGCGCGGAAGTAATATCGACTTCCCAAGGAACACCAAACTGAGTCAGAATATCAAGACCGGGCTTGAGAACAGGAAGATCAGAGTCAGAACCCATAGTAACAAGAACCAAAGGTGCAGGAGCAGACTTGGCGACAGCCTGCTCAGGTCGCATAGCCTTGCTCTTGGCATTGATTCGCTCTTGTCGCATATCAGCAGCCAATTGAACAAGAGGTTGCGCGACCTCCTCGAGCTCCTTGATGCTGCAGTCCAGACCAGTGAGAGTGATGTGACCGATCTTGCGTCCTGGCTTGGATTGCTTGCCGTAGAGGTGGGGATAGACTCCGATCTTGGGAGCGAACATGGCCTTGGCCTTCTTGACGAGGGGAAGGTGGGATTCTGGTGAGGCGCCGCCGAGGATGTTGATCATGATGCTGGATGAGACGTGGGGGTCGAGACGTTCGGGGAGGGGCTCGTCGAGGATGGATGTGAGTTGGGCCTTGTACTGAGACCTGCAAAACATTAGACCACTGTCATAGAGTGATGAAGGTGGGGGACTTACATGTAGGGAACGGCTTCGATGGTGAGATGACCAGAGTTATGAGGTCTAGGCGCAACCTCATTGACAAGAATCTCATTGCTTTCCGTGACAAACATTTCCACAGCAAAAACACCCCGTCCCCAAAGCTTCTCTACCACAGACACCGCAACATCCTGCGCACGCTTGGAGACCTCCTCGGGGGTATCGCGAGGAGGCATGTACACGCGCGAACAGACGTTATCCTCATGGACAGTCTCAACACAAGGGTACGGCACAAGACGCTTTGTCGTACCATCGGCGTCCTCTGTGCGGATGACAATCACCGAAAGTTCGCGCTGGAAAGGAACATACTTTTCGGCGTAGCATTGGAGGTTGCCGAACTCAGTTACCGCGGTCTCGATGTCGTTTTCATCGGCGATCTTGATGTTTCCTCGTCCATCGTATGAATCCTTTCGAGACTTGAGCATGAACGGCAATCCATACTTGTTCGCAATATCCTTCAGCGCAGCGCGCATCTCATCGTTGCTGGAAGCTTGAACAGCAGTCTGCTCAGCAATAGGAATACCCTGTTTACCAAGGTAATCCTTCTGCTCATACTTATCCTGAATAAGACGCAGCGTCTTCCAAGAAGGATAAACAACCACCTTTCCCTCCTTACTCAACTCTTCGAGGACTGCAGTCTCGATATGTTCCGTTTCAACGCTAAGAACACTGCAGTTTGACGCGAGTTCTCTGATTTTGGCAGCGTCTTTGAAAGAGCCGTCGACGTGGTACTTGCTGCGGGAGACTTGCTTTGCTGGGGCGTCTTGGGCGTCTAGGATGGCGATTTCGACTTCGAGGGGGGATGCGGCTTCGCAGAGCATGCGGCCGAGTTGGCCGCCGCCTAAGAGTCCGAGTTGAGGTCCTGTGCTCATTTTTGGTGGATGAGATGAGGGATCGTGAGTTTTTGCTGGGTTTGTGCGATGAGGTCAGAGGCAGGACAAGGGAAAAATTTAGATCGGAGCTTGAGCCGGAGGTGGGGCTCGCGGGGGAGGGGTATGACTAATCCTGGCTGTCAACAGCAGGAGGAGACAATGGTGCGGGCAGTGGCTTTAACCTTGTGATAAATCGTCAATTGGATCAATTATATCTCGCAACTGAACTGGCGACACTGTTCACTGCTTGACGGCTTTTTGCTGTCGTTTTTACTGGGGTCGGTTCTCACACTCGATCAGGTCAACCTCCGATATCGTCAACCCCCACCAATTCTTTTTCAGTGGATCCCTGCGCTATCTTATCGCGACATGGACCGGAGCAGGTGCAATTCAAATTCAAATCCATAACCAGCCAATACTCTTCTACTGGCGAAGAATGGACCCAAATCTTGAGCTCTGTAGGAGCTCAATGCATCTTAACTCAACCCAGCACCGTCAACGCCTCCAACATCTTCCCGACGAAGAATATGCCAGGGTTAGGATAATCGCCGAAAGAGAACAGGAAGTTCAGAAGTTAGAAGGGCTCATTGCAGGCCGGGACCTTGTCCAAGTGGCCTTAACTGATCCCTCCGAAATTATAGCGTGTCAGCCGCTGAAATATGCCCTCCTTAGCTGGACTACCTACGACCGTGACGAGCATTTAATGATCGAACGTATCACCAACAATGTCGCAATAGCAAATTTCGAGTTGATTCGTTA
The DNA here is from genome assembly GCA_028416715.1 of Fusarium multiceps. NCBI lineage: Eukaryota > Fungi > Ascomycota > Sordariomycetes > Hypocreales > Nectriaceae > Fusarium > Fusarium multiceps. The sequence continues at coordinate 200,674 of JAQPZZ010000042.1, read as the reverse complement.
TGTTGCAAGTTTCGATGAAAGCGCCCAGCCTTTATTCTTAGATGCTTGGAAGCTAATGTACAGCGATATAGGTTATGTCAATGGGGGTAGACTACAGGACATCTATGAAGGACGCCTCCGAGAAGAACAGCTCCAAACCCCTGCCGCCCGTGCCAGAGAGCTTGTGCGGGATAACGAACTCAGGAAAGCTTGGAGGAACGCTGAATGGATGATTCCGGCTATTGAACGTTTTTCAGATGAGGCACAAGCACAGGTGGATCAGGAACACAGGCAATCCATGGAACCCTTCTTACAATTTTACAAAGACGATCGAATGAGGCAAAGCATCCTAGCACCGCGGGGATACGAGAAAACCCTGGAACGAATCTGGAAGTGGGTATCGCCGGCGCCGCCAGCCTGGATACAAAAGATCCTGGAGGTGAAGAAAGAGTTTGGTTTTATCTGGTATATGTCCAGAGAGGTCCAAAAAAAAGCACGGGAACAACTAGAACTCAGTCTGGAGTGGTCTTTATGAGCTCTCTTTACCAAGTAGAGTAGACTGGTATAGTATCCATTGCCAGGGCTATGCCAATAGGATGACTTTGCGTGGATTGGAAACTGACAAGTGGCCTACGTTTTATCCCAACGAGAGCATGGCAGAAGATGATGACTTGCGAAAGTAAGTCAAAAGATGCCTTTAGCAAAGAATGTATGTACTAATTACGCAATAGATACTTCAGAGAAGAGAATCACGATCTTTTGACTGCTGGAATTCTGCGGAATACTTTTATCGTCATTCCTATTGAAATAACTTGCGAAGAGAATCTACAGCGTACAGAAGCCAGTGGTGATCTTCTCGATCCTTATTGGGTTTGGGCATATGATGCAGACTGGGACAGTTCAAAAGAAGAAGAAACTGTTTTCGATGGGGAGAGATACCAAGGGCGTATAAAGGTAGCTATTTGGTCGATTAACTCATGGTTTATGCTGCTCGCAGCGAGGGTACAAACCTTCGGGATATGTGGCTAAAGGCACAAAAGCATCCTGAAAAGTTATGGATTTGTTATACGAAGGAGTTGGAGGAGTGGGATCATGAGCCATATATCTAATCTCAGTCTTGTAGATATGACATCCTTGAAAGTTTTCCACCCGGACATCCCTTTAATCTTCGAAAGAACTTTTGCTCACCCTAGACAGCAAGGGACTCAAACTCTCTCCAATTTACAAGATTACAATAGTCGTAAACCTGATTGTACACTAATGAAGAGAGTCAGTTAGTGCAAGTCACTCTTACTATAAGAGGGGCGGCACCTATCACCAGTCAGGCACCACTTGTCATCTTGGCGAAACGAATCACGACGAGCTAACGAATATTGTTAGTAGGATCTGGACTGGAAACAAAGCGAAAAAGGGTTAGCCAGATAGCGAATAGCGGCCCCCTTCGCCCAAAGTCCATTTTCAGTTCTTAATACCATCTGGGTTGCCATTGTAGCCGCGTCTTCCGGGTAGTCTCACTATGGCTGATCCAATAAAGAGGAACCCTGCTCAATAAGCGATTCATCCTAATTGAGTATAGCGTATCATCTCAATCACAAGCCACCAATCAGCCACATGATTACTTCTGTTCTTTCGCCAGTGTAGGTTCAAATTCGAACCAGGCAACCGCAATCTGAGTCATCAAAATTTGAAAACAAGTCTTGGCTCCAACACTGCCTTCGACAGGATAATGGAAGAGCCACGATCTAGACTCTCTACTAAGCGGAGCCGCACAGGCTGCATAGGATGTCGGCAGAAAAAGCTGCGATGCGATGAACAGCGTCCTCATTGGTAAGTCCCGCACCCTGGATCCGTCAGCAAATCAGACCGGTCGGGCCAACCGCATGTCACAGTTCAAGATGCACCGCCAAGGGGGAACCATGCATCTACCAACAAAAAGTGCCCCTGCGCGAGCGGAGAGGCGCGTTGGGTCCTGGTCAGCAGTTCCCATGGACTTTTGATGGGTCCCGGGTTTCGACGGATTCGCCGTGCCGTACGAAACGCACTGTATCGCTCTCAACCAACAAGGTTGCTCAGAATCCCTGGATGCCAAAGGCTCGGCACTCTGGTTTAAGCAAGTCTCTGAATCCTTTCGATACTTTGCCTATCAACATGCCTTACAAGTCACTGGAACTTCTCCGATATTGTTAGTCTGAAAACTTACAGGTTCAAGCCTAATTCTAACTGCATGGAACTAGTCTTTCAGACTGGACAGAACAGTTCATTCTCGCAAGACAGGTAATTGTATAACGCAAAATCTGGCAATGACGTTCTGACCATAATCTAGACCGTTTATGGTGATCCATGATCCAGATGTCCTGCGGAACATTTTACTAATATCTAGCCTTCACTATGCCTGGAATGTAGGAGATCTCAAGTTATTTGAGTCCACCTTCCTGTTCCACAAGATTGAAACTATACGCCAGGTCAATTCTTGGCTTCAGAATTCTGGAGATAAAAAAGATCGCATGATGTGTACAAATTATATTAACACGTTGTCCTTTATCGAGGTAAGGCATCTCGAACTAAACACTCGATCTTGACCTGATACTAATTGCTTAGTGCTGCCTTGGTAACTTTGATATTGCAGATTCGCACCTGAATGGCCTTATGCTATATCTCGACGCCACACGGCAATCGCTCGATAACGACTCAGACGTTGCAACCGAGATGATAGATCGTTATATCATACTGTAAGGCTGTTGAACCACTTATCCCGGAGCGAGCTGATCATTGACCAAACCAGGGTGTTCAATTTTGTCCAAAGCCAAAAGAGCCGTCTAGATGACTTTTTGAAAAGTCACGATACAGTCGCTTCAACCTTCAATTCTGGGGACCCACTGCCTTTGATACATAAATGGCACGACCAAGAAGAAACCGGGCCAGCATTTCGTCTCCGAACGGTGTCCATGATGCCGTTCTTCTTTGCCCCTACTACTTGGGATCGAATGCCTGCAGATATCGATGCACGAGCCATCATAAATGCTCTCCAAGAAACCACTGATCTGCACAGCCTGAGATATAGAAACGTGTTGGCAGATACGGTGACCAACGCAACCTGGAAAGTTTGGAAGAGTGGTAGTACTGTGAAGCTATTCTCTGCAATTATCGATGGCCACGTGGAAATCTTTTCCAAGGTTCAACAGCCATCTTCGGATGAGATTCACGACCGGCCAATTCTATCGTCTTGGTCCGGGCTCTGCGTCGGAGTCGGCATGTACTTGGCTACTGTCCTTGGAATGAGTAACCGGGGGTTACCACCGGTAACTCAACTACATTATCATACACTCAACATCCTGAAGCGTGACATGGAGAGGGGCTTGCGATCTCTGGATAGGATGAGTAAAGAGGAGCAAGACTTGTGGTTTTGGAAGGCATTTACTGGGTCGCTTAGTCTAATGCATGCTCAGTCACTCGCGCATAGTAAACAGTTAAACGAAGTGTTTTTGAAATTCACTTCCTACCTGCGGACATGGGCGGCGAGGTCAGGGATTACGGGATGGGCAGAGGCTAGAAAAGTGTTAATGCGAACTGCCTGGCCTGTAAGTTCGAGTCAGGATAGCCTGATGCTGTTAATGTGGCAAATCTCTACAGAAACGGGAAGCAGCACATGAAAATAGATTATTATATGACACTGAAATAATGACACATTATTCTAGAAGTAACGTAAGTTTTATTGCAACATGTGCCGAAGAAGAAGCAAATGTAAGTCCATCAACCAGTAAAGTCTCATCCACTAGCAATCCTTGGCTCTTGACAGAAGCATCTTGTGATTCTAAGGAAGCATTAGCGGAGGTGACAATGAATAGCCTTGACAGATCCCCAAAGTCTTTGGCATAGTTTAAGATGTCACTTGCTACGAAAGACGCCTGGCATGTGCACCTCGGCGCCTATCAGATAATCCTTTGGCCACTAAGAGGAACGAAAGATTGTTAAAAGCCTGTGATACTACTGATACAATTGTATAGAACTATATTATCACTACATCCTCTACGCATGATAGCCTTCTGAACCAAGGCGTTCCTGAACGGTGCTTCGTGTACATCAATCCTACCCTCCGATACTCAAAGTTCTTTCCACCAAGGGGCTTAAGAAGCAACCCTGCCGAGAATTGCTTTCGGTGACAGTCGTCGGTGGAGTACAGAATTAAACACTTGATATTATTATCAATCAAGTATTTAGGACTCATGTGCAGCGGGCAATCGAAGTAAATCTTATGATCTACATGACGACGGGCGGCGATAAGGTCCCTCTCTACGACTGGTGAAATTGGACCTCGCATATGTATTCTGCCGTTGCTCACTCGTCCTGCGGGATCGTGGTAGCTCATGGGTGTGCATCTTGCTTCGACAATTTCTGTTCGAAATGTGTTTCTCTCACTGACGCCAAACACTGGCGGAAAGTCCACTGGAGTGTCTATCGCTGCCCAGGACCAAGATGGTGTACCTTGGCTCCGGCTTTTTGAGCATTCTGTCGAAATGCCGACTGGCGCATTATGGCGCCTATCATGACTTCCTTGGGCGTTATGCCATGAGAGTTCTTGACAGAGCGAGGAACTCCACAGTCCAGCAAGGTACGTCGACCCAAAGGGCATTCGTTGGGAAGCCTTCTGTGCCAAACCCGATAAGGCCGGCAAGCGATCGTCTTGGTGGGTCAACTTGAGATTGGAATAATCCTTAATGATATCCCTCCAGAAAGAATCTATAAGCCATGGATATGAGCCAACCTTTGTTCTTGGAGCGTTCTTCACGACACCAGCGCTCTCCATGGTAGTTTTGCCCAAGTGTGTGGGCCTAGGGTAGTGGCCCACTACTGTATCCTCGGTTTCTTTGACTTCTTTGCATGACCAAAGAAGATTCGACGCTGTGAAATACAGAACCCTCGGCGATAGAAGTTGCTCCTGCAAAACCCAGCCTCTGGTCAGTAACGGCCACCGACAAGCGCCCTTATCGTGCTTGTCGTTTTCGCAGGTATTGATATCTGCAGGAACTGCAAGCCAGCTGAAAAACTCATCACGGCGGGTAACTCCCGACCAGTCAATACAGTTTTTGAACGAAGCGAAATCAGGGCGGACTTTTCCATCGTAAGGGTGATCCAAAATCCCACTACAGCAGTTGGGATTGGAAGTTGCTGCAACAGTGAGCCAGGAATTGCCGTAAACATATTGCATACGCCCTGCTTCTCGAATCCAATCATCAGGTCTATTCTGGATAATACACAGCGAGTCAATCCAGATATACTCTATACCTAATCGCCAGGCAAGACGTATGGTATCCTGGTATAACAGAGGGAGGTCTTCCCATACAATGCAAGCAAAATGATCATCGACGTTTTGCTTGGTTGTAGTCAAGGGCTGTTTGGAACCCCAGCAGTGACTAAGACATATATAGGGAGCGCAGAAGCCTCCTTTCTGTAGACGGATATCGCCAGGTCTACGCCCGACTTGTATAACTCGTGTTGGGAGCGGGTGAAGGGCCTTTTCGTAGCAATCATGCGCCGTTTCGCACTTTTGTAACTTGTCGAGAGCCCATTCGAGCTTTTGAAATGGGTATGGATGGAACAAATACCAAGGACATAGGACGTCTTGAGTAAAGGTATAGCGTTAGTGTACATCCTAGTGGACTTGATCAAGACGTACCAGGATGAGAGTATACGTAGAAGCATCTATCATCAAAGAAGCAAGATGATTTGAGGCTCTCCTCTGGAAGACGGAGCTTGACAAACAGATGGCGTCGACAGGGAAAAAAGAGCGCCTGGATCGATCCAAGTCTGAGATCTGGACCGATTATCCTCACGACCAGTCTTTCCAATTGCTCACACAAATCACAACAATCTTCAGGCTTCGAAGGTAGCCGGAAGACTGGTATTCGGCCGCCTGGGGTACCTAGCCAGTCAGGCAAGCGAAGGGATCGTGCCTTTTTCGACTTCTTCGACCCTGACATGAATGACCCCGCGCATTCTTCGACCGGCTTTATGCCTTGCCGACGCGGCATTGCGTACACGATGAAAGGGATCAAGAAACAACGAGGAAACGGCAATATACGAGACTGTTAAAGGCGTGACCTCGGGGTGAGAACTCATTGAGGTGAAAGTTCGACTATAAACAATGAAGCAGAATCGTCAAACCCCCCGATATCGCACCGAACAACTTAACAGTGATCAGGCTCTAACGATTGTGACGTTCATTGTGATACAAACCCCGCGATTATGTCACGTGCAGTACTGTTCCAGCCTCTTACAACAAAGCACAGGCTTTCGCGAGTGGGAGATACTAAAGTCCAATTGTTTCACTTTGTCCAGTAATAAATCGACAAACACAAGCTGTCTACAACAGCTCAAAATTGGTATACACCCTCCCCTCCCACCCCGAAAGTACAGGCCGTCCACCATCCCGCGGTTTCGCCTCGTCCGTCGTACAAACAAGCAGCCTCGCTTGATCAATCTCACACCCCAGGGCAGTAGAGATATCCGGGCCAATTGCATCCTCCTGACTCATATTCATCACCACCAAAGCTTTCCTGCCACGTACACTCTCTTTAACAAAACTAAACACAGACTCGTCGTCCAAATCCACAAGCTTAAATGAGCCAAATACAAAAACGTCTTGGTGCCGTTTCCTGATTCTCAGCATCGCTTTATAGAAACTCAGAATTGACCGTGGATCCTTGGTTTGCTTCGCTGCGTTGATGGCGCGATAATTCTCGTGCACCCTCATCCAAGGCTGAGCGCCTGCTTGTGAGAACCCAGCATTTGGTGTGTCATCCCACTGAAATGGAATTCGAGAATGATCGCGCGCCATGATTTGGAGACCATGCATCGTGTCCTTCACTCGTTGTTCGTTGCCGGATCTCACTGCCTCGTCGTAGAAATTCCTACTCTCAATATCCTTGTACTCTTCAATGCCCCAGCTCGTGGGCATGTTGGTCATGCCGATTTCTTGGCCCTGGTAGAGAAAGAGAGTACCTGTCATGGTAGTCTGCCACAGTGCGATGGTTTTTGTAGATTTGAGCCACCACTCTGGTGTAGACGCGTCCCCGAAACGATCAACCGCTCGTCCGTTGTCGTGGTTCTCGCAGAACACTGTAGTCCAGGCATCCGTTCCCTCGATAAAGCTCTGCCACTTCTCCACGACCGCTTTCAACCTCGGTAGTGAAAAGGGTTGGTAGATGTACTTGTCTCCAAAACCGTTGCCGTTGCCGAGTCTGATCATGGAAAACTCAAAGACCATGTCCAATTCCTTCGCGGCAGTCGATACATACGGTATAACCTGCGATGGGTTGGGCGTATTGGAAAGCTCGCCGACAGATACAGCGTTGTAAGGCTTCAGAACCTTCTCATACATCTCATGAATGAACTCATGGATCCTAGGTCCGTTGCACCACATTTCTGGCGCCGGCTGATGAGGCGACGAAGGATCCGTGATAGGCGCGTCGACAAAATCTCTCCTCTTGGAATATTTGTTGACGGTGTCAATTCTGAAGCCATCAACGCCGCGATCAAGCCAAAACCGCATAGTGTCCTCGTAAATAGCCTCGCGACACTCTTGATTATCCCAATTTAAATCAGGTTGGTCCGACGCGTAGAGATGAAGATAGTACTCTTGTGTGAGCTCATCCCAAGTCCACGTCGAGGAGGCAAAATAGCCCCTCCAATTCGTAGGCGGTTGCCGCACGCCATTTTCATCATAACGTGCAGGTTTCCAGATATACCAATCTCTCTTCGGATTGTCACGCGATGATCTTGATTCCTTGAACCATCGATGCTCGGAGGATGTGTGGTTGACGACAAGGTCAAGAATGACCTTCAAGCCCCGTCTATGACACTCTGCAACGAGAATATCAACGTCTTTCACGCTTCCGTAGGGTTCGTAAATCTTCTGATAATCCGACACATCGTAGCCCATATCACTTTGTGGACTCTCAAATATCGGAGAAACCCATACGACATCAATCCCCAAGTCATGAAGATAATCGAGCTTGGAGATGAGACCGGGTAAGTCGCCCCAGCCGTCACCATTGGAATCTTTGAAGCTTGCTGGGTAGACTTGGTAGAATGATGCGGCTTTCCACCATGGTTGATTACCGACGTAACCATTCTGAGTGTCCCATATTACTGAGCCCATGGCGACGGAATTAATGATAATGAATGAGAGAAGATTGGATGAGGAAGGGAAATTGAGTAAAGATGTGAATTGATGGGACAAGATGAGACAAGATGAGAAATTGATTGAGGGGAATGAGTTGTTTATCCGTCGCAGTCTCATCGGCGGCCAAATGTGGCGACCCGTGCAACCCCATCAAAATGGCATATCTCGGAGTTTCCACAGGTTGCACAAACTTTTTATTCCCTGTTCGCAACAGGAGGCTACGACGATGTCATTCCGCAGGGCGGAAGCTCCGTTGCTAGCAAGTCACTCTTCATCACAAGCAGCGGAGTTGCTCCGCCCCCCGCTCATCGGCTCACCTGACCAATACTAGCCTCCAGACGAGAGCGGACACTCCGCAGCTGAGTCGGAGTCTCCTGTTGAAAGAATCATCTCGGCAGGATTCCCCAATGCTTTCCCTGCACCTGCACCCCACACCTTCCCCGGATTCTTCTTCCTTCCCCATACGTTTTGTCGAGAAGTATGTTTGCTTGCCTCTTCATGCAATATTTGTATTGAACTAGCCTTTTGTCCGGTTGGGCTCGGCAGCATCGCTCGTTGGTGTATATAAGGACACAAATTCCTGCTTCTTGTCCACCGCCAGATTCACAACATCCTCCTTCGTTTCAACCTCTTCACTATCCCTGCGATAACAGATCCGCAACGTACGTCGCACTCTGCACAATGGCAGACCCCAAAACACCCCCTGCGCAGCATGATGAGGCTCCCACAGCAGAGATGCTCGCCTCAGACGCCAAACTCGCTGCCGAAGCGGAACATCACATGACGCTATGGCAAGCCTGCAAAACATACCCCAAGGCAATTGGGTGGTCCGTCCTATTGTCCACCACTTTGATCATGGAAGGCTATGACCTTGCTCTGCTGGGTAACCTCTACGCATCTCCCGTCTTTAACCAGAAATTCGGCGAGTATAACGCTGAAAAAGACAAATACGCCGTTTCTGCAGCTTGGCAATCTGGACTCTCCAACGGTGCACGCGCAGGCGAGATCATAGGCCTAATCCTCGCTGGATGGGCCTCCGATCGATACGGCTACAAAATGACAACCGTCGGCGCGCTCGTTCTCATGATCGCCTTCGTCTTCGTCCTCTTTTTCGCACCCAACGTCAAAATCCTTGTTCTCGGCGAAGTTCTCTGTGGTATGTTTGTTCTCTTATGCATGCTGTGCCGCGCTGACGTTATAGGTATTCCTTGGGGTGCATTCCAATCCGTCACACCTGCATATGCGTCCGAAGTAGCACCGGTTGTGCTCCGACCGTACCTTACGACTTTCATTAACATGTGTTGGGTTATTGGACAGTTCTTTGCTGCTGCTGTTAATAAAGGTTCTGTTGGGCGGGGTGATGAGTGGGCTTATCGGATTCCGTTTGGTGTGCAGTGGGTTTGGCCTGTGCCTATCCTTGCAGGCGTCATTTTTGCTCCCGAGTAAGTTACCATTTTATCATTGGTAGAAACGTTGCCTGATATTTTTAGGTCGCCTTGGTGGCATGTTCGAAAGGGTAATCGCGCCGCTGCAAAGAAATCCCTTCTTCGCCTTACTTCACCCAACCAACCTAACTTCAACGCCGACGATACCATTGCCATGATTGAACATACAAACGAGATGGAAAAGAACCTGAAGGAAGGAACTAGCTACAGAGACTGCTTCAAGGGTATTGATCTTCGACGTACAGAAATCGTTGTTGGTATCTGGCTAGTCCAAACTCTCGGCGGTCAAAACCTCATGGGCTATTTCTCATATTTCTTGACCCAAGCAGGCATGGACGCGAGTAACTCATTCTCACTATCCATGGCACAGTACGCTCTCGGTATGGTTGGTACATTCGGCTCTTGGTTCTTGATGGCCAAAGTCGGTCGACGAACAATTCATTTCACCGGTCTTTGCACTCAACTCCTCATTCTCATAATCGTCGGCTCCCTCTCATTCTCCAACAACAACGGATCAGTCTGGGCCATTGGCGCAATGCTAATCGTCTTTACTTTCGTCTACGATTTCACCGTCGGACCAGTCACTTATTCCCTCATCTCCGAGCTCTCGTCAACGCGTCTTAAAGCAAAGACTATTGTCATGGCGCGTGCTGCATATAATGCTAGCAATATTTTCGTCAATGTCATGACAAATTATCAATTATCTTCGACGGCTTGGAATTGGGGTGCGCGTACGGCTTATTTTTGGGCGGGGACTTGTTTGATCTCTGCGATTTGGGTTTATTTCAGATTGCCTGAGCCGAGAGGGAGGACTTATGCTGAGTTGGATGTTTTGTTTGAGCGACGCGTGTCGGCTAGGAAGTTTGCTTCGACCAAGATTGATCCTTATGAGCATGAAGCGTCTGGAAAGAATATGGCAGTTGAGAAGGAGATGCAGTAGATGATGTAGGTCTGTCTGTACAAGTAACATGAACAGTTAATAATTATGTTTATTGTGGACTTTGCCTCGGTATCACGTCGCCATGAAGTCTAGGCAAAACCTGTTGAATATGCTTCTCCAACAATGGCTGATACGTAGAAATCCCACCCGGCAATTTCGTAATCAAATCCCGAATATACATCAAGTCATCCTCCGGCGAACTCCCCATCGCCAAACCCTGCGGAATTGACGACGCGACGGGTACGCGCGCCAAAACATCCACAACCGCAGAAACAATATCGTACAATTTCTCCGTGACGCCTATACCATGAATCTTTATACTGTCTATCGACAAATCCCGTGTTGAGAGCATTAGGTCTTTTGCGACGACGAGAGGGTATTGATACGTTAGACTGTGCTGATGCGCGTTTTCGCTGAGATGGCCGAGGTGGAGACGGAGTTTCCAGACAATCATACGTAACCAGAGCTGTGTTATTCTCAAATTCGCCTTTTGAGTTTCGTGAAGTTGGGTATCTGGCTTGATGGCCGTATTGACAGCTGTCTCGACGTAATCAAGCGATGAGAGCGATGGTGTGATTGCGAAGCGTTCCTGGTTGTGAAGAGCCACAAAGGACGTGTCGATTGGTCTGAAAAGAGCAGATAGACTCCAAAACCCTGATAATGAAGGGTCGTTCATGTCGATTTCTGGCGCTTCGTCCGTGATTTGCAGGGTAATTGGTCGTCGATACCGTATCGCGTGTGAGCGCTCAGATACAACAAGCACCCAGAATAAACGATCCGCCAACGCTTTATCCGCATGACTCATATCATCCAATCTCAACAAACAAAACAAAGTCGTAGCTTGTCGTAGGAACAAAAATGTCTGACTATGATGTGACAAACGCGCTTGACACGCGTAGAGAAAGAATGCGAGAAGACATTGATTCAAACTTGGTCTTGGGATCGATTGATGCACAGCGACGACTTGGTCGACAATCATGGATCCATACGTCGCATTATTCTCAGCGATGAGACCTTGCGAGAGTAAACTTTCTGGTTCTTCAGTTTGAAGCAAGACCTGCGCGCACATAGCCACGAGAACAGAGTACGCCTCCAACCTCCCCTCAACGGTCGATCTTAACTGTTGCACATAGTCGCGTGTAAGAATAGGTATCGTAGGGTACAATCTTGCAAAAAAGCGCTCAATGCAATGATCCAGAACTTGATCCGGCACAAGTTCACCCAATTTCGTCAAAGCATCTTGCGTTGTGTTTGGCGAAGTTGGATACGCGTACTGATAAACAGGTTGAATAAAAGTCGGAGAACCCGTTTGTCCGATACAGCGATCCGCAAGTCCAGCGTCCACACAGCGTCTACAAGGCCGATACTCATTACAGCCCCGTCGGAGAGTTTTGCAGCGCTGACAAGCTCTGGGTACTTGGGTTCGTTTGGCCGGAGGATTATCGGCCATTATGATAGAGCGCCCTGTACACACGTGCGGGTATGAACGGAGAGATAGAAACGAGGCTGTGTTTATCGTAGGATAGATTGCGATAATCGCGCAACGTGGGACAAGGTGGAGACAAGTATCGGCCAGATGAGGAAACGGGATCCTTGGGATAAGGTAACAGAAAGATAACAGAAACGTGAAGTTGGTCCGATATGATGTCAGCGAATCAAACACCTCCGATGCGGATTGAGTTTTTCTTGGGAGAGGCTGGTGTTAAACAATTGTCTTGGTACCCCGCTTGAAGGAACCAACAGGTTGGTCTAGTTGAGTCATGTGATGTAGATACCCTGAAGCTGAACCAAATATATCCTGAACCAACACGAAGTTTGACCACAACCAAGAAGCAAATCGAGAAGGTAGTATCTAGATAGATCTTGGAAATTCAGCTGAGAACTTGCGGTGAAAGGTTTCATGCAAACATGATCCAACATGTTTATCCCAACCCTTGCAGATCCTACAACGTCTTACCGTCGTACGTAACTAGTACACAGTCTAAACGGCCCAAGCTCCTGGGCATTTTGCACTTCCGCTAACGGGCGCACCAAGTCGGTGTCAGCCCCCCCGGTACTCATTGACTAGCCGGGATACTCTAAATCGACGTTGGTCGTATCTCTTGGCTCTACCGCTGCTATGGTCCATGGATCGCTTAAATAATGATAGGGTAACAGATTGTCGATCTGCTGATCAACTCCCATTATTGTGGTCAAAACTATAAGTACCGATGTCTCTCCTCACGATTGAACTGCAGCTGTTTCTTCCCCAGCCATCTCCCCTCCTCCTCCTGGCCCATCATGTTCTTCAAGTCCCTGCTCGCCCTTACCCTGGCTGGCTCTGCCATCGCATCTCCCGTCCCAACACCCCAAATCATCCCCCGCGATGTCGGCAACTTTGAATGCTTCAACGCCAGCCTCCCCAACATCACCATCTTCGCAACAGGCGGCACAATCGCCGGCGAAGCAGGATCCGCCGATCAAACAACAGGCTACCAAGCCGGCGCCCTCGGCATCAAAGCATTAATTGACGCTGTTCCGCAATTATGCAATGTCTCCAACGTCCAAGGCGTGCAAATCGCAAATGTCGATAGTGGAGATGTCAATTCTACTGTCCTGACTACCCTTGCGCATCGCATCCAGGCTGATTTGGATAGCGATGAGATCCAAGGTGTTGTCGTCACTCATGGCACTGATACCCTTGAGGAATCGAGCTTCTTTTTGGATCTTACTGTCAAGAGTGAGAAACCTGTTGTTATGGTTGGATCTATGCGTCCTGCTACGGCTATCAGTGCTGATGGGCCTATTAATTTGTTGTCGGCTGTGAGATTGGCTGGTAGTAAGAGTGCCATGGGTCGTGGCGCTATGATTGTTCTCAACGATAAGATCGCCTCTGCGCGCTACACCATTAAATCGCACGCCAACTCTGTCCAGACATTCAGGGCCGAAGACCAGGGTTATCTCGGTGCATTCGAGAACATCCAGCCCGTTTTCTGGTATCCCGCCTCTCGACCTTTGGGCCACCACTACTTCAACATCAGTTCCAGCTCACCCGACAAGGCTCTTCCAAAGGTCGATGTTTTGTACGGCCATCAAGAAGCCGACCCTGAAATTTTCCAAGCTGCCATCGATGGCGGCGCTGAGGGTATTGTGCTCGCTGGTCTTGGAGCTGGAGGTTGGCCCGATGAGGCTGCTGATGAAATCAAGAAGGTATTGGATAACTCCACTCTTCCCGTTGTCGTGAGCAGGAGAACTGCATGGGGATATGTCGGAGAGCGACCCTTCGGTATCGGCGCAGGATACTTAAATCCTTCCAAAGCAAGAATTCAACTGCAGCTTGCTCTTGAGAAGGGCTTGTCTACGCAGGAGATTCAGGATATTTTTGAGTACATTTAAGTCGCAGCTATCTTTGCATTCGAATAACACCGTTCTGTTTAGTGTTCATTGACTGGTCGCTCATGTCCACTTCTGCCTCTGATTTCTTATGGTGACCCAACTTGCAAGCATCTTGATACGATATTCTAGAATTATTCCAGATTGAGATTAGTCCCAAATGGTCAGTGCGGGCGCAGTGACTAAAATCCCGATGTCGGTGGAGACGCAGCTGCGGCAACCAAATATGTTGTTTTGTTCTTTCCCCAAATTCATTCACCAGCACTTGAAACACATTCACCACCAGCAGGCAGCATCGCACTTTCCCTCGCATAATCTCATCGCACCTTCCTCAATAAATTTATTCACATGTCGCTCGTGCCCCACATGGATCAACTTTCTCTTTCCGACAAACCCGGCTTCTCCTTCGCTGCGCCCGCTGAACAACCAAACTTCACATTCGCAGTACCCTCAGCATGCAAAATGGAACAACAAGAGTCGCATCCGCATTTGCAACTCCTCGCGGATAACTCCCATACTGCCGAAACCACTGGATCCATTCCTATCTTCCGACCCGGTCTTTTGGCGCCTGCTCAGTCCGGTTTATTGGGTGTGGACATCACCAGAGCACACATGGATCGCCAGGAGGTGTTGAAACATCGCCTCTTTTACAATGTATCCGATCCTACCAGTACCTTCATTTGCGGTAGTCAGGGCTCCGGAAAGAGTCACACGCTCAGCAGCATTCTCGAGAATTGCTTGATTCCTTGCAAGGCGAATTATTTGCCGCGCCCGTTGGCCGGACTTGTTTTTCATTACGATACTTTCATCTCTGACACGGGCGGTATGCCTTGTGAAGCCGCCTATCTCTCCAGTGATCCGGCAGTGAGCGTGCGCGTGCTCTGCGCGCCGTCAAACATCGGCAACATCAAGGTATCTCTTCCTCCTGCACTTCCTCTTTCCCGTCGCTGACTCCAACAGCGCATCTACGCCGGACTTCCCAACGTCACAGTCCAACCCCTGCGCATCGACCAACGTGACCTCAACACGAGCCGCATGCTCGATCTCATGGCGGCAAACTCCATCAAGGGAGGCAGCTTGCCGCTCTACCTTCACGTCATCCAGCGAATTCTTCGCGACATGCGAATCGCCCAGCAAAAAACGAACTCCGGGTTCGACTACAAGACTTTCAAGCGTCTTGTCGATGCCGAGGATCTCAAGGAGGGCCAGATTGTGCCGCTCCAGCAGCGCCTTGACACTCTGGAGAGTTTTATGGACCCCGCGCAGACTTCTGCGACGGGCAAGATTCCGAAGGTCAAGGCGGGTATTGAGTGGAAGCTCAAGGTGAGTAGTCTCTAGAGGCTCATGTGAATGCGATGCTAACAATTCAACCAGTCTGGTCAACTCACTATCGTCGATCTCTCTTGTCCCTGTGTGACCGCCGAAGCCGCGTGCTCATTATTCAACATCTGTCTCAGCATATTCCTGGAGCAGGACTCGAAGGACTCGAAAATCGGCCGAATCGTCGCCCTCGATGAAGCCCACAAGTATATGAACGACTCCTCCGACAGCCAAACCCTGACCGAGTCTCTGCTTTCCGTCATCCGTCTCCAGCGCCATCTCGGAACACGCGTCGTTCTCTCGACCCAAGAACCTACCATCTCCCCCAAACTCCTCGACTTGTGCTCCACGGTGGTCGTGCACCGCTTCACATCCCCAGCATGGTTCGGCGTTCTCCGAAAGCATTTGGCTGGTGTATCCCGAGACGACTCTGACCAGAGGGCTTACTGCGAGAACCTCTTTTCTCAGATCGTCGAGTTGAAGACTGGCGAAGCCCTTCTCTTTTGTCCGAGTGCGTTGGTTACTGTTGGTATAACTGGGCATGGGAAACTGGGGAATGGTGCGATGAAGATTAGGGTGAGACAGAGGGTCACTGAGGATGGTGGAAAGAGTATCATGGCGGACTGAGTGTTGGATTTGTGATTGAGTCGCATTGCAGGCTGTGCGATTGATATTGTGGAATTTGCTATTGTTTTGGTCATTCTGGTTTGTGAGGATATGGCGCTTAGGGAGTCAAGACGAAACATTGAGTGTGGACGTTCATGTGTTAGATGGTCATGAACGAGCACTGTTGGCCGAGTATGGTCTGGATTTGGAACACTCGCATGGTAGCTATAATGAGGAATTGCTTATAATTTTCGTCATGGAATTAAACTTCGGTGTCTTCTTGCTTGTGTGCGATCACGGCACATCCGAAGCTGGGAAGTGAAGACGTCAGGACGATTTACCCAACGAACATGTGCAAGAGGCCTTCCACTACACGGTTAAAACTACCTCCCGACCGGATCATCTAGTAATGCTTCCCTCGTAGCCTTTTTCTGTTGCTCAAATGCACAAGATTACCATACAGAGCTTAACGCCTCGTTAAGCTTACTCATTGGTAATCCTGTACCTCTCGTCCGGATGAACGTGTGTCTGTTGGGCGTTTGTCAAAACTCACACTAGCCGCTTGGCAAGGCATACTCCACTCAGTAACAAACGACTTACCATCGGTCTTGGCAAAGCTAAGTCTGCACTCACCATACCAACAACGAGACATGGCTGAACGCTTTTTTTTCAGCTGTTCAATAGTGGCTTGCCCATGGGTAGGTAAAGACATCTCGCGCAACTCCATCCCTAAGTTCCCCCGCCGCCCCGCGTTCGTTGCTGGATCCCTTTCTTTCCGTCTTTGCCCAGCCTTTCAATATGTCACTTGACAAGAAGGTACACTCGTCGCAGCATGACTTGCACTTGGACCCGGATATCCAGGGTTATGTACGACCTACAACTGCGAACTTTGCATCAAAGGAATCAGGCACGGTCAATGAAAGGCAAGCCCTGAATCATACAGGGTCACGCATCATCGTTCAACAGATCGACTCCCATGGCGACAACAATGCTCAAATCAACCACACTTCGACATTCAATTGCAAAAGTGCTCCTGGTTGCATATGCTTCTCATGGGCTTTCGAATTTACCCTCTTCCTCATCGCAGTAGCCGTATTCGCCGGCATCCTGGTCATTCTCAAAAAATACAATGACAAAGAGGTGCCGGACTGGGAGAACTTGGGCATTACCCTCAACACACTTATTTCTATCCTCGCTACTGCATTACGGGCTATCATCTCCCTGATTGCCTATGAACTGCTCGCGTAGACCAAATGACATTGGATATCAGTGAGCTTCTGACCTCTGCCGCAACTTCAGCTATTCGAGAATGCGTCTCGCGGTGTTTATGGATCCCTGCGTCTTCTACCTATAGTGACGCGCCGCCAGCCTGTGGCGCTTGGGGCTGCAATAATCGCTATCTTGTCGCTGGGAATTGGCTCTTTCACGCAGCAGTCAGTCCAGACGTACCAGCGTCGTGTAAGCGTACCAGCCGAAAGGGGTTTGGCAACAATTACTGTTTCTAAGACCGCCAATGCTTATTCGCTCTTGAATCTCAGCCCGGCTTACATACGTCACGGCCTGTACTATCATAATAATCTTAGTATCAAGATACTAACGGCTATCCAAGACTCTTTGGTGAATATATATAACGACTCGAACATAGCCTCCTTTTTTACTTGTTCTTCCGAAAATTGCACATTTCCAAGATTTGCCGACAGCCACAACGATCAGGGGAAGGATGGGATATCTTATGCTAGTCTTGGCATGTGCAGCCAATGTGTCGATGTGCACGAATTTGTGGAAGGGCCAGAGTTCATAGGTGAAAAGTTGCTCGGCGGCCTGCAAGGGAAGATCTTTGCCAGATACGACCTTCCACTATCTCGTTTTCATTCGGATGAAATACCCATGAGACTCGAATTCGGACACGAATACTTAATACACGATACATATATGACCGTCGGAGGAATAAACAATGTTACATGGACCCGTCGAGTGGCAAGCCCCGAGTTTATCAACGCTGCTAGGTGGTCAGTCGCGAACTTCTCTGTTCTCACCACACCAAACGAACCTTGTACCGAGTACAACACTCCCTGTCCATACCCGAATGGTCAGCCTACCGAATATGTAGCAGCTGCTTGTACTCTTTATCCATGCCTCAAGTACTATACGGCCACTATCGTTAATTCGAGGCTTTCAGAGAAAGTTGTCAAAGAGGTCCCTCTTCGTCCTCAAAGGCCTGGTCCACTCTGGTATGGCCCATATGGGTACGATGACAAGCCAGCGAACTGGACATGGAGTGCAGTTCAGTATCCATGTTATGACCATGGCATGCTATACACATCCAAAAATATGTCTTCAGGACCGGACAATGTCCTGATACATACCGCGAATTGGGCCAACCAGAGCATCGATGAACCAGCACAATACATCAATATTAAGCCACCTTCTGCTTGTGTTTTCAGCATACATGCGTCGATAATGACACATTTTCGCTACGAATTCAACAAGACTTTCAACGCAAAGTGCGTTAAAACAGACATCAATTTACTTGAATGTGATTATGAGGGCAAGGGTAGATACGCAGCTTTCCTTGCAGGCCTTCATCGTGGCAACGATACCTTTGTCGACACAATCAGAGAGAATGTGGCGTCATTGGCCATGCGTCTCACAAGTGAAAAGCTTCAGAGGGAAAAGAGCGAGTATGCCGAGTTTCTCAAGGATATACAAGGCGTAGCATGGGAGAATCAAGTGTCCATCCGGATAGTCTGGGTATGGCTAGTCTTTCCTGGAGGACTTCTAGTATTATGTGGGATCCTCCTCCTATGGGTTATAGCAAGGGACATTATTTCAGGAAGGGTATCTATCTGGAAAAGCTCTATACTTCTGTTAGTTCTGAAGGACTATCCTGGTACAGGGACTATGGGTCTTCAGGAGCTAGAAAAAGTATCGAAAGCCCTTGAGATTAAGCTGTAGAAGAGGAACACAGAGATTTGATAGCTCCTTGCGGCGTTAAGAGAGTCGAGAAAGTTTACAGCGTTGCTGTGCGTATCTGGATATATGAATATGTTGCAGTGACTTTGCAACGGGTCCTATACAAATTGGCTGTAGGAGTGCTGTTTTGGAGTCGGCGTTAGTAGATGTTTCTAACGCTATCGCAATAGGCTTGAAACCTCATGGACAGTCCTAGTTTAACTCGGAGTATAACTTCCACCACTATTCGTACCGAGTTTGGTTACCAGCACTAGCGCTTACTATAGCATCGTCCTCATTGATGACGAGGATTTTGTCATCTGCACCCCAGCGGGAAAACAAGAATGACATACTCCCTTTTGTTGTCAGCTCAACGTTTTATACCCGGGTCCGCCGTAACTTCAAGAGCGCAATCACCGCCATCCTATCAGGTAGATGGCAATTCTTAGGAAAACGAAGGTAATACAATAAACATTGCAGTAGTAGGTAGGCTATCCAACCATGGTTCAATAAATTCTCTAATATCGAAATACGAATGGCACATTCTGAACAGTTATCCTTGTCCGATTAAATCCCAGGTACCCCACGAGCAAGGAGGTCAATAGCCTCCCAAGAACCATCAGGGCTACTTTTACCAACAGTAATAACTCGATCACCACCCGTCACGTAAAAAGTCCAATTGTAAACTTTATCGCTAGACGCAGTTTAGTAAATATTCCTAAGTAATAGATCTATTATATTCGGCTAGCATATAACTTAAGGAACTTAGTATAAGAGCTTGCTCCTTATAACCCGGTAGCTTATGTACAAAGACTCTTAGTTAAGTTTAAGATTACCTATGTACACTGAGATCGTAGCTAGCTTAGCTTTGCTAGTAACTGTATAGTATATATATAAGTACTTCCTAGTACCTTGGTCTTAAACTCGGCCAATAGTAGAGTTAATAGTATAGGCTCTTCCCAGGAAACCCTAGTAGGCAGGGTTAAACATCAATTCGGTTATTCTATCACTATAACCTTTAAGAACTACGCCGTTTACATCCCTGCTGCTACCGATAATTTCAAATGTTGTTATAGCCTCGGCAGCGGTTGTGGTTGGAATGATGTCGTTAGTTGTCTAGGCATCCGTTGCTGCGGTCGTAGCTGTGTAGGCATCCGATGTAACGGTGGTTTCCACAATAGCGGTAGTCGCTGTCGTCTCCGGCGCTGTTGTATCTGATGAGACGTCTGCGGCAGTGATAGCCGTAGATGTTCCAAATGTTGTTGTTCCAGATGAAGTCCCTCCAATGGAAGTAGTAGTAGTCACCTCCGAAGTTGTCGTTTCGGAGGATTCATCAGAGATGATGCTTATCATGCCTGTCGTAGACTCGGCTACTATAGTCATAGATGCTGTAGTTGCCTTATTTAAAGCTAAATTAATTCTTTTTTTAAATAGCTTTATATAACTTATAGATAATTCTACTTACAGAAGGATCTTAGTTTATAAGAGCTAGCTAATATAGAGTTTATACTAAAAAGGCTAATAGTTAGTATTATAATATAAGATTATATTTTATAATACTTTATTTAAGATTTTAATTAAAAAAAAAATAAAAAAAAATAAAAGAAAATAAAAAAATAAATACTTAATTAAAGAACTTTAGTTTTATTTTTATATATTAATTAATAAGTTAATTTATTAATTAATACTTAAAAGTACTATAAATAAAGTAATTAATATTAAAAGAAGTAAGATATTAGTATATTAGCTTTACTAATTAGGTTATTAAGAGTATTAAAAATAACTATAGTATTATTAATTTCTTAATTATAAAATATTATTAGAGAGTTTAGAATCCTTAAGTCTTTAACTACCTGTTTACCTAAGTGATCAGGGTTCAAGGTAATAGTTTATTGTTAATCCTAAACCCTGTGATACCAGGCCAGAACGACCTCGAAAGATACTCTTCGACTGACGGGAGGTTCAGCTTACAGGATCTAGGAATATTTCTAGGAATATTATCTGAGTTGCTAAGCAAGGACATAGTTATCCAACTAAGATGAAGATGCACCAGTAGGCTGGCCAGCAGGGGGGGTTCCGCTACCGCCAGGAGGACTACCTCCTTGACCACCACTACCACCACCAATACCGCTGTCCAGAGCATGACCACCCTCGCTGTCCAAATATCCAGCAACTCCATAGTATTCATCCGAGCTGTAATCCGCCGTAACATTGATACCGATCTGGATCCAAGCAAAGATTCCCTGCTCGACAGTATCGCCGAGATAGACATACTGAGGAAATGGATCGTAGGACTCATCGGCCTGCAGGACAGACCACATATCTTCTTCGTTGGTAGTAACCTCGACATCGTTGGTGTTGTAAGGGGCAGTCGCCTCGACTTCTTTGCGTAGATCCTCTGGCCAGAAAAGCTGTCCGATGTGTGAAACAGGGCTGTTCCAGACTTGGATTGTGCCGTTGGGGGAAACGGATGCGTTGGCGTGGGTAAGGAGATGTGTGTGCGTGGCACGTCCCTCGTAGTGTCCGGGGAAAATAGTCTCGAATTGAACCACACCTTCATTGTCGGTGATCTGAATACCCCGGAGGAAAGTGGTGTCGATGCCAGCCTGAGAGCTCACGCCGGAGTAAACACCGGTGGCATTACAGTTCCACACATCAGTGGCTAAGTTAGGAACTGCTCCACAAGTAGAAACGTCGACGTATTGGACCTCGAGGAACAGAGGAACTCCGTCGCAGTGCTCCTTCTCAATGACGTTCGATCGCAAGTATTCTCCGACAATATAGTAAGGCCCGGCAGTGATCTCAGGAGACAAGATGCAGCTAGAGTTGGCGCCAAAGACGGTCTCGAGAGGAGTGAACATGTTGTTAGTGGAAACACCGGTCTGGTTATGGTTGACAGCTTCCCAAGCAACGATATTATCCTCATCACGGCGGTGCTTCCTAGGTGCTTTTGCTTGAGTCAGTACAGAAGTAATGGAGTGTTAGAATACCAACATACAGGTCTCAATGCCGAGCTTCTCTCGAAGTTCCTGGACCTTTCGAGCTCGGCGGGAAATTGAGCGGGACTTGAGTGCCAGCGCATGGTCAGAACCAGAACAAGCATTCAACGATCTCCGACCCAAATTGGCAATAGTGTCACGGGCTCTGATCTGCCTCTTGATCTGTTGATGATCATGTTTCTCACCAGGATGAGCGGAGGCGAAATTGGCCAGCAACAAGCCGGCAGAAGCAAGAGTCTTGAAAAGAACCATTTTGATGGTTGGATAGAAGGAGGTTGTTGAGTGTGTGTGTGGTGATGAATTGACTTTGGAGAAGACATTGTATCGTTATATACCAAAAAGGAGGACCGTCGAGCAATTGAAAACCCTCTAGCTTACAGTCCAAGTTACGCAAGCCCTTTGCGACTTTGCTACGGAAGTGGATGTTTTCGCCTTCGATTTGTCAACTCGGTTGTTTTGCTGTAGAGGAATATTCGCGTCCTTTTAGGATCTCCCACAAGCCGAAGCTTAAAGTGGCTCCTCTTTAGCATTGTGAAGCTACGGGAACTAGGGTGACGGGATTTAGTGGCTGGGGCAAAGCATGGTCCAGGACGCGTAATCTAAAAATGAGTTACCGCTAATTGGTCAACCGGAGAATATTTTTGAACAGGGCAGATTGTTGGGCTGTTCCCGAAGGATAGATCATGGGAGCCATCCTTCGGGGGAGCCAATGGCACCCGTTCAATTATAAAATCACAGTTTTCCCAGAACAGTGAATGTTTTTTTTCGCGATTACGTTTCGACTAGTTACGCAATGTTAATTACAAGCTTATCTTATCTTGGAAGGCTGAGTAGCAAGTGTTAAAATAGTACAAGACAGACTTGTAGCGCATTCTTATACAGGGTACTAAGAGAGAGAAAAGATAAATAACTATATAATACATAGGTTCAATAGTATAGAAAGCCCCTAAAAGTAACAATATCGTATACTGATCAGCGGTAGCAGATCAAACTCAAAGCCGGTGTACTTGCCGGCGATCTAGCGAGCCGACATGCGAAATGCTACATCGCCCCGTTTTCCCGAGGTAGCAGGGGAGCGATAACTCGTGTCGACAGTTCCAGGATCCCTCATCTGTCTTGGGGTTTCATAGATGTCATTCGAATATGCCCCGCCAGCGTCGTGCCTGTAGCTGTGCGAGACTTCCTCATGAGTACCTGGGATAGTTCGTGCCGCACCCGCATCATGCCTATAGTTCTGGGGACCTTCGTCAGCAGTGCCTGGGATGGTTCGATGAATGTAGTTCGCCGCGCGTTCTGTGCTCGTGCTCGCGAGCCCTGGAGCCTTGTTGGCAGCGTCAACTCCCATATCCTTCAAAATGGCAGCCTTTTGTCCAGTCGCTCGGGATACATCTGTGGCCTTGCTTCTAGCCTGAGAAGAAAGATCACTGACGGTTTCTTTACCGGACTGAGCTAGATTACCAACGCCTTGCTGTACCTTTGCAACCTTTTCACTTGTTGCTCGAGATACATCTGTGGCCTTGTCCATAGACTGGGAAGAAATATGATTGATGGTTTCTTTGCCAGACTGGGCGAGATTCCCAACACTCTCTTGCACGGTCCCAGCGGTCTCGCGTGTCTTGACGGATAGGTCTGCCGCTCTGGCCTTGGTGTCCTCGGCAAGAACTCCTGCCTTTTCTGCGGCAGTGTTGGCTAGCCTTTGACCTTGTTCAGTTGCGTCTTTAGCTACAGCACGCCCATGTGGTGAAGCAACAAGAGGGGCAACATAGAGAGAGGTTAGACCTAGTACAGCTAGCGAGAATGGGGATGCAATATGCATCAGCAAGTAGAGAGCTGTGAATCCAGTGAAAGCCTATATAGTCATTAATCGAGAGTTCTGCACACACTGGTATCTTAGGTAACAACGTACAGCAAAGGCCTTTCCAAGATCTTCTCCAAAGATAATTCTCTGTACTTGGATAGCAGAATACTGTATGAAGTCGTGAATATCCTTTAAAGTAGCATTGAGAACAGGCTCTGGGACTGTCTTGTATTCGTAAGGACGGAGGCGGGAGAGAAAGGAGTCATAGCCAAGGTATCGGCCGACAGCTTCTGAGAGGGAGATAACTGATATAGCCAAGTCAATATGTGTTTATCTGTAGAGCAAAGTAAAGTCACAGTAGCACGTACATCCAAAGACTGCTGCGCCAGCCTTGACTACCCAGTAGGTCAGAGGTAGATAGTGTGCTCCGAATAAGACGCTCAGCGCCGCAAGGTATGAGCCAAGTGTGCGGACGGGATCCTCCCACTATAGAGATGTAAGTTACCAGGCGCATGATCAGCGGGTTAAAAATGACATACACTGAGGTATCTGTACAGGCTATCCTGGTGAGCTGTTGGTCCGCGATCATTAGCGTTGTATCCTGTCGGCTTGTTGGGGTCATTTACCGATGAGCTCCTTCAACGGTCCCTTTTCTTCCTCGCCGTTCGGATGACTTTCTTCGCTGAGGACTCGTTCAATTTTAGATGCCACTAAAGATGGAACTTATAAGTAAATGACTCGATGCATGTCGCTTGTGGACGGCCTTACGCTCGGCAGGGTCTTGTCCTGGCTGTTGGGTGCCATCGGTCGGACCCGGGACGACGATAACGGATGGTGCACTCATATTGCTATTCGTTGCGTTGAAATATATTGCAAATAGGATTAAGGCGACAATTGATAAATCAACCAAAACTGCGATTTAGAATGAAGGCGATTACCTGCTTTTAAACACAAAAGGTTGCTTTCACATGTGTTGGAATGGTGAGCAAATACAGTTCGTCATTCCCGCGTCCATCGAGAAGGGATATGACGATATGGCTTGCATTATCACCATGACGCTACGCGTTGTCATTTTTCAGTAAACCCCCGCGACCATTCCACACTCCGGATATCTACTATGTACGATTGAATACGTACAGTTCAAATACGCCTTAACTGATGTCGTAATACGTTCTTAGCCTACAGGGTACATTCGATTAAAACGAAGCTAAATCTCCAATTTTGTCATCATATTGTTCACGCTTTGTTTAATATTGGCTCTCACGTGCCCCATGACGTGACCATATTGATGATATATATTATACGTAGCTGCTATCTCACTCGGTTCTTGGCTCAATTTCTGTCCTTCTCACTCAGAGCTCTGTTCCTGTTCTAAGCGGTCTCTACTTTTGTGGTCTGGCAAAGCTTCAGTTCATGTCTTGGAGAAAGGGCCAGAAGCAGGTATCAGTGATGTCAGAGAAATGATTCTCTCCTATCTTCCCTTTTTGCTAACTCATTGTTGTGAGGCTCGTCATCTGCTTATTTATCTACCTCACCGTAGTGCCCAATACCTGGTATTTCACATACACTTTATTGGCACAATTATGAATCTTGGAAGAGATCAGTACCACCTAATAGAAGATTGGCTTAAAGATGAAGAAAAGTCAAAAAGCTATAATGGCGAATTGCTCCTACATAGGGTGTTATCTAAACCTGATCTTGGGCTAAAAGACCATTATATAGCCAATGTCTAGAGTAAACTGTTGTCATTGACAAACACCATCGTGGGGGATTGCAGATAAAGGATGTCACGATTATCTTACTTCCAGGACCTTTCTCAGAATTCAAACTGTATAAAACTGCTATTGAGTCTTGATACATGGTAGCGTCACTGACAACACTCACATCTGTAATATCTGAGCCAAGTAAGTCAACAACAACCTCGCCAATCCCCCAAACGTCTCACTACCCCCACTCTCCTCAGCAGCAGCCTTCTTATGAACGATCCTCAAAACCTCCTCTACCAAAAGTTTAACCCGTTCCCACTCATCCGGCAGAGGAGCCTTCTTATCCTAGAGGATAGTAGGTCCGTGGTCCGTGCCATGAGTCTGGCCACGATTGCCGCCGGTATTAAGGTCGCCGCCGCAGTTGTCGCAGTGACGGGTCCAGCGACGGGGTTTGCAGATGAGATTGTTGGGGCAGTTGTTCGTTTCGCAGACGCTTTCGCAGGTTCCGAGGACCATTGCGTTGCCGGCTATGTAGGCGCAAGGTTCGGCTGGGTGGTGTCAGTTAAGGTGGGAGACGAGGATTTGGAGGGGAGGTACCGGGCCAGGCTTTGCGGCAGGCTTCGATGTGTGGCCAGGAGGCTACTGCCAGTGGGAAGGCGAGGATGAGAGTGCTGAGAAGCCTGTAACTCTATTAGACACTGTGTCGTTCGATCTTTGGACTATGCTGACTAACATGTTGGAATGGCGGTTGGGCAATAATGTGCAATTTGAGTAATATGCTACGTCGTACTTGGAACTTGACATCTGAGGGACGAGATGTCTCCTTTATAGACCAAACCTAGCTGTACCACAGAAGCGGGGGAAGAGCATATCTGGTAGTTCAGCTGCATTCCGCCGCACAATGATTCCCAATTCTGCAGTGAGAAGCCTATTTTGTCAGAAGAAGGTTTCAGAGTCGGCATGACAGGTACTTGAATACGAGCTTCCAAGGGGAAGGGTGTTCCAGCTCCAAATCGTAGTTGGACGAGATCGACACTTTAGCTGAGCTGAGGTCTCTCGGCGACTCGAGATACGATGCTTTATTGGTAGACCTCGAGGCCCTTCAACTGATAATTGCTTGTAAAAGGTTGCGAGATGCTACATGCCAGTGTGGTGTGGTCTCAACTGTCAGGGCCTGCAGATGAATTGTCCATTCGGTGTTTCCTGACAGTCTCAAGATGCCCCATTGCGCCCTCCTCCTAAGAGATGGTGTCGAGGTTTCGTTGCATATCAAGAGACCGTTAGGTCATGCTATCAATTAATGATACGCTCAATATGTTGGAAAAGACGGACGATACCTAGTTTAGGACTTATGATTTCCAATTAGCAGTTGCTGACAATCGAATGCAATTAAACAAAAGAAAGCCCTTGATACTAGAGCCAATTGTTGGGTTACCGTCTACCACGCAAATGTCGCTCTATGAGTCGCTTTGCATGTCGGCGCGACTAGACTACGACGCTGACATCTGCATGTCATCCATATTTCAACGTTGTCCAACCCAAAGAAAAGCCAAATATTGATTCCTGCCACCCTCAATTGCAACTGTTCCATAAATCCAATTCCAGTCGTTGTCAAAACAATCAGTGGCTTGCTGAAGAGACACAATCAGCTCAGTCGGCAGCGTCAGATCATGACATGATTGCTCAATCAAGAATTTTGTGCAACACGAAAGTCCTTAAAATTGAGGTTGGTGACTGCAGATAAGAAATCCAATATTTATCCCAAATTGTGAAAACGTGCATAAAGTGTGCAAACCCCGGCGCCTTCGGGTTTAACGGCAGAGTGGCTCGGGACTTTGTTATTCCCTCCCCTGTCCATGGAACATCCGTCACGCTAGACGACATCCCGCGGTCCTAAGATTAGTGCCGGCACTCGATCGGCAGTGAGGCGACAGACGACCTGTTTTATCAAGCCGAGTGCTCCGGAAGTGAGTTATTTTGTAAACGTGACTCAACTTCACGGTCATCTAGGGACTTCCATTGGGACGGATAGACCGCCTTGAGTCAGATAAATGTTTTTCAACGTGGTATTCGGAACAACAAGAACAAAGCCACTTTCCAACCCGACGATAGATTGCGAGCGATGCACCGATGATGGCCTGGGCTGGAATGTGTCATCCATCTTATAGAAAGTATCTCGAAAGTATCTTGAATATTAATCGGTTATATTTCGTAACTGCGATTGTCAGACGCGTTGTTGACGTGCAATATTGAGGAAAGTCGAAAGAATACCCTATAGCGCTGGGATGAGATAATTTCGTGTTGGAGCTTATATCTCCACTGTAATACGAGGGACCGATCGCTTACCAGGGCAGGGTTCCGCCAAGACATTACCCATTCATAACCGAGCCTCCCGTTTTCCAGAAGGAATGTTTCCGTCATCGAACGCGTCGGATCCATCACTTGCGACTGTTATGCCACGGCAATAAGTTGCCAAAGCCCCAGCCATCAGTCTAACGTTATGAGACATGGCGCAGTGACCATGCTCAATTGGGTGCTTAAATCTGGCACCCATGAGTGATCGACCGGTTTTTCGGACCCGACGATCTCCGACATTTCCACTCTACCAGTCTCTCGATGCCGACCTCCGATGACGCACTGACTTCAAAACACCAAAACAGAACAAAATCGCAGATCTTAAGCCCGGTATTTTCTTCCAGATGGCCAGATCAAAAGAATCTAGCCCGGACTTTAAAACGCCTCAAAGGTCCGCGGAAATTGGGCGGTAATTGATTGGGTAGGGTTGGTCTGTTGGTTCTGAACAGAAACTAGCCCAATAGTTCAAGCACCTGCTACAATGGGGTATATAATCAATGGCTTGGCTGTTGGTTCGGCTTTCCAACAATCCAAACCCCATCTCATCATTTCCATCTACATCGTACATTATGTCTCCGCTCGATATGCAACAAACTGAAGCCCCAGCTCCAGGGGGCTTCTCAGCCCTAATGCAGAAGCAACATGAGAAACAATCCGAAAATCACGTCTTGGTCAAATTAATTGAGAAAATAGCCTCAGAAGACCCCCAACGGCCATTTCTGTCCATCCCTTCGTCCGATAACGCGCAAGGTGGCTGGAAGCCGGTGACATTCCAACAATTCAACTCCGCCATCGACTACCTGGCCCATTCCTTATCCCAGTCAATCACCAGGAAACCCGATGACGAGGAGTTTCCTACCATTGCCTACATCGGTCCCAGTGACGTGCGATACTGTATCATTCTTTTCGCATGCATCAAAGCTGGCTTCAAAGCACTCTTCATTTCCCCCAGAAACACACCTGCTGTTCAGCTCTCTCTGTTTGAGGATACGAAATGCAATGTTTTGTACTGTACTGAGAGTTTTGAGGCGGTTATGAAACCATGTCTTGAACAGCGGAAAATGCAACTCTGCATTATTGACAGCGTCGAGCATTTTCTCAATGTCTCTTCATCACCGTTCCCCTACGAAAAGTCCATCGACCAAGCACGCTGGGATCCTCTCGTAGTCCTGCATACAAGTGGCAGCACAGGCATTCCCAAACCCATCGTCGCCCGTCAGGGCATGTTCTGCACGTTAGAAAACATGTTGCGCATGGGTTCATTGGACGGCTGTCCCTTTCACTTGGACTATTGGGGCGGCGAGGGCACCAAAATTCTCTTGTCAATGCCTATGTTTCATGCCGCGGGTGTTTATGCGACTATTGCGGGGATCTTTACCAAGACTACTACTGTCATGTCGCTTCCGAATAAACCTTTGGGTGTTGATTCGGTTTTGGAGAGTTTAGAGGGGTCTGGGGCGCAGGGTGTTGTTTTGCCGCCTTCTATTGTGGAAGGGCTTGCGGCGACGGAGAAGGGCGTTGAGGCGTTGCTGAAGCTTCAATTCTTGAAGTTTGCTGGAGGTAAGTTATATAGATGCCAAGGATGGTTCGATGACTGACTAGAATAGGTAACTTGTCGCCGGCCGTTGGAGACTTTCTTGTTGAGAAAGGTGTCAAGTTGAATAACCTCATCGCATCGACAGAGTACGTAACCTTCACGATATAACCCTTGAGTGCTAACAACATAGGTCCTTTCCGTACGCGCTTTACCATCCGACCGACCCAAAACTCTGGCAATACTTCGTCTTCGACAGCGAAACAATGAACATCGACTGGCGTCAACGCGGCCCCAACGAATACGAATTCGTCATAGTTCGAAAAGACATGTCCGATCCAGGAAACCAATCAGTCTTTTATATCTTTCCCGAACTATCAGAGTGGTCCACAAAGGACATATTCCAACCCCATCCTACATTGAAGGACCACTGGCTATACAAAGGTCGCGCAGATGATATCATTGTATTCTCCAATGGTGAGAAACTCAATCCTGTTTCTATTGAAGCAGCTGTTGCAGGTCATCCGCTTGTTAATGGTGCCTTGGTGGTCGGACAGGGCAGGTTTCAGGCTGCGCTTATTGTTGAGCCTGTTGAAGATGCCATTCCGAAGGATGAGGAGGAGAAGAAGGAGTTTATTGACAAGGTTTGGCCGACTGTCGATAAGGCTAATTCTGAAACGGTTGGTCATGGGAGGATCACGAAGGATTTGGTTGCTGTTGCGGATCCAGCTTTGCCTTTTGCGCGCGCTGGTAAGACGACTGTGCAGCGGGCAGCTACTGTCAAGCTGTACGAGCAGTTCATTGAGAACCTTTACGACAAGGCACAAGGCGGTGGTGATGATACGACTGTTGCTCTTGATCTTGCTAATGAAGAAGCACTTGCGCAATCGATCGTCGCTGTTTTCCAAACCGGACTTGGCGTCGCTGATCTTGAAGTGGATCGGGATTTCTTCTCCGCGGGAATCGACTCACTTCAGATCATGAACGTCACCAAGATCCTCAAGATAGCACTGCAGGCAGCAAACATCGACACCACCCATTTCGAGCCGCGCACTGTTTATCAAAATCCTACTGCGAAGGAATTGGCTGGTTACATTCTCTCTGGATCACCGGATGCGACGAAGGAGATCAAGGAAACCGAGAGACTCATCTTCAAGTACACAGAGAACCTTCCTGCAGTCAAGTCTGACAAAGCTCCTCCGGCCAACGAGAAGCAAACAGTTTTGATCACAGGCACGACTGGGTCTCTGGGAGCTTATATGCTCCACGAACTCTGCAACCTGCCATCCGTCGCCAAAATCATCGCTCTCAACCGCGCTGAAGACGGCGGCGCATCACGCCAACCTTCAATTAACGAAACCCGCGGCTTGACACAAAACTTTTCCAAAGTTGTGTTTCTCCATGCAGACTTATCGCTACCTGACTTTGGTCTCGGACAAGACAAATACGACAATCTGCTCGCTATTGCTGATCGAATTATTCACAACGCCTGGCCTGTCAACTTCAACATCAGCGTCTCATCCTTCGAGAGCTCAATTCGTGGTATACGGCATTTAATCGATTTCTCAGCTGCGGCAACGAAACACGTGCCTATTGTTTTCATCTCGAGTATTGGCACTGCTGATGGATGGAAGTCTTCTGACCCTATTCCTGAAGAGCCTCTTACAGATGTTACACTTCCCCAAATGGGCTACGGTCGATCTAAACTTGCAGCAAGTCTAATCCTTGACACCGCTGTGGAGAAGTCTGGTATTCACGCTGCGTCTGTGAGAGTCGGACAAATCGCTGGACCAAGAGCGCAGAAGGGAGTGTGGAATAAACAAGAGTTTATACCAAGTCTGATCGCGAGCTCGGTGTATCTTGGTCTTCTGCCAGATCATCTCGGTGCGCAGCAAGAGGTCGCCTGGACACCTGTTGAGGACATCTCCGGTCTGGTTCTCGACATCGCTGGTATCACCACTCCCAAGTTAGTTGGTGACATATCAGGATATTTCCACGGTGTCAATCCGTCAGTGGCAGATTGGTCCACACTCGCACCAGCCGTCAAGGACTTTTATGGCGGTGCGATGAAGATTGTTAGTTTTGAAGAATGGCTTGAGAGGTTGGAAGCTAGCGCGAAAGAGAAGAATGTGGATCTTGAGAGAAACCCTGGTGTCAAGCTTCTCGATACGTATCGTGGACTGTTGGAAGGGAAGAAACAGGGTCAGTTCCTCAGGTTCGAGATGGAGAGGACGAAGCAGGCTAGTCCGACTATTAGGAATGCTGGACCGATTACGGAGGAGTTGATGGTTAATTGGTGTCGTCAATGGGGTTATTGATCCGAACACGAGTCCATAGTCAAAACACTCTTGAACATTTCAATACACAGCCACTCAACGTTCAATTATTGACCCGAATAATTGTCAAGTATCTATCCGTGAATAGCCAAGTATTTTGGACTCGGCCGAATTGAATTGACTGTGGCTTACTTCTGTTTCTCGGATGCCAAGTTTCCGACACCCAGGTCAGCATATGACAAATCTGACAGCATTGCACTGCCTCTCGTCTGACAGCCACTCCAGATTCAGTAGAACTCGTTTACCTCAAGCATAGATAATTGACCGAGGTTATGTACGAATATTAGATGGCTTCAGATATAAAAGAGGTAGTGATAATCATCGACATATGGTAAAGTCTAAAAGAACCCAAGATATCATTTTCCACCTCGATCTCTACACAATACATTCAATATGGGCACTTCAAACACTTTTCTTGCTCTGTTACTTCTAGCAACATTCGTCGTCGCAACACCAAAGCCTGTGACCCTCCCAGTAGTTGATCTTGGTTATGAACTCCATCGCGCACTCTCTCACGATCCCATTAGAGATAGCTACAAGTTCTCCAACATTCGCTACGCACAACCTCCAACCGGCAATCTCAGATTTCGTGCTCCCGTCCCTCCTCTGACAAATCGCGATCAGATTTAGACTGGAGATGAAGTCAGGGCTTGTCCTCAAGGCATTCCCCTCTGGCAGGCAAGAGCTGTGAAGCCGACTGCTGAATATTCGAATGGGAAGGAGTTCAGCCTTGGGTCTTGGGAAGCTGATATTAAGAATTATACGCCGGCAACCGGGAAACCACCGCCGCCGACGACGGAAGATTGTTTATTTCTTGATGTGCACGTCCCGCGCAAGGTATTTGACGATGCAAAACAAGGGAAAAGCTGCAATACGCCTGTCTTGGTTTGGGTAAGTCATGACTTCCCATCCTTCAATGTTCCAGCTAACGATCGAGCAGATCCATGGTGGCGGCTATGTCCTGAGCTCCAAGAACGGCTGGCCAACTCCAGGCTTCGAACCCACCGGTCTTCTCCAACAAGCCAAATCCCATAATGAAAAAGGCATTATCTTCGTCGCACTCAACTACCGTCTGGGCGCACTTGGTTTCCTCCCAGGTCCCGACGTTGAGAAGGACGGCGACCTGAACGCTGGACTTCTAGACCAACGACTCGCACTCAAATGGGTCCAAGACAACATTCATCTCTTCGGCGGCTCACGGGATAAAGTCACTGTTATGGGAGAGTCAGCTGGCGGAGGATCTATTTTGTTACACTTGCTTGGTAAAGATAAGAAGCCCTTTTCGCAAGTTATCGCTCAGTCCCCTGCCTTTATACCGACGTTCCAGACACCAAAATCAGCGTATACCGGATTTCTGGACGCATTAAATGTCACATCACTTGCAGAAGCTCGTGGAGCGGGCTCAGAGGCCATAATTAAAGCGAACGCTGCTCAAATCGGTGCTGCGCCTGCCACTACATATATCTACGGGCCAGTCTTGGATAAGAATCTCGTCCCGGATTATCCCTACGCCATGTTCCGACGCGGTCATTTTGACAAGTCTGTAAAGGTTCTTGCATCGCATACTGCCTTGGAAGGAGGTTTCTTCTTTGATGTCGATAACATGATTGACGAAGACTTCATTCCTTGGATTCAACGTTCTATACCTGGACTTTCTGAATCAGAGCAGAGATATCTAGCTGATAAGCTATATCCGCCGAAGTTTGATGGGAGTCTGGAATATACGGACCAAGGATCCAGACAGATGGCTTTGTGGGGCGAAGCGGTGATTGATTGTAACTTTGTCGGTATAAATAAGGTGGTAGAAGGGGAAGGATATGCATGTGAGTGACTTGGTACTATTCGGCGGAGCTATAACTAACATTTTCACAGACAAGTTCAGCGTTACTCCCGGACTACACACACAGGATCTCAAGTACATCTTCAACGATCCTCAGAACCACGCCTTCGTACCTGTTGCACAGGACACACTGCAAAGTATCATCGCGAGCTTCGTGATTGATGGTGTTCCGAGAATGAAGGGTGGAACTGCTGCTGAGTTCCCTCGTTGGGGCACAGCCGGGAATCTCGTCAGTATCAACGGGCTCGGTGGCGTATTAAGTGAAAACACTGTGAACCAGACTCGATGTGACTGGTGGCAAACATTTCGCTCCAAATCAAACTAGAACTTGTCGGATGGTTCTGGAGACATGCATTTTCAATTTTGTCTTTGTTTCCGATTTAATAACCTTACTCAACGTATCGACAGAATTGATCATTTTTATCCCACTTATGCTACAACTTCATGACGCTTTGCAGTTCTGCTGACGACTTCCTGCCACATGATAACATCTTGTACAACGTATTTCAATGATTCAACTCGTATTCAAAAATGATAGTTCTAGGTCTGACTGACCACTGACATCTGTAAATTCTACGGCCCCCACATATGTATAGTGAGGGTCTAGTCTGCATTCATGACCTTTGATCTGGCGCGAACTCTCCTTCATACGGGTCCGGAAACCTGATATGGAAAATCGTAAAAGTGTCTTCAGAGTCTGGAGGCGGCTCTGTTTGGCTCGGATGCCACATTTCTTCTGCATGTAGATGAAAATTCGGACTTATGCCGTCGACGACCTGAGGCCCCTGCGGGTTGGTGCCGTTGGTATTGATGAGGCATAGATATACCTTATCATCGTCGCGGACATAGTCACGATTTCCATGATCATCTGCTTTATAAAGAAAATGGATCCATGCTCGCCTACGAGGTGCGCCCACACGAGTTCAGTCTTCCGAGCTGATCTTGGTTGAGTTATATGCGAAGCCAGCGTCCAGTTTTTGGCGTGCCCTAATGAGTTGGCGCGGAAAGCCTCGCCATATGGGATCTGTTTTATTGCAGCATTAGTGTCACGTAACAATGGAATCAATGGATCTATATGAAAGTAAATATTTACGTTCCTGCTTTCTGCTGATATCTTATCCTTACTGATGACAAAGCGCATTGAATCATCGGATGGCTTAGGTTTAATAAACTTCACCGAAGCTGCGGCACTGTTTTCGTCTTCAGCCCAGTGGCCGGTGGTTTCTTGAATGGTTTCGACTGTAGAGATGTTGTCAGCAGCGTCTATGTCTCTCCCTGTAGCATTACACATACAGATTGTGGTATCATTATTCTTAACCGCTACCCAATAGCTGTCAAATTCCAGCTCGAAGACCTGAAAATGGTTTTTAGGCACAGTCGATCGTGGTATGTTCTTGACGGCGTTCTCGAATCTGTCGATTATACTATCGCCAACTGATCAACTTAGGGCTCAGCTACTTAAATCTGCATTCCAGGGTTATAAGTGGACTGCAGCAACGGGATCTAAGTTATCGTGAGTGCCAGTGCACAATATCGAGGCGCGGGCTAATGACAATTTCAAGTGCCGCAGCTGACTTGACCGAGAGACATTGGAGCGTCATCATCAGGACCAATTGTCTACTCAGCGGGCAGCGCTTGACCATCAAAGACAATGGGAAGACAAAGAATCACTCCGTCGAAAGGACTCCATTTAACAGTAAGCATAATCTTTTGGCGTCACGATTGACTACTGACCTCAATGGTCTACACCAGCCTTTCAGCTCAAGAAGCGATTCTTCGATTCCTACGAGATCGCTGCTCCTGAGGCCACTAACAAGGGTGCCTCGATGGCAGGAGAACTTGGAGCGGTAAGCCCTTGAAATTCCTTGTCCTTTGTACAGCATTACTAATTACCTTGTACAGCTTCCAGCTCACATTCCGCGGTTCAGAGTTGATGACTCCTCCTCCATGACTGTTGTTGAAACGCAGAACAGCCTGCAATCCTCAATGGCCAAGAGCTCGTTTAGTCAGACTTCAATCGAGGCTTCGGCGTATGTTGATCCTACATCCCCTCATTCTAGTCATTGGCTGATAGCGAATTAGTGGCGGCGGACTTTGGGGTGTTTCTGCAGCAGCGAAAGCTGGATTCTCCATGCAACAAGGGAGTAAGGACGTTACTGCGAATGACGAGCAGCATCAGAAGATCCACGTGATTTATAGCGTAAGTTTCTCTGGGAATTTTCCAAGCTTTTGCTAACCTTCCGACTAGTTTCCACGTGTTACTGTGTATTTGGATGCAGGATCCCTTGAACTCACGGACGAAGTCAAGTCAGATATCGCCAGTGTAAAAACTAAAGACGATGTAGTGTCTTTCGGAGAGAAATACGGTTCGTACTCTTGCACTCCTAACCGACTAAGACTAGGCTGACAATAATTTCCTACTAGGGCATGTTTTCTCGAGAAGGGTCCAGATTGGTGGCCGACTCATATCTTCACACGAGATAGATTCCAGCAGCAAAGAGACACAGGAGGAAAGAGAAAACTCTCTCAAAGCTTCTGCAGCCGTCTCTGTCTCTGGGTTTGGCATTTCAGTCTCTGCTGAGGCGAGTCATGCTTCTGGTGGTGCAAACTCAAACAGCACGAAGAAGCAAGAGTTTTCAAGCAATATGTCTTGGGAGGCTACTGGAGGCAACACCACGTTGTGCAATAAGTGAGTTATCGAGTTAAGATTCCATTGCGATTTATTAACCTGTTTATAGTCCTCCTGAATGGTGTGGAACCGTTGAAAACTTCCGCAACTGGCGTATTGTTGAGGTAAGGTCGACTCTGCGTGCCCTGATCTTCATATACTAAGCGATTACCGAACAACAGCAAGGTGACATCGTCCCTCTGACACAGCTAATCAGCACGTTCAAAGGATTCGAGGGCACAGAGGCCCAGTTCAGGAAAGCAGCTGGTATTTCTGACGGAAGTTCATGTGCTGGGAAACGCGTTCAAACAAAGATTGGCCTCATCGATACGAAGACTAACAAACCACTCGTAGCAGTGGTGTCCCCGAACCTACTAAGTAAGTATAACATCGTCGAGGTCCGTGTATTTTAGAAGTGGTTTAACATGAAGCAACAGAACAGACCCTGGAGTGGATTTCCACTGGCCAATCATCTCCCTCTGTCGGAACTTCCAAGAAAGATATTTTTCGTCAAATCTCACGGGGGTGTATCACATATGCAGATGGCTAAGATGAGCGTTCAAATTGGGTATTAGAACGTTGGGTTGAAACAGGTAGAAGTCCAAAGGTAAGCGAACTCGCTGTCGACCAGGGTCAAGCTGACGATATACGAAGCACCTATACGGGGCTAAGACATTCATTTTCAACGAAGCAATGCCAGAACAAGCAAAGTTCTTAGGTGCAACCGATCCAATCGTGGACATAGACGCTTCGGGGTTTCTTTATCCAGCACCAAGCACAAACAAGGCCTGGTTCACTTTGGAAACCCCGCCCGATCTAGAGCCAAAGACCGGTCCCCTGGAAACAGGAGACATTGTAGAACTTCGGGTTCGAGATAGTGGCGACTCGGCCGACCTCGGAGTCTTGATGAGAGCGAAGTACCGTGGGGATGCTGTGTCTGCATCTAGCATTGAACAGATTCCGGCATTTGCACCCAGAAAGGGCTTTGGCCAGAATGTTGATCGAGCGGTAGATGGAGAGTCGGGAAGGCTTTTGCAATTCAGGATTGAAGTCAAAGGTCAGACTGTGGTAGAGGATCTGGCTTAACAGTCCCTAGGGTCATAATCCGCTTTTCCTCCAACAGTTAGGTTCCTCTCGGAAATGACCCACTCTCGGCTACAAGTTATATAGAACCCCCATGGAGACAGGGTACTTAAATAAGGTAGAATGATAGAGTCACTTTTAGCTATTTTAAACCAGATCCTTCCTAAATCCTTCCTAGATCCTTCGGCTGATCATTTCCCTATCTTAACCCCTTTCTATCATAGACCACTGTAGAAGATCGACAGTATCCTACCCAGTAGCTCCACAGTTTAACGCATTGCCAAAGCGAAATGAATATGTCGCAATTGATCCTCCTCACTTAGAAAAAGTAGCATTAAGAGTATAGCCTTATGCTTGTGTCCTCGGAATCGACCCACTCTCAGGCGAAAAATAACCATAGACTCTGCTAGATAGTGATTGAAAATGTATATAAGAAGCTTGACAACTCCTCCGAGATGATTAAAATTCATCACAACCCTCTTTCAATTCACAAAAAACAAACTTCATTCACCATTTACACTTCTCAACGTTTCTCTCCTACAAATTCGTCACTATGAAGACTACAATTTTCACATCCGCCGCCGCTGCCGTTATCGGCTTTGCCTCTGGTACTACAGCCAACGTCTGTAACTACAGCTTCTTAGGACCTGCTTATAAGAAGTATTTCGTCATTGCCGACGGTGTTGATGACATCCCCGGTAAATGCGGCGGCTTCTGGGACAACATGAACAACAAGAACTTCAACAGTGCCTGTACTCTCTCTCACACCAGCTGCGAAGACAAAAATGGACAGATGGTCATTGAGTTTATGGCGGGTTCCGGTTGCAATAGCGGTCACGTTGAGTCGGCATGGTGGGAGGCTACCAGGAACAACTTTGGCGCTATCCACTGCGTTCAGAAGTAATCAGCATGCCGGTCCAACCTATGGCAGCTGGATGGATCATAACGACCTCCGGCTAGTTTGAAGATACCCTACACTATCTAAGACACCCGGGTCTATCTACATACAGCATGTTTCCGACTAATCAGTAACGACAACGAGGCTCATTCAGCAACGACCGAGGGAAACTCAACTAAGTCTCGTCCCCAACGTTTCTCTCTTCTTCTACTTCCCGTTTTGAAATTCAGTAGACTACTATACAACTCAGTACTGAAATATACTATTTAAGACAACTATTGACGCTTGTTTCCCCTATATAAGTACAGCACTATAACATTGATTACCATGCCACAGGCCTGATTTAAGCATCCTCTAAAACAAGATTATAATTAGTCTTTATGTAAAGGTATTTACGTCGATTACAAGTAGCTACTAAAGGTTCAGTAGTTTTCGTCAGCATCTGTTATTATTTTTAGATGTTATTTTAAACTGTCTCCTTTTGACATTAATGTTTTATTACGATGCCTCGGCTTGCACTAGCTGGTTAAGGTTGGCCGGCGAGACGCCAAAGCCACGTTAACGTCCATTGACGGTCTGGGCGCGCTATCCGGGGCTTGAATGGTCGGGAGGGAAACGGCAACGCGGTGTCTTCCGAGAAAGCTTAAACCCACAGCCCGGGAGAGACAGGAGGCGTTTGCATGGAATGCAAGCGATACCAGGCTAGTCCATCATTGGTGAGCGTTGTCCTGACGTTATCTTCCCCTCATTCGATCTAGATTGGAGTCGTTATTTGTCTTGTGTTTTGCTTTTTCAATTGAGGAATTTGTGATAGACCTTTTCTATCCTCACTTACCCCCGGGAGCCCTTGTCTTCAAACCATCGCCCCCTCTACATCTTGGCATTGTCCAATTTTCTGACATTCTCAACAACGGTTATCATTACCTCCGGTCTCCACTAGACATGGATCCTCCCAAAGAAGACTTCAAATCTGGACCGATCTATCACGATGGATCCGTCCTAGAGGCCAGCCAGTCTGAATATGATACCGATGATGCGTATCTCAAGTCTCTTGGAAAGTCGGCCGAGTTACATCGCGTGTACAACTTCTGGACATGTAATTTTCCTACCATCAACCAATGTTCGAGCGATACTAACACAGCACAGTATGCGCCTACCAGGTTATGATCAGCGCAACATGGACATGCGTTGTCGTTTTCTACGGAGTCATCTTCGATGTCGGCGGTCCAGCCTCGCTTCTATACGGCTCCATCATCGTCGCCATCGGCCAAACCCTGCTCATGGCCTCACTCGCTGAGTACTGTGGTATCTGGCCTACTGCCGGTGGGCAGCAGTTCTACGTGCAAAAACTCGCTACCGAAAAATATAGACCATTCCTATCGTACTTTGTTGGATGGTGTTTGCTTCTTGCTGAGACTGCTACTGGCTCTTCATGCGCCTTGAACACTGCCAACATCATTGGTACAATGGTGTCCATTTTCCACCCAAATATTGACTGGAAGGTATTGAGATTCTGTTCCTGACCATGATACCCCTGAGCTGACACCGTAAGCCTTACCAAACCTTTTTGATATACGTTGGACTATTGGCTATCCCGTTCTTGATGAACTTGAAGCCCAGTGCGCTTCCTTTCTACAGCACCGTCGGCGCCGTTTTCACGATTCTGGGCTTCTTCGGCTGGGCCATCACTCTGCTCGCCACAGCTCCCAAGTCCAGCGCCAAGTTCGTATTCACTCAGTTCATCAACAATTCGGGATACAGCAATAACGGTTGGGTGTTCATACTGAGCTTTTATAGCCCTCTATATGGCCTTTATGGTACGGATAGCATGATGCATTTGGTTGAAGAGATGAAGAATGCTTCTCAAGATGCACCGGTAAGTCTCTCCACTGACTACCTATTTTGGGGCTTACTGACACTGCGCAGAGAGCCATGGTTTGGTCCATGGTTCTTTCTGGAATTGCTACCATCCTCACTGATCTCATCCTGTTGTTTTGCTGTAGCAATTACGCCGAGTATGTGACATCCTTGTAAGTTTTCCAAACCCTCTTTTCGTGACTCAAGCTCATGGTTAGATCCCCTTATGTCACTTGGTTCTCGGACGTAGCGGGAAATGAGTACGCTGGTATCTACGTCGCTATAGTCTTTGGCGTTGTAAACGCAAGTTAAATGACCTCTATCTTTTATCGCGATGGCTAACTCCATTTCCAGCTCCTTGTTTGTACCGGCATTCTGTCTTCGTGTTCCCGTCTTGGCTGGCGTATGGCGGAGGACAATGCATTTCCTTGGTCCCATCGCCTTGTGAAGATCGACGCGAAACTACAGATTCCTTTGAACTTTATCTACGCAATTATGGTGGTTGAGGTTATCATTGGACTTATTTCTTTAGGGAGTGAATTGGCCTACAACGCCATTGTCAGTGGTGCTGGAGTTTGTTTCGCCCTCGCTTACGCGATACCGGTCGCAGTTGTAAGTGCCCTTCGTTCCCGTCATTATCTAGACGCTCACTCTGTAATAGGCTCTTGTCCGAGGTCGTTCGGTTCTACCCCCTCGCCCGCACTTCGATCTTGGCCGGTGGGGATACTTTGTGAACTGTGTCGCGGTTGCATGGGCCTTGCTGACTATTGCCATCTATGTGTACGTACTCCTTTTCGAGCGAGGCACAATTACTAACATTACTAGCATGCCGTTATATCTCCCAGTTACAGGAGAGAACATTGGCAATATGAACTGGGCTACACTTATTGTTGGCGCCACGTTCCTGTTCTCTGGCGTTTGGTGGATATTCGGAGCAAGATTTCGATACCTGAAGAATGTTCCTGTTAATGCCGAACCGGTGGAAAAGTCCAATAGTTCTTGATTAACATTTATAAATCGGTTTAATTGTAGGAAAGGAATCGGATTGAGGTTTCGAATCGTGTGGGTGTATATCCAGACCGTCTACCAACGGACAGCAGAGTGGCAAAGGCTTGCATGAAGACCAAAAAAGTGTAAACTGTTATACACTTTATTATAAGACCTTAGAACGTATGAACAAAATAGCTTCAAATCCATTCCGTGGTCTGTTTGAATGTGATGTTCTGCTCCATATAGTACCTAACCCTGCACATTGCATCCACAACATATCACAAGTCCAGCAATAATAACAAGTGTAAATCGACGTTCTTACTTATCTATTTACATTTAGGCATAAGTCCACATGTATTAACATAGATGAATCAGTCGTTGTGAACCCGTGCTCCGCTTGCTGAATGTACATCAGACCTTCTGGTCCAGTGTCATTCATCTTCACACCATAATCAGGATCGCTTACAACCTTTTCAAAAGTTTGAAAGGCCTCCTGAGAAAGGGATTTTCCCATGCCAAGGTCATGTATTTCTGGCTCCGATAGAAAGCATGGGAGCTCACAGTAGTGCCATCTAGGTATCAAACAAGCATCCATCTTTCTCGTGGTGACGGCGAAAAGAACCATTTCTGTCTCCCCTTGTGTCGTGGTAAACTCAACAATGGTGGCTCCGAGGAAGTCTGAATCTCTTTGAGTCATTCTTCGAAGCCAGTTTGGGCCAGATACCTGATCGTGTTCCGTGGGGCATATCACGAGTATGCTATCGTCATGGGAGAACCGTTCTGGCGGAAATGTTCGAATTTCACTAAATCTGCCTCTGGCGGAGTTGTTGGGTAGCACACCGAAAGACAGCAATGCGCCGGCCGTACATTGACTTTGTCTAGTGATCGCTTGTGGCTTCATGCTATCTAGATGTGCATGCCGAACTGGAATGTACATGTCTGTAGGTTGCATATTGTGCCGTTCCTTAAGGGCTAGGGGAATGGGAACGTCCAGATGGGAGGCTCGAGTAAAGACGCCAGTATGTGATTGTCTTTTCATGGCTATACCTATGTTTCCCTTCGTCCCTGTGGCTTCGACGTTGAGAATAGCAATGAATGAAGACCAACACTGGATCAGAGGAAGGCGAATGGAGAGACCCGAATTAACAATGGCGTATGGAGATGGCTTTGTCCCGAACCTATGACGTTGATAACAGGAGGCGTCCAAGAAGCTGTGTGGTCTAGAGGCAAGAAGGCTACCCTGGTTCTCCCCGATAGCCCATGACCAGCAAAATAGTGAGTGATCATCTGATATTTTCATAATCTCCTCTTGGAGTCGTAAGAAAGCCCGAGACCCTTCACCGTACACTAGAGGCATGTGGATACCAAAGATACCCAACATGCAGTATGCCATGTCCTCAATCCTTGTTGTCTCGCGACGGGACAACCAGGACATTCTCTCAGCTACCGAAGCTTGATGGCACGCCGGAGTTCGAGCCTCTGACCAATCTTCTCGAGTGGCGGTCACTGGCTTTTGGTCAGCGCAGAGATACCTCATCCCTATACCTGTAGCCTCGGCAATGTCGCGCATAAGAGTAGATCTTGTCCCAATACATGACCAGTCAGCTGCGTAAAAGACAACGTACCCAGGGGCCAGGAGCTCCTGCAGTGTCCATCCCCTCTTGAACCAGCGACTTTGCCGGAATTCTTTCGAATAAGACAACGGTTTGAATGTCGGAACATCTGAAAGATAGGCGTAACAAACATCGGCTTTGCTGTACCAGGCGAACATGGAGTTGATAGCTTCTGTCAGTTCTGCAGAGCTGGATTTATCGATGCAATTGGTGTCAATCCACATATAAGAGTAGCCATCGTTTTTTGCTTGTTCACATGCGTCGATAACCTTGATGAATCCCGATTTCTGGACCACCGAGGCTGGGTCTGTCCAATCTTGAAACGTGACTTCCTCTTGCCCCCAAGTATGTGAAAGAATTGCATACTTTGGAACTTTGCTTCCGTAGAACTCCTCAAAGGCTCGGGTCTGGGTGTTGATGAGTCTCATTCTCTTACTAAGGGGTATCCAAATATTTCGCTCAGTGAACGGGATCCATGTGATATGGAGTAACAAGTAGCCCTTTATTTTGAGGGGCTGCCCATAATCTTGACTTGGCCACGTGAGCAATTATTGCATGTTGGGTGCAAGAGGTAGTGTAAGCGTAACTTGTAATTAACGGTGCGTATAAATCTACTGCGATGATTGGGAGAAGAAAGTTTAGGTTAAAGAAATAAAGTTATTTATCAAAGAAACAGGAGATTATGTTTTGTATCACGTCTCCGATATAGCTGAATGACGGCTGTAATGGATTAATGCAAGTGGAAACATAACTATTCAAATGTACTTAAGTCTCTATCTAAAGCCAACTCACAGCTACATCCTCGTCATGAACAAGTCTTGTGTCGCTTTGTGTATCTGAACCTACTGAAGGCCAATTCTCTCAACTTCATGCCAGACGGCGCCGAGATCTAGACTATCTAATAACAGATTAGGTAAAGGAACTCAATGTACAGAGGGGCTATAAAAGGTGGAACTGACCCGGCTGGTTCATCATAAGGACAACGACACCTTGATAACTGTTTATTGCTTGGTAAATGATCG
Source organism: Fusarium multiceps (assembly GCA_028416715.1). Taxonomy (NCBI): domain Eukaryota; kingdom Fungi; phylum Ascomycota; class Sordariomycetes; order Hypocreales; family Nectriaceae; genus Fusarium; species Fusarium multiceps. Next base: position 157,179 of record JAQPZZ010000042.1, on the reverse strand, counting down.
AGGCTATTGATCTACCCGCTAAAGTGTGTCCCTTTTGCGGACCAATGAAATAATCGCAATCTTCCAAAAGGATAACTTGAAGTCATTAGCTGAGCACAAAGTCGGTTTCTGAAGAGTTACAAAAATACCTGCATCCCATAAACCACCAAGATAGAATGCTTCTTGAATATTATTCTCAACTTGTTCAGGCTCTACGCCAACTTCATGAAGTGCCAATCGATATAAGGGCTTTCTGAGTGATTCGGCGAGGGCCTCAGCTACGATCATTCTCTTGATCCGTGCCCCACCATGAAGCTCTATCACCCTGCCCTCGCCCCGTCTGGCTTTGACATCAATAGACTTTTCTTTTATTTCAAATGCACTTAGACTGTCCTCGACTCTTTGCGGAAGGATCGCCATATTGAACATATCCTCGCCCCAGACTACATCATCCGCGTATTCTATTGAAAGCTGTCCTACAAGGGCGTTGTCAGCGTAGTCTTTGGTCAGTCAGATTTGGAGATACCAACGCCACTTCTTGTCATGGAATCCGAAGCCATATGCTATGGGGGGCAGGAGAAGGGTGAAGCTACCAGGAGGAGGTGAGTCTGACATGGTGGCTGTTAATGGAAGGTACTCTTCAGCATGCTCAATGGTCTTGTTGTCAACGTTGCTCGGCTTGTGGAAACGACGATATGTATCAAGATCAACCATATACCGACCGTTCTTCTGCTCAGTAGTCAGCATATGATTGGTAAAATACATTGCCATGAATTACCATGCGGTAATCGAGAAACTCGCGCGGGGCGCGGTAAAGAACTAGTCTCGGTTTTCGTAGTTGCCAACAAAACTCCCCACGTTTTCTCAGGCGATCCTCAAATTGTCGATCGAATCTCAGAGGAAAGATATCGAGAGACTTTATTGGGACTGCGTCCACCTCTGCAGCATGCTTTGGCCATGGTATGATAATAGTCTTTTTGTACTTCGCAAAGCGGCCATTGAACTTCCACATTTCGCATTCTAGCCTGATCGGATTCGAACAAGCGAGAGGAGGATATCTCGCTACCATGGCGATATGGTGACCTTCTTCAACAGTAACCAATATCTCTCTTGGCCCGAATAGCTTGTGGAAGTGTTTCCTGCTTACAAGCCCGTTGTCGAAAAGCTTCTCAGCTTCTTGATATTCAGGGCCAAAGTTTTCATCCAGGTAGTTAAGAAGGAGGTCGATGTGCTGGCTTTGAAATTCTGGTAGTAGGGGAGCGTGGTCCCGAAGTAGCTTGCGAGTGTGATAGAGATGAAAGTATGGTGCCACCATGTTGTGTTCTCGATTCCAGCCCAGTAGCAATGACTTGTCTAAGGAATCGTGTCTAGTATCTGCGTCCTTGACTGCTTCTATCGCGTCGTTCAAATGGGTCGATACAATTTCCATGTACTCTCTTTCCGCTACAGCATCAAAACCATCGATTGGTAAGAGATAAGTTCGGAAACTCCGATCGGGTGGCAAAAAGTCCACCGATGTCTCTTGTAAGGCATCAAATAATGCGGCGTGGTATTCAAGGCAGTTGTAAGTGCGGTGTATGATGAATGAAATATCAGCATCCTTTTTGGCACGTAGCTGGGCTTCTTCATCTGGCATTTGACCCCTGAGGCGGCTAGCGGTGTTGTCGCCGGCAAACAGACGTGGAATGTCTCGATAAAGAGAAATGTGAGGATGATTAGAATGATCTGGGGTTGATCCGGGACATTCAACCCGGTGGATAATCATGTATCGCGGTATTGTAGCATTGGGCTGAGTTGAGATAGCCTCAATGCCACTCGTCAAGCTGTTCATACTATTTCCCTTCATTTCGTAATAGAGAAAGATGTTTTGTTTCTTATTGCGGAGTCAGACCTAGAACCGTCGTAGGTAGCCAGACATTGTGAGGTGACAAATCACATTACGCCACGTCAAGACAGAGAGGGGATCCTGTAGCCCGTCATGCAGGCTGTTCATCAATGTTAATATGCAACAAGCAATTAACCAACAACATATTGAATTAGACGAGTTGAAGTAGATGACATAGCTTAGAGCATGTTGAATCAATACGCTTATGACTTTCCCTGTATCTTGACAGGCGATGCTATTGCAAGTCGGCCTAAACAATGATTTCTCACTGCGCGATATGATCAGGACTTACAAGTGCTAAAAATCTTACCGGTCTGGAGCGTTCTGATTTTGAAAACACTGTTCTTGGAGGCTGCCAAGCAGAGAGGTTTGTTCTTTCATTCGGAAACGATCGCGTAGAATCCAGTGAGCCAGGCCATTGTCCACTAAGCGATATCCAAATTTACAAAAAAAAGAAATAAAATCTCCATTGTCCACCCGATTAACATTTCGTCTTTGACTGTCAGCGCGGTAATTAAGGATGTTGACGTTGAGGAAATTCCCTGCGCTAAAGATAAAGATAATCTAGGGTAGGACTGTCGGTAGTTACAAAGCAATCCCCGTCATTACCGTCGACATTCTCCACAATAGGTCGGAAAAGCCCCACAAGGAATCGGCAGTGCAAGGGCTGGATCGGATTTGGCTTGGACCACCCACTTTCGGCGCCACGCGTCTCTCGTCCCCGTTCTTCAGGTCTCGATCCTTCTCCCACATCATTATCCATCTCTCTTCCAGATCTCGCATCATACTCCTCCTCGCTTATTCGCTCGGGACAGCCCCACGCCAGACATAGCGCAGATGCGTCAGCATGCAAGGACCGGGTGCCGGACATGCAAGTACGTGTGTCCAACTCTTCCTACCAATGATACCATTGACACTGATCGTGAACAGAGCCCGCAAATTAAAGTGCGATGAAGCAAAGCCGTCATGTCGGCGGTGCCTGTCTTCGCGCCGCGTATGCGGTGGTTACGAGGATACGACACCCCAGTCCAGCATTACATGGTACAGACCTACCCAACTAGTCGCGCGAAACCAAAAGGAGGGCAGAGCCTTCCAATTCTTTACCAAAATGGCCGGTCCAGTCTTGTCGGGTTCAACAGATTCTTATTTCTGGACGCATCTGGTTATGCAGTTCAGCCACTTTGAGCCTGCGGTACGACACGCTGTTTTGTCCATCAGTTCGCTCTACGAGGAATTCGCGCGGGGTTCGAGGATCACCCGCCAGATATGTGGTAGCACGTTTGCTATTGGACACTACAACGCTGCTATTCAAAAGGTCAAGTCGTTAGCTGACGAGCAGCTGATTCTGTTGCTTTGCGTCCTCTTTATCTGCATTGAGTATCTGCAGGGAGATTTTCCTGCCGCTCTTCAGCACTGTCGGCATGGCATCATGATTCTCAACGACTCTGGTTGTCCAGGTTGGGCGCGACAATACCTTGTCCCCATATTCCGTCGCTTAAGTCTTATACCGTTCTTCTTCGGCGGTATACAGTCCATGCGCCTCCCGAAGCTCATCGGCCTTGATGAGACTATGCCTGGAAAGTTTAGTAGTCTTGTCGAGGCTCAATCCTTTATTGACAGCCTCATGTTTCGAGTGATGGAGTGTAACCTCGATGGACATGATGACCAGAGGCCTACTCTTATCGCACTATTGGATGAGTGGGAGTTGAAAGCCAGAAACCTGGAGCATATCATTCCTGCTTCCTCCGCCACAAAAGAGTATGCTCTATACGGTATGCAGATCAAGCATAGAGTCACGAGCATATACATTCACAAACCACACAAGGCGACAGAGATGTGGTACGATCAGCATCTGGACGACTTCCGAAACATCGTAGATTTGGCAAGAAAAGCTGCAGCTGCATGGAACATTGCTCAGCAAGAACATGTTCCAGACAATAGCTTCACTTTCGAGATGGGTCTATTACCCCTGACCTTCTTCGCCGTCATGAAATGCCGGAATCTCAAGATCCGTACCGAAGCTTTGTCATTGGTACCGAGACTCGGTCCAGCTAAAGAGGGCCTTTTCGACGTAGGCACTCTGTATAGAGTTGGCAGACGTCAGATCGAACTTGAACACGACATCTTGTTAGACGACAGCAAAATGAGTTTAAAAAAGGCAGATGAACTTTTACCTCCGGAAGAACAACGTTTCTTCAGTGTACAAGTCAAGCATGAGTTAGAAGTCATATCTGATCCGGATGGTCGCATTTGTTACAAGAGACAGGTTCATTTCTTGAGAAGAGACCATGGCGGTGAGGTATTTGTGAGGGAAGAATACATACCTGACGACAAACCTAAAGGGTGCAACCTACATATTCCGCCAATGCGAAGTGCGCAGCGAGTGTAGCATGAACAAGGTAATAAAGGATCACGTCTCATTTTGGACAGGCCATCTATGTGGCCCAGCATTGTGTTAATTCCGCCGACATCTCGTGATTAGCTCTTCTAGGTCTCCACTTCGTGAACCGTCACCCCCAAACTTCGCCACTAGGTAGTTATCAAGGCCAGTGGGGCTATCCCGAAGCTGAGATCGCATTCGTAACCCCGGGGTCGAGTGCATGGGATGTGGGATGCTAGATTCCCGATTTCTTATTTATAAGACATGAACTTGATCTGTAAAGCGAACTTGTCTAACCAAGAAACTGTTGTTCCTTTCTTTGCAACATTTCACTCAACTATCTTGGGCCGGTTATCATGAGGTCGACTTTCGCAGGCGCTGTACTCTTTGCAGCAGCCGTTCATGCTGCTACCTTGAGCGACATATGCTCGAAGGACTATGTCAAATCAGCACTTCCTGCCGACAACTTTCTACCAGGTATCACCATTGATCCGAATTCAATTCAGACGTCATTGGTCTCGAATGCTACCTTCCAGTCTGAATGGTACCCCACCGCCAGCTCTGACTACTGCAACCTCACTTTCGCCTACTCACACAATGGTATTCCCGATGACATTGTTCATGTTTCCTACTGGCTTCCTGCTCCTAGCAAGTTCCAGAACCGCTACGTGTCTACTGGTGGAGGCGGACTTGCTATCAACTCAGGCAGCCAGTATGCCCCCTCTGGGCTCATAGTCGGTGCTGTCTCTGGAATTACTGATGGAGGATTTGGATCATTCGACACGCAGTGGGATGAAGTCTTCCTCCTGGCCAACGGTACCATCAACTGGCAGTCAGTCTACATGTTTGGCTACCAAGCCCATCATGAACTTGCTCTGCTTGGCAAAGAGTTGGCAAGGAACGTGTACAATGTTTCCGAGAGCTCCAAAGTCTACTCTTACTACCAGGGTTGCTCAGAGGGTGGTCGGGAAGGCTGGAGTCAAGTCCAGCGCTTTGCCGACCAGTTTGACGGTGCCGCTATTGGAGCACCAGCCCTTCGCTACGGTCAGCAGCAGGTCAACCACTTGTTTGGCAATGTTGTCGAGCAGACCCTGGACTACTACCCTCCTTCGTGCGAGCTGGACAAGATCCTAAACTTGACGATTGCTGCTTGTGATGGTTTGGACGGTAGACACGACGGTGTTGTATCGCGCTCTGATCTCTGCAAGCTCCACTTCAACCTCAACAGCACGATCGGAGAGTCTTACTCTTGCACGGCATCGGGCTCTCAAGGTGGGACAGGAGCGCTTCGGGCTCGACAGTTTGCTCAGCCAGCTACCCCAGCTCAGAACGGGACCGTCACAGACGAGGGCGTTGCTGTGGTTCAACAGTTTCTCAACGGCCTTCATGATTCTAAGGGACGCCGTGTCTATCTCAATTACCAGCCCGGATCAAGCTTCTCCGACCTTGCGACATCCTATAATGAAGACACCGAGACCTGGGGCCTAAGCATCAGCGGTCTTGGCGGCGAGTGGGTTGCCCGATACCTCCAGCTCCAGAACACCAGCACCCTCTCCAGCCTCGACAACGTCACTTACGACACGCTCAAGGAGTGGATGATCTATGGACAAAACAAATACGCCGATTCACTCCAGACCACTTACCCTGATCTGAGCGACTTCCAATCTGCGGGTGGAAAGGTCATTCACGTCCACGGAGAATCAGACGACTCTATCCCTGCTGGCTCATCGGTGTACTACTACGACTCTGTCCGAAGTCTCATGTTTGCCGACAAGAGCTACAATGAGAGCGTTGCTGCACTCGACGATTTTTATCGCCTGTACCTAGTCCCTGGTGGAGCACACTGCGGCAGCAATTCTAACCAGCCTAATGGTGGTTGGCCGCAGACTACTTTGCAGACTGTTATTGAATGGGTCGAGAAGGGTGTTGCTCCTGAGACTCTGGATGGACATGGTGGTATTGAGACTATCTGCCGCTGGCCCTTTCGCCCATTGTGGTCTAGTAATGGAACTTCACTAGACTGCGTGTATGACCAGGAGTCTATTGACAGCTGGACTTATAACTTTGATGCATATAATTTGCCCCTTTACTAAGCCTATTTTATCATAAATGTTGGTGTTCTCGGATCATGCCGTTTCTATTCAATCAAATGAACATATGGTTTAAACTCAGCACTTTGCAGCCTATCGATTGTTGACACGGAAGGTGACCGAGAACCTGGTTTATCACTGCTTGGCTAATCTTTACCTGTCAACTAGTGCGACTTATTGATTGTAAATCCCGAACTAGGGGGTTCTGACGGATAGAAGCAATGGCTATGTGTGCATGGGGCTTTTTGGTGGGATGCCGTGTTCATAGGTCAGATAGCCGGAACTTGGGATTTGGCGAAGTGTGTGACGACCGTGTGGCGCCTTCTTAGCCACCAAATTGACCATGTTTCTTTATTGCCGTTTCACGAAAATATGCATGTTCTGCGACTTTTGGTTTGAATCTCATATGGCCGCAGCCGGTACTGATAGTTAAATACGCAAGATAATGAATTAATGATTGACTGTATGAAAAGAAGACGGCCACGGAAAGATTACATCGGTCATCGGGAAATCATAGAAGAAGCATAGTCCTGCAAGCCAGCGTTTAATGAAAAGTTGAGGATGATCATCAGGAGGCCTATCCACCAACGATGACAACTTGACTTCAAGTGACACATGATGATCTAGATCATTGGTACCACGGTCTTGAAAACCGCGCTTAAGAGGTCTGGAAGCGGTGAAAGCAAACTTTGGTCTCCTTTCTCTCCTCCTGTGATGGTCGCACCTGTATGGTTTATCTTCAAGGCCGGTATTTTTAGCAACATCGGCGTCCCAGATAAATACAGCAGTGCACGGATTGTCGTTTCTCTGAGAGCTCCAAATTCGTGCCAGTCTCAGTAGGCTGCCCTTTTTGATCGCTGCAACCAGCCCTTCTGCCATAATACCCATGTACCACCTAGAAAACGTTTCTTTCCCAGAATATTCAAACGGTCGGGTGCGATCATAGCTGAAGAAGTTCTGAATATGCTGAGCCAGAGTTGCCTCATTCAAACTTTTCAATTCAGCAACCAGCCAGGCGAGGTGCTGTTGTTCATCCTCATCCATTGAGCAAAGCTTTCCCTGCGCCTCTGGCAATGGAAGTCGAAATCTTGAGGTATCGATGGTTCTGCCCAGCTTCCAAAGATGACCTTTTGTCTTGATGCCAATGGGTGTGATTTTAACGTCGATAAAGCGACAACCCTTGTTGAAAGTAAGATCGGGCTGACTCGTTGGAGGACGAAACCCGTCGAATGCTTGCTTTTTCAGGAACTGGGATAGGGTTTCTTCGAGCAATGAGGAACGGTTCTTTAGAGGTTCATTCTTGAGAATCTCTCCATTAAGGATATACATCGCTAGCGTCGATATACTGAGGCTCTTTGGCTTTTCCATTTGCTTGTAGTTTATGAGAGTGTCATATTGGCAACAATTAGCGATGATTGCCAGTTTATCCCAAGGTTTATCCAGCCTTCGTCGCTGTATGTCATCAATGACTGTGGGGGACATGGGCATGGTCCTCTCTAATAAGATTGTATATGCCCCTACAGCCCCCAGGATTTGTTCCGTGCGATATAACACATCGTCTCGTGGTAGTTCGTCGCGGATCGCAAGGCAGAGTCTGGTACTGGTTTTGCTGAACCTGGCGGCATTGATACAGATCTCATTTGGAACATTTGAGAAACGCCCATAGTACTGTTTCTTTGCCTCCAAGAACGGAGGATGTCGGATTAGTAGTGTCATTCTTCTCCGTCCTCGATAACCTTCCTGGAATATCCATCCCCTGGTCCACCAACGATCGTTCGTTATCCTACTCAATAAATCCAATGCTTGCAGAACCTCGTCATGCTCTGTTGTTTTGAGTTCCTCGGTAAGCTTTCCGCTGACGATTCCATTTAAAAGATCAAGTTCATGCTCCCACTCGATTGGCGTTCCGAGTAAGGACACGGGATGGTTACTCTGACTGTAGACCAGATCCATAGTCTCAAGTGCGCGCTGTTTCTCCTTGCATCTTGTATGGTTACATGAATCGGTTGCCGTGCAAGTCCACTGCCTGACACAATGTTTGTCGATCCAAAGATTTCGAAGATTTCGTGCTCGCATAAACGAAAGCACACGGTCGAGAACGCAGTCTCGAACTGGCGATGGAAGGAATCGACGGCGTTCGTCTCTAGTTTGCACAAGGTACTTCCCCTTCTCGGGGTTTTCGTGCTCAGAGTTGTCCCAAGTGTAAGACAGGGCGACAAAGTCTTTTTCTTTGAAGGCATTGATCTTGTCGCGTATGAGTCTAAGCTTCTTACGTGGGTTCCGATGGGCCTGAAGGCACTCTAACTGCCAGATAAAACTTAAGCATTTCACCGCGGGTAGTTGGTGTTCTTCAATCTCCTCGAGAAGTGAGGCAATTGACTTTCCACGGCGTTTGACAGTGTTGCTCAGGGGGACGTTCAAGTCGTCTTCCTCCATTGTATTGGAAATTAAACGTTCGGACGGAGACATGTGTAAGGTCAATGGCAAATGTTGAGAATAGGTTTTGTTGTCTACCATCTGAAGTGTTTGAGTCAAGGCACTGGTGACTCGGGCGTCATTGCTGCCTAATTTAAGATTGTCTTAATTTACCCCGCACGAAGTGATCTAAACATGATTGGGGAGATGTTGTCAGTCAAGATGGTGGTTCATGTCCAATAGCCATACGCTACGTGACAGGGACGATGCAGGACTGGAGTGGTGCACAGCCTGATCGGGAGCTGCAAGCTGCACACCATCTTAATGAGAATAAGCAAGAATTCATGCTAACCGATGTATCACTTTTGCTGGTGGCGATATTGAGCAGCCGGTTTTGATAACAAATGTCAATGCCTCAGTGGTGCTAAAACAGGTAATGTTTTGTATCCGAAGATTGTTGATCCTAACGCAGTTTAGGCGCGTCGATGTCATTTTTGCTGGTAGTTTTGGGCAAGGGATTAGATACTGTTGCAAATACTATGAGATTATTGTCTCCAAATACACGATATCCTGTCTTTCGACACATAAAGATGGAGAACGAGACCAAAAAGCTGAGGAGTCCTGGATTTGTGTGCAGTGGAACACTCGATCGCGTCCAGGGTATCTACTGCTGAAAAACGCGGCTATCGCGTCTTTCCATAACATCAACACCAGCCTTTTCCGTAAACCTTACATCTTCCTCATGTACAATCTTGACATCACCAAAGATCTCATCAATTTCCTCGAGAGATTTGCCTAACAAGGTCAGCATGGTGCGCTACGGTGACAAAGTGGAACGGACTTACCTCGGGTTTCGGGATACACGAAGAAAAAGATAACTGCACAAAGCGCATTTGTCAGGATAAAGAGGATCTGAAAATGTCAGTGTGGGAAGTTGTAGCTGAGTGGGTAACTAACATAATATTTCCAGCCGACCCCAGCCAGGGCAATGGGCGAGCATTGCGTGATGATCAAACTAATCGAGTAATGAACAACTTGCACTACAGCATTCGCCTTGGCTCGAAGCTCAGTCGTGAAAACCTCAGGACTGTCTCAATTAGCACAATCCATACGGACGTTGAGCAATAAACTTACGGAATGATCCAAGTCATCGGTCCTAGCAAAGCAGAATAATTCGCCGAAACAGCAAAAATACACGCAATCAAACCCCTCTGCGCTGCAGCATTTGTAGGTTGACCAGGAATAGCCGGGAACTTGGCTGCCAGGATGGTAATAATCAGGTAGCAAACCGAAAGCAGTGAGGAGCTGATGACCAGAATCTTCTTTCGCCCAATCTTATCCACGAAGAACAGCGAAATAAAGCATGCGACGGGCGCAACTGAGCCGTAGAGGCCACTGACGAGAAGTTGACGATCTTCGCTGAACTGCAGCGTTGCGTAGATAGCAGTCTGATAATACTGCACGAATGAGATTCCGGATAACATAGCAGCTGCCCAAACAAAAGAACCGACAAAAAGTCTCTTTCTGAATGAAGGTGTCTTCAGCAAATCGCCCCATGACAAACGGCCTTGGGCCTGCTGTTCTTCCGAAATGTTAACCTGGATAACCGTAAATTCAGTACGACACCATTCCTCGTTGGTACCGTCAAAGTGATAGTTTCTAAATGCCTTTTCAGCTTCATCGTGGCGACCTTTCAGACAAAGCCAACGTGGTGATTCGCTGAGGAACAAAACACCGACGCCGAGGATTAGAGCGGGGATGCTTTGGATTGCGAAGCCGAGACGCCATTGATTGGGATTTTCCCATTTCCCTTCTGCGACGCCGATCCACAGGGCGACGAAGAAACCCCAGGCGGTCACTAAAGAGTTAGCATGAGAAGGTGACTAGGGTGAGGGAGCATACTCATTTGGTTGACGGCTGTGACTTTGGCACGTTCATGAGTCTTTGCGATTTCTGCTCCGAAGACTGGAGATACACCTGTGATGGTACCAACAGCAAAGCCGACCAACATACGACCGACGACAACTAGAAGTGTCAACAAAACCCACTCAAGAGACGGGATCACTTACGCATAGCAACGTGAGCAGCACCAGCCATAATCGCACCGCCAATAACACCCCAAATACATCCAAAAGCAATAGCTTTGCGGCGGCCGAGTCTATCACTCGTGACACCCACAGAAGCACTTCCAAGCCATGCTAAAACATGTTAATATTAAACCTTAAAAAGGCTGTGTGTTTGGTGTTACCTCCTGCTTGGTACATAGACACAATCGCTCCTCTCAAAGGCGGAGGCGGATTCCCAAAATATGTAACAAATGTACCAAGTGCTAAACTGGGCGTGATAATACCCGAATCACTACCCTGTTAGCATTCGTGACCCCGGTGAATAGAGGGACTTACAAGCCATAGAGAAAGCCTCCAATTCCTAGGAAAATGGAGGTTAAGAAAGGTTTACTCAACCAAGCGTCGCTCTTCATCTTGACTTTACAGTGCTTTGCCCAAACGAAAAGACAAAAATCGTCGAATCATGCATCCTCTTTATCTTTCTTCGGGGAAACATTGTCCGAAGACAAGGATGTTAAACGAGCGTGGGGTCCCCGCGTCGAAGGAACGTCAACCTTTCCCGTTGCCGTTTAGGATGCGGGGTTGTGGGAATAAGAAACCCTCGCTTACGACGCCAAGAGCTTTAGGATAGTCGTCAAGAGCCATTGGGTCGTCGTTCATAATCCTTAGACTGTTATCGAGAGTCATTGGACTATCATTGGGGGTTTTAGTATGATTCATGACGCGGGGGTGGCTTTCTCCCTCGGCAAATAGAGGTGGCAGTTGGAAAATGCATGGGTTGAACGTGTTTATTACCGGGTGACAGCAGACACATTCTTCCACTCCTGGTCAATGCTTTTGGAACCCACACAATGGTTGTCAAAATTCTCATTTACGCCGCTTTTGCGGTCGGGATAGCATACCTTGTTCTCAACTTCCCAAGAGTACGTTCACTTCTCTGTCTAATCGCAGACTATTGACCACCCCAGCTTCAACAAGAATACAAACTCTACTCCCACAGACACCACCTCCCACCCGGTCCCAAAACCATAAAAACAGGCATAAAGAAACCATGGCTCTGGTTCCAAGCACTCTCCCAGCAATACGGCGACGTAGTCTACCTCCAACTCGGTCCCACACCAACCATAATTCTCGGCTCAGCCCAAGCAGCATGGGATCTCCTCGAAAAGCGCGGCGCGATATTTTCCTCACGACCGCGCTTCATCATGGGCGGTGAACTTCTTTCTGGTGGCATGAGAGGTCTTATGGCGCCGTATAATTCGTATTGGAGACGGTGGAGAAAGCTTTTGCATAGTGGGTTCATGCAGAGGCAGAGTGAAAGCTATAGACCTGTTCAAAGTCTTGAGAGTAAGGTTTTGATGTTTGAGCTTTTGAAGGATCCGAGGGGGCTTAGGATGCATTTGGAGAGGTATGCTGCTAGTGTTATTGTTACGGTTACTTATGGGAGGCGGGTTGAGGATGTTAGGAGGGATATTGTTGTTAAGAGGAATGCGGAAGCCATGGAGCGGTTGACGATGGTCAAGAAAGTCCCCCGTCCTCGCCATCATCAAATTTGTCACTAACGGTTATCAGCATCCCTGGAAAGTACGCCGTCGAGCGCTATCCCGCATTGAAATACATCCCCGGCTTCCTCGCACCTTGGAAGAAACAGGTTTTGCAGCAACGCGAAAAGGATATCCAATTGTACACCGAGCTCATGGACGAAGTGCGCGAAAAAGTATCAAAGGGCACTGCACCGACTTGTTTCGCAAAACATCTGCTCGAAGAGCAACATAATCTGGGAATGACTGATCTGGAAATTGCTTATACGGCTGGTTCACCTTTCGGCGCCGGCGTGGAGACCGTAAGTCCCTCCTCCCAGGGTTTGACCAATACTGATGATGTTAGTCTGCTGGTTCACTAGCGAGCTTTTTTCTCGCCTGTGTTAAATTCGGACCTCAATTCATTCCCAAAGCTCGGGAAGAACTAGATCGCGTCGTCGGAAGTGATCGACTGCCCACATTTAATGATCTACCTAAATTGGAGTATGTTAGGGCTATCGCTTCCGAGACTCTTCGCTGGAGACCTGTTGCTGTGCTTGGTGGTACTCCACATGCTAGTACGGCGGACTTTGTATACAAGGGCATGTTTATTCCCAAGGGAAGTACGATTATTGCTCCTCTGTGGACACGTAAGCATTCAGTTCCTCGCGTGCGGATATTTACTAACAAGAGTAGTTCATCTTAACGAGGCGGATTTCCCTCAACCGCACGAGTTTCGACCTGAACGTTTCATGGAAGAGCGTGACTATCCTGGTACTTTAGGACACAGCGCCTTTGGCTGGGGCCGACGAATTTGTCCAGGCATGCATCTTGGTGGCGCGTCTGTGACACTTAACATTGCGCGTATTCTCTGGGGTTTTGACGTCGAGCCTCGAAAGGATGAGAAAGGTCAGGACATTGAGGTCGATATGTAAGTCCAGCCGACCATGTTTGAAGGTGATGATATTGACTATTGGCAGTTTTGCGTACTCTGAGGGATTCAACTCGAGTCCGTTACCATTTCCGTGCTCGATAACGCCTAGGTCGGAGAGGCATACTGAGGTTATTGAGAAGGAGCATGTGAGTGCTTTGGAGGAGTTGGTTGAGTATACTGCTATTACGAGCAAGGTATCTTGAGTGCCGAGAGATGCTGTGTTGTACACTGTTCGAGAGCATCGAAAGACACCATAGACACAATATGGACAGAGACCATGACTTCATACATTTTTATTCCTAACTCTGCTGGACTGGTTACTCGCTAAAGTTGATCAACTTCTTAACCGACTCAACAGCCTCCTTCGTATACTCATTCATATCCGTGCTCCCCCCCTCAAGCCCATCGAAAACCTCCACACTCAACCAACTCCTGAACCCAGTCTTCAATACCGCAGCAACCATATCCTGCACAGGCAGATATCCCCCATCACAAGGCAAAGGCCGATAGTCATGACTCCACCTTGCCCTGAGTCTAGCACCGGACTCATCTTTGACATCCTCGATCGGAGGATCCATTTTGTACGCATCCGATATTTGAAGCAGATGGATCTTATCGGCGGGGACAGTGGAGGCTAATTCTTTGAGACTTTCCTCCCAGCGCTTTTGTCGCTCTTCGGAACTTGAAGAAATAGTGAGGCCGTCCTTTGTGGTGGGATCGCCCCATTCGTAACCGGCTGTTTGGAAGGTATCTAGACACAAACCGATGTTGGGTCTGTTGGTCTTTTGAACGATTTGCCAGACATCTTTCCAGGTTGGCGCGTGGGTGGCCCAGCACCAGTTCTCGTAGGCGATGCTGTAGTTCTTTTCGGCTAAAAGGTCTGCTAGTTCTGCGAGGTCCGAGGCTAGATCGTCGAAGGAAGATGAGATGCCCTCAGAGTCTGATGATCCGACCTGAATTTGTCAGTATGTATGTGGTGGAAGACGGAAGACAAGGGTGGTTACCTGGAGTAATGTGATACCAGCAGCATCCATGATCTTCATCCATCCTCTTGCCTTCTCAAAAGCTTGCTGTCTCTGCTTATCATGCGTACCCTTCTTCCACCCTTCAAAATTGGCAAAAGGCTGCAACATCATAATCTTCAATCCAAGCTCATCTGTCAATGATTTAATCTGCTTTCCGACATCCGCAAGAGTATCATAATCATCTTCCTTCGGCTGCGATCCGCTGAGAAGTTCGCCATAGCTGATGATGTCGGGCATGGAAAGCTCAATTCCGTCGAAGCCGGCTTGGCTAATGGCGTTGAGCTTGTCGGGGAGACTGGCTTTGATCTTCATTGGGATGCTGCATGATGCAAAAGAGATGGGGATCTGCGCCCCTTGATATTGGATCACCATTTTTGCAGTTGAAAAGAATAGTTGTGAGATGTTGATGAGAAGTTAAGATTGTTTGTGGATGTTGACACAAGGCTTCTAACGATGGTTGACGTCATGCGGGCCGTCATCGTGGCTCCATTTATTGACGTCGAGTTTTGACGACAATCCAACGTAATTCCGACATCTCGCTATTTTTCAGCGGGGCACAAACAGACAATGGGATCGCTAGCAGTGCCTAATTAAATATTCTAAGCAAGATCACATGAGAAATAACTGCAAATATTACCATCAAGCCTTGCTGTTTTGCATCTCGAAATGAAAGATAGCTGCAAATACTATCAACAATCCCCTTGCGACTTTGCATCTTGGAAGGAACATGTCTCAGTAACTCCTTTGCGTACGCCGCAGCTGCCAAAGCCGCATATCCATGCCACTCGTCATTCTTGTGCATATCCGCATAGTCAGCAATGCCGCGAATCACCACGCAAGGGAAGTGGTTCATCAGTCCTGCCGCCTCCATCTCTATACAAAGAACCCCGTTTTCCACGAGCTTATCGCGGACTCTGGCATCTTTACAAAGAATGTTGTCAGACGCAATGATGCCATGATGGATAGAGGGACTGTTTCGCTCGGGTCGTGCAATCATTTGTGATGCGTCGGTGCAGGATTCGGTGCATGGGGAGGTGTTGTCGCCGGCGTGCATGTAACCAGAATGGTAAAGTCGGTCAAGGCTGTTTTCTGGGCGCTCGCTATCTTCTCGTAACTCCGGGTGCTTGTCAAAAACTGCATCGATGGAATCCCCCAGTGACTTTCTTTCAAGGCGATATTCGGTTTTTAAGCCTACCATAGCTTGTAACAAAGCTGGAGGAGGTGCATTTAGATGTTCAACGATTTTGACCTCCGGCTCTTCCAGTGCTGACCGTAGATTATACCGGATCACGCCGCCGTGGCCATGTCCTGGCGTGCTCACAACAACATCTCCGAGACGAACATCCTGCTTCCGACTAGGAACACCCCCTCCGATGCCGACCATTAAACCCATTGTCATATTGGGAAAGCTGTAGCACATATCTGTAGCGACAGTAGCTCCACTAGAGATGCCATAATCTCCCTGGGGAAGAACAACGATCACGACGTTGTGGTTTCCTACTCTACCTAATGTGTAGGTATTAGGATCCTGTTCAGATATGGATTGTGGGATCGTGTGCGTTTCATCCAAGAAGGCTTGTGCAGCTGTGTATTCTTTTGGGATGGCACAGATCCAGCCAATGGTGTAGTCAAGGGGATTGGGCATGTTGGGTATTGGGAACTGAAGAGTAAAGTTTAACAATTGTGTTTGAAAGAAATTCAAGTCTATAAATGACATTAAATATCAAGATGAATAGAACCTGACTTTCTCAATATCCAAGATCCGAACGAGCGCGACGTCTTTTTATTTTCAAGATGTGCTCAGGTCGTTAAGCGCCGAGTGGCTCGATCCTTCTGGGGGGTGACCCATGATAATGGCTAAGCGCCCAGCACGCGCCAATTTATATGCTATCGACGGCGGCTGAACTCGTGCGAGCCCGCTAAAGACACAAGAACTTGGTTGATTGGACAAAACCATCATAAGGGCAACTGTGAAACGTAGCTCGCCCTTTGATCAATTGCGCGGTAGCTCGGGTCGCTGGGTCGGGTTATCAGCGCCCGATGGTCGCGAATTTGGCTCGTTAAGCGGACGCGCTTCCACGCGACATGGATTTTAGTGTCCAACATGATATCCGTATCCGTATAGATAGAGCTTTTGGTGGTCGGACAGTCGAATAGTTCGGGTGAGGGTTTCCGAAATTGTAAAAAGCCAAAGCGCTTCGCCCATCATCCGTCGAAAAACGCCTATCGTTTTTCAGTCTCGCAGGCCTGCAGGGATAGCCATCCTGCGAATTTCCGCGTTTTTAATCCGGTGCCGCGGTGATCGTCATTGGACTGTTGGTTGTTGTTTGTTCCACTTATGCAACTAGATCAAAAAGGAATGTCGGAACCGAAATTGGTTGACCTGGATGGAAACGTTCTACATTCCTCATGTGCTCCATCTTTCTTGTCCCAACCTCCTCGGAGCACTCCTCATCCTGAGTTCAATCATCCACGAGCCTTTTCAACCGTCAATTCCATTCCTCACTGTGGAGTTCTGTAGCTCATCTTATTTATATACAAGAAATTCAAAAAAGAAAAGATATGAAAAGAAAATAGAGCTTCATTCAATACCAACACAGAGATTACTGGGTTCCTCACAGCAAGCTATTAGCTATGCAGATTTGTTATTTCGGCACGGCCTCGATGGGAAGGAAACACCGGCTTTGCCCATCTATGTCTAATGACCATGGTGGCTCGATGCCTGGATCATCGTGTCATGTGCATGTCCTGAAACTTGAAGTGGCCCTCTTCTTGGTTGATGTCGAACCAACATGCATAAAAGCCACAGCCAACAGGTGTGACCTGATGATAGCAAGGTAGAATGAGCTATTTAGCTGAAAGCAATCCCCTTCATGATGTGTCCTTAAGATTTACTCTACCCAGTATGGGAAGAAAAGAAAACCAATCACTCATCTAATCTGATTCCAGAATGGCGAATGCCGCACCAGAACCACCGACAAACCTCCTCGAGGGTTTATCACTGGAAGAGTCGCCCCGACGAAACCCCTTCCCTCATAGGAGGATCGCGCCATTGAAGAAAACAAGAAACAGGACGTCAGATAATGTCGTACCAACAGGCTTCGGTCCCCCAACCGCTTTTCCAAGCACGAGTCACAATGAGGCTTCTACCTTCTCTGCGCCTGGATCTGCACTTTCCCGAGCAACGACTCCACAGCCTCAATTGCAATCACCCTTCTCATTTGTCACGACCCCTCCTGCAAAAACCACTCGTCCAACAGTTGATGATCATACCGCAGCACCTTTGTTTTCATTGCTATCTCCGTCCACCCCCAATAGTAATACTCGGTCTCCATCCATCTTCTCATCGACGCCAAACTCGGACTTTGCAGCATCCCCGACGCCTGAACCTCCAGCTTCCACTGCCCCCTACGACATAGCAGCAGAAGCCTTACTGTCTCATGCACTGTTCTCGGCAAATTTTCAAGATGCATTGAAACAAGGTCCCGAAATCGCGCAGGAGGCTACAAGAGCTCTCGAGAAAATGCAAATTGGCGTCAACGATGCAGAAGTTAGCAAGTTCTTGGTTGATGCAAAGGCCTTGCAAAGCTTCCAGCCTACTGATACGCGTAAAATCGCCGTCCTTGGAGATTCCGGAGAAGGTAAGAAACACTGATAGTATGCTTTGTATCGTTACTTAAGCCGTTTCTAGGTAAAAGCAGCCTAATCAACTCACTTCTTCATTTTCCGGATGTTGCACAAACGGTACGTCGATCTTAGCTACCTTGGAATATTCCCACTCACCTTCGGCTGAATATATAGAGCGATATCGGATCAGCTTGTACTTCCGTAGTCACCGAGTATCGTCAAAAGGGAGCCGAGCACGCCGCGCCCATTACCATCGAAGTAGAATATCTCTCCGCCTCCGAGATCCGCGATCTCATAAGAGAGCTTCTCTGGAGTTATAGACAGCTGTTCCTCCCATCAGTCGAGTCTGAAGAGACCTCCGAACAGGACTACAATCGCTTCATGAAAGAGTCTGAACAAGCATGGTCTGCCCTGCATGCTGCGTTCAAGCACAAGAGACAATTTACCCAGACATTCGCACAGGACATGTCTGATGGGGCCTTGGAGAGGATTACGGAGGAACTGGTTCAGTGGGCTGCTGAGATTGAGTGGCCGACGAGTGGTCGAGATGGATTTTGGACGTCCACCGCAGAAACAGCTGATGAATGCGTTGAAAAGACGAAGTTCTTTATGCAGGACAGGTTCTGGCCATTCACTAAGATCATCCGGTAGGGCATTTCATCTTTTGCGAGCGCGACTAGTCCATTGACGTTTTAGGGTGTATCTTGATTCGCCGGTTCTCAAGACCGGTGTTGTCCTCGCGGATCTACCGGGTACGTCTACCCTAACCGCAACTCACTATTGCGCATTTACCGCTGACATACGACTTGCCTACAGGTCTCCAAGACACGAACTTGGCCAGGGTCAGAGCGACCCAGGATTATCTCATCAAGTGCGACACGATCATGATTGTGGCCAAAATATCACGTGCCATTACCGACCAGTCACTCAAGTCTTCGTTGTTCTATGTACTTTCCCGTCACATGCCAATGGAATGGGAACAGTCTGGGACGCAGAGGCTGAACGTCTCGGTTGTTTGTACAAAGTCTGAGGTACGTACCTGTGTATTCCTCGGGTAGCACTCGTAGTTAATGCCGTCAATTAGGAGATCAACCTTCGTAATGCGAGACTCGAATTTTGTGGCCCAAATAAGAGTATATCTCTTGTGACTATGACAGAGCTCGATGATGAGATCAATGCCGCAAAGGCTTCGGGAGACAGAACTAAAAAGAAATCTGCCAAGAAGCAGTAGGTAAAACCTTACCCATATTCCCAGCATAATTTAACATTCTCCCCAGACAAGAACTTCTCCTCGTCCAAGCTCGCAACCAACACGTCCGACGGAATCTCCAAGACGTCTACTCTTCCGAAATGGAAGGGCGAATCCTCGACGTGTTCTGCGTATCCAACAAGTGGTACGAAAAATACTGCCCAAAGGGAAATACCAGATTTGTGGAGGCTAGTGGGGTACCGGATGTGCGTCGCTTCTGTCACACTGTGACTGCAGACGCGCAGTTGAATGAGGCGAAGCATTTCTTGAAGTCAAGATTGTCCGCGATGCTCAATACTCTGAATCTATGGGCGGATAGCTCGCTTCAAAAGCAAGAGAGCGAAAGGTTAGATGACTCCATACGGACAAATGTTAAGGAGCTCATGGATCAGGTACGCTCCAGTCACAATCCTACGATTGTAGTTCTAATCAATCGCAGGTACCTAAACTAGTGGAGACCTTTGAGGAAGACTTCACTAGATGCTTCTGGGAACAGATTATGACATTCTTCGGTATGAGACAGCCCTACACAAAGGAAGGGCAAAGGTTAATTTTCTTACCTCAAGGACAGAGAGACCCGCATTGGGACCAAGCTGCAAGCAAAGAAGGCCGTGAGTGGACAAGTGTCAGTTTTCACTTTCTAAAACCCGTAACAGTATGCTAACCTATTCTCACCAGTGGCACTGGAGTAAGGCCCGCACTTGAACTTTAATACGCAATCCTAACGGCTTCACAGCTCAATACAACGCCTGGTGCCTGAATAATGGTGATCACCAGACCATGAAGCGAGGCCATGAAAACTGGAATTCCAAGATCATATGGAAAATGAGGATGGAGCTGGAATGTCAGTGGGACCTCGTGGAGGAAGAGGTATCCGACGTTTTCACCCAGCTTCTCGAAGCGATGAGGAAAAGTCTCGAGTCGCTCAAGTCTAGCTTACGCGGTTAGTTACGATCATGCGTTTGATGCTTATGTTACTGACAGTGATAGATTCACTTCCATCACCACTCGCTGATCCCATTGTCCAAAGTGTTACGGTGCAGATAGGAAATCTTGAGTACATGATGAGTAGGGAACAAAGGGAATTCCAGGGCGAAGTAAGGTACGATCAGCCGCCTTCCCTTGGTCGTGTCCCGCACGCTGATTTTCTATAAGGGTTATACGAAGATACGCCTCCGAAACGAATTACAACTCATACATCCTCCAAGATATGGTTCCCATCTATCGGTCCGCAGCCAGCCAACACGGTACACAGCCCCCCTCACCCGTTCCAGAACTTTACAGCTAAACATCCTGGCAGGAACAGGTAAAGCCGCTCGTCAAAGATTAATTGTTCAAGGACATATCGACCAAGGCGTCATCTTCCCGAAAATGGGAATTGCAATGTCCGAAAGCATGAACAAGTTGATCCAAACGACTTCGCAAACATTGAAAAGTAAGCTTCGTGGTATTCTTGCTACTATCAGTGCAGATCTAGATATCCTGTTCCAAAGATCTCTGGTGGCTCGTGATGAGGCAAGGGACAGCAAGATTAGGGATTTCGCGACTGTAATCAAGGGATTGAGGGAGAGGCATGAACGTTTGCTGCAAACCGTGGAAGTCATCTAGGTTTTAGGTGTTGGGGGTTGTGTAAATTGCATGCGTAGTGTTGGTAATTTAAGCAATGCATTCCTTGCAGCTGTTGATGCTGAGCTAGAATCAGAGTATAGGCGAAAGGTGGTGCACCGTTCCTCAAACGAGTAATTGGTTGGGCGTAAGACCGGTCTTGAATGGACTTTGCACCGAATAAGACACAAAGAGATGAAGTCTCCGACAAAATCACTGACAAGTTAGTGGGCTCTTCTTAAGACAGTCTTGCTTTGATTAGTGTTCCCTTCGACTTAACTATAACGGCTATAACAAATCTGCTACATGATGAATGACTGTAAACTCCGAGATTATAAATACAATATAACCAAACAACATGGTCCCTCCCATCCAGCGACCAAATCTTTCGCCATACCAAACGGTCATCGTAAGAGCTAGTGTAGAGCCCCAGAGGACACAAAGCTCAGAAACGCTGATATTCTCCCCATCAAAGTTCCCAGAAGTATCAAACATAACAATGCCCAGGCAGAGCGATAGGAGGAAGACATTACTCCCCACGGTATTAGCCACAAGAATTCCTACATGTCCCTGGTTCCCGCTTAGGACAGCAACAAATTTCTCGGGCAGGGTGGTGGCGATGGCAAGAATGACGATACCGAATAACTCATCAGACATGTCAATAGCATCTGTGACATTGATAGCGGCGTGAGAAAGAACATAGCCAGACAAGCAGATGGCTAAGAAGCCAAGGACCAAAAACCCGATGTGATATCCGAGGCTCCGTCTCCATCGACGGGTGTGAACATTTGTGACCCTGGACGTCTCAGGACTGCCATTAGCTCGCTGGTCCCGTTCATTCCTATCCTCCTCCAGTCTCGGCAGGAGAAGACTTCTGACAGACGGCGTCGATTCTACCGACGACGTGTCGCTTTCATCATCGCTACTATCACTGTCCGAGCCCTCGGGGGCGGTCAGGCTTCCTCGACTGATAGCCCAGCCTATGGAAATCAGGTAGATGGCAAAAAATGCAATCAGGATGGAGCCACATACCAACCAGACGATTCGCTGGGAGAAGTAAATGATTGGAGCGACAAAAGTGGTGATGAAAAGCAGGCACAGCGAGTAAATCTTAGAGCTCCTGTCAAACTCAACGTGCGATGTCGTGGAATGGAACAAGAGTCCGAGTGAAAAAGCGCCGAGGATGTTTGATACAGCTGACCCGACGATGTTCCCTATCGCCAGTGAGGGTCTACCCTGCGCAAGTGATGCGCCAACGACAACGAGCTATAATGGGTTAGACAGAGGTGAATATGTGGGTTCAAGCATACCTCTTCCCATTCTGCACCGGCAGTTAGCAGAGCAATCACTGTGTCGGGAATTCCTGTTCGACTGGCTACGATGGCGGTATGGTCGACGAATTTTTCAGCACCGAATTCCAGGAGGAATAGGGTGCTGATGAAGACGGCGATATTGTAGGCGATGGTGTCACCGTTGGCCATATTAAAGTGCTGAAGGAGAAAGGCTGGAAGGGCGAAGAAAAGAAGACAGAGATAGTTTAGCAGATACAGCGTCGTAGAGTAAAAGCGGGGAAGTTCTTAATAGATAAATTACTTGAATTCTTATTAGTTTAGTATCTAGTATAAGGTTTAACTATTAGCTTTTTTAATTTTACTAAGAAAGTATAAATATATAATACCTAGGGAAATTAAAAGAAAACTCTTGAGTACTTTATTTAATAGCTATTATCTTTTACCTTCTATAAATATTTCTTTAGAGATATTTCTATTATAATCTTAACTAAATCTTTTTAGATTCTTCTACTGTTGTAAAAATACCTATAAGATTTTAGAAAACAATATTTTTAATTCCTGCTGTCTATGTATACACAAGTCAGCAGTATGGTATTTGTCTCGCAAAGACTGGATTCCCTACATATCTCGAGCCAATGACTAATCCCAATCCATTACTTTTGCCCCACCTGGAGTAAACTATAACTAGAACCCCGTCTCCTTTTCCCGTGCATTTCTCAAATATTAAACAAACTAAAAATGGGTTCTTCAGTTGTGTGTTACCTGCCACAGCTACCTCGCGAACTTCAAGATGCCATCTTCGTCTTTTTGAAGCCTGATGATATCAAGAATCTTCGTGCCACATGCTCTTCATTAGCGCAGGCCCTTCCTCTGCATTTTGACCGCGTCTTCATCTCGGCTAATTCTCTCAACATTCAAGTGTTTAACGCAATCGCCAACCACGAGACCTATCGTCATCAAGTGACCGAAATCATTTGGGATGATGCGCGCCTGCCTATTGGATTCGAACACCAACGGAGCGTGAAAGAGTGGGAAGTGAACAGGAAACCGCCGAATGGAGTTCCTCTCTGGTTCACAAAGGGTCGATCGGATTATAATGAGTGGGGCGACTATGTCTGTCCCGAAGGCAATCTCGGTATCAAGGAGTCATGGGCATATTATAAGCCACTACTGGACGACCAACACCAAGTTGTCTCTTCAAACCTTGATCTTGAAGCCTTTGTATTTGGGCTGAGGCAGTTTACCTCCTTGAAACGAGTGACCATTACACCTGCAACTCATGGCACCCATCGGAGGACGCTATACAGAACACCTATGATTCGTGCATTTCTCCCCGGACTCGACTACCCTTTGCCCAAGGCATGGCCCTACTTTGATAATGACGTGAAGATCGACGTGCTGCCTTGGGTCTCGGATGGCGACGATAGCCTCTACCAGCAGATTTACGGTAACGAATGCACGGCTGAGCAATATCGAGCGAAATGGCGGGGCTTTCAACTGGTGACCCGAGCCCTAGCCGAGTATAAGGATCATGGCATTACAGAGCTTGTTATTGGGGGACACGAGATCCAATCTGGCTTGAACGCTCGAATCTTCGATCAGTGGTCACCCGAGTATGGCGATCTCGTCACGTTGTTGAAACGCCCTGGTTTCCGACACATTGAGCTTCACCTGTTTACAGGCTTTGTTCTTGAAGATCACGAATGCTATTCCTATAAGTCGGGACTTTTGCATGATGCTTTAGCGCAGGCCAAGGATCTCGAGTATTTGAGCTTGCGCGCGAGTACGTACATTGAGAATAGCGTTCCGGAGTTGCTTACCTTTGAAGACGAAGATGACTGGTGTATCTGTCCATTGCGCGACATCTTCCCTGTAGAGCAATGGCCACGACTTCAACACTTTGGTATCTCCAATATGCTTGTGGATCGAGAGGATTTGATCGGCCTTTTGGCTAGTCTGCCACCATCTTTGAGATCGCTTGAGCTTAGCCACCTGGGCTTGAAATCTCCTCATGAATACAGCGATCTTGTTCAGGATATTCGTGACGTGCTCGACTGGCAGTCACGGTCTCCGGGAGAGAGGCCTCAAGTACGAATGGCGGTCACGCCTAATGACAGCTGTAACATTGGGTATGGAATGTATGTTGAGGTGAAAGATACTATAGATTCATATCTATATGGGAAAGGCAAAAACCCGTTTCCGGATGGGTCTCATTTACATCGCGATGAAGGTGGAGTTCAGCGGGACTTGTTCAACTCGCAGTTCAAGCTCCCTTACTCGAGTCTCTATTTACCATGGAAACTTAAACAGATGAATATCGATATAAACAATGTAGTTTAGTTACAACCTGCAATAGTTGGTTTTAACAATCTGGTTCCATAGAGCTTAATACTTTTCTCGTTGGTTTTGGCCGAACAACCGTCAACACGATGCACTCGATAAGCCTATTACAGTTCGATTACGAGTCAGTCTGTGTAAGTTATGTCTTCGAAGGTCTGGAGCCGGATTGTAATACTTGTATCTATGCATACTATATAGGCTGAATCATGAAATTGAGTAGCAGCTCCTGGTACTTCAAGAACCTTTTTTCAATAGCTGATAGGGTCAAGTACGAATCGAGCTTCAACTAAACCGCATCCAGTTGGAAGAATGATAGATATCTGAAATTAAGAACTCGTGTCGTACCTGCATCATCCCAAAAATGACTAGGGGTCCAAGGACTATTGAACCTGCTAGCTACATCCGCTCAAGTCGCGCACCCTAGAGTCAATAGTTTGAGCTCGCTTGCCTTCCAGCTCTGAAAGAAGCAAACAGGATAATAAAGAGGATAAATCGCACATTCATTTCTTTTCATTTCTCTCTCTTTTTTTACCATATTTCACTCGCTCATTTTTGGTTCCAGTCACTCTTTATCCGGCTATTCAAGATGCGTGTCACTGCTACCTTTGGATCACTAATCATGGGCGCGAGCCTTTGTGCCGCTCGCGTAAGTGCTCTAAAACGCCCACTAACGCCACAAATGGAAACTGACGGTTTTTAGGCTTGCGCCCCTCATCCTCGGCCAACGACAACGTCGTCGCTTATCAGCGAAACTGATACTACAACGGTTGGAGGCGCTGCCACAACGACTGCTTCTCCAAGTGCCACTGAAGACGAGTCTAGCATTGAGTCGTCCGTTATCATCGAGACTTCTACAGCCGAATCTGCCACTACAGAGCTGGATTCGACCAGCTCTGGCTCAGAGACCTTGAGAGTCACGGAGTCTGAGGCCAGTGCTGAGCCTTCAGCCACTTCGACTGATGCTATCAGCTCTTTCACCACCGTCGTCGCGAGTACCACCGCTACAACTTCTGAAGAAACTGAGATCTCTACAACCGTCGATGAAGCTACAACCACAACAGTCGAAGCTACTACGACTACAGCTGGCCCTCCCATGATTACCAACCTCGTCCAGAATGGCGATTTCGAAGACGGCACCATCGATCCTTGGGTAGTACAAGGTACCACCCCAGCAGTCTTCCGTAGCTTCTTCTGCCTTGAGGGTAGCAAGTGCATGTGCGTATTGCCATAACTCCGAACCATTAATTGATTCGTACTGATATCTTACAGGCAATTACCCGGAGACCTTAACTATGCCCAGGTCTGCCAACGCGTCGAAGTCGAGGCAGGCTTTGAGTACACTTTCAAAGCGCAGGTTCTCCAGAACTGCATGAAGTCGTATGGCTCTAACAATGAAGTCTGCGATGATAACGTCAATACCGCTGAACTGGCCATTGCTGGTGTTTTCAACTCTGGTGCAAAAGGCATTGTCGGATATAATTCCTACAACGAATATACCTACACCTTCTCATATACCGGCCTAAGCATTGACTCTACTGATCTTTGCATCCTTATCTTGCAGAACCAAGGCATCAATCCCTCATTCTACCTTGATGGCGTTTCTTTCACGCGCGGAAAAGCCGTACCTATTCCTGAACCTACGGAGCCTTAGAATGTTACATAGACATTGCCCAGTCTAGACAAGTTTATTTCTCTTCGATATATGAAAGTGTGTGTGGTGGCCCGTTTGAGGCTGGTCAAGGTTCCAATTGTCTCAGCCAAGTCAGCTCCTGCACGTCATATCACGCCACGCTCAATACCTGTTACCTATAATTTTAGCTTTCTCTACTGAGTCTATTTATTACGATTCTAGTAAATGAGTTCAATACAAGATACAGAAATGTATGTTAAATCTAGTGACTCAATGATACACCCTTTGGGAGCTACCATCGCACTTCGGAGAAGAGCGTGCCCGGCGCTGAGTAATGAACGCCGGTGGGATGATAGATAGGCAGTGGACATTAATTAAGGTTGGCAAATGTTATCAAGCGGAAGCAGATAGTCGGATGTCAACAGCCGCCGAGGGTATCCACTCGGCCCTTTAAACCTACAGTAAAGCGATCCACACGCAAAAACTAGTAAGCTTAACCGCAACAGCGCGAAACGCCAACCGGGAAGTCACCATAGTCTAATTTACAAACTGCTGCGTTCTATTGCTACCACAGGGGATATCGGCATTCGGACGAATCACTCTTCCAAACTGCTCCGTTGATTGGTAATTGCGAAATGGGAGGCCGCGAGCCTTGCAATCCACTATGTTCCATACTGTTTGACTACCTTCTTATAAGAGCACATCATCTCGCAGGATCTTAAGGACAACCATAATACTCCTCCAATCCAGCTCAGTTCTTCTGCCCCATCTCAACCAGTTCGTTAGATTATCTCATCCCGCCTTTCCATTACTCTCCATCATGCGTCCCATAAAGAACGTTGCAGCAATTGGCGCCTCGGGCACGCTTGGTGCCGTCGCTCTAAAGAAGCTTCTTGGAGCGGACAAGTTTCATGTCACTGTCATTAGACGTGCCGGCTCCAACTCCACCTTTCCCGACAATGTCAAGGTTATTGACGTCGATTACTCGTCCCCAGAATCGCTCAAGGCAGCCTTTAAAGGCCAAGATGCCATTGTCTCACTTGTCCCTACCTTCGCGGCAGATGCCCAAAAGGCCTTTATTGATGCCGCTATCGAAACCGGAGTCTCTCGTTTTATTCCCTCTGAATTTAGCGCCAACCTCGCCAACCCCAAGGCCCGCACCCTCCCCGTCTTTGTTCCTAAAGTCAAGCTTCAGGAGTACTTGGTGAAAAAAGCTGAGACGACGGATCTGACATATACTTTCATTTATGGCGGTGCTTGGCTAGATGCAGGCTCGCATCGAAGCTTCCTCATCAGCAGTACCGGCGACAAAACCAACATCTACGACGGTGGTGATATCCCGTTTAGCGTATCAACCCTCGATACCGTCGCTGATGCTATCGTTTCCACTCTGGAACACGCGGAGGATACGAAGAATCGCTCCGTTCATGTCCACAGTATCGTCACGACCCAGAACCGTCTGCTTGCGCTGGCCAGGGAAGTAGCCCCGGAGAAATCCTGGGATACAGTTGACTATAAACTCGACGACTTGACCGCCAAGTCTGACGAGAGACTTGCGAATGGCGTCACCGACTTTGATAGCTTCCTGCCGTATATTTTGCGCGCTATCTTTGATCCTGCCTTTGGCGCTTGTTATGCGAAGACTGATAATGAGCTCTTGGAGGTCCAGAAGGCTTCGGAGGAGGAAATCAGGGAGGCTATACGGGCTCTACTAAAGAAATGAAATAATTGTATTGGATTCACTGTATAGGTAATGTACATGAACGTTTGGCCATCTAAACCCTTCCAGTGGCGAACACTTTGCAAGTCGTTTGGTTATTGGTCTGGAGGAAGGACTTGGCATCGCCCCTCGTGACCTGTGCTAGACATTTAAGTGGAAACGCCAAGAAGAAAGGATTCCTAGGACCCCAACATTCATGCAAAAAGTTCCGATTTAACCAGGACTGTTCTATCTTTCGTTGACTACAATTGGCTCAGACATGTCACCGTGATGTCATGCTGATGTCAATCCTCTTGGCAGCAATCCTTTGTGTCACAGCGCGAATCCTACAGGTTTAGGCATATTTACATAAAGGAACACTTCAATGCTCGTCGAATATTGCCTGCGACTGTCTCTTCTATCTGAGCACGTCTTATTACGTAGGAGCGAATCTTCAAACGAAATTATCTTCGAACAACATGAACTCGATGAAAGGAAAGCGACAGGCTGACCGCCACGGTTATGTCCAACAGCCGCCCGAGTACGATGAGATGGACTATCGAACGAGACCACAACAATCACAGCAACTTCCTCAACCTCAGGCAAGAAATGAAACAGGCGTAAATCGCGATGTCGCGCCTCCTCGGCGCTTACGACATTTATTAAGCGGCAACTTTACCAATCGTATCTTGACGTTTGCGATGAGTATAGCGACCATTATACTTGCCTCTATTCTGGTCCGCCGACAAGGCGATGATTTCCGCATGTCGCAGAAGATGTTGAGTAGCCGCTACTCCATCACATTTCTTCTCATTCCGCTAACGTAATATCTTACAGATAATTCCTTATCCCATCATCATGTTCATCACAGCGAGCGTATCTGCCGTGTCATGGTACAGACGCGATCCATTCCGCCCGAAGCTCATGGGCCTGGTATTAATAGTTGACCTAGCGATCTTGGGCCTGTCTATCGCAACTCACGTTGAGCTTCGCTCCAACACGACAGAACCGCCGATAGATGACATGATGTATGCGAGAAGGGCCTTGCTGGGGTTGACGGTTGCAATCCCCGTGGTGACCTTGATTATCTGCCTGCGCAGTATCTTCCAGCTATCTGCATGGGCACAGGATGCCTTACCTGGACCATATACACCACTCGGCGTTTGGTTCTGGGGTAGATGTATCCAACGGAAGCTATTCAATAGATAATGCCAGAATATAGAATGCAATCTCTTGGACGCAGGGCAAAATTGCATTTCTGTGGTTATCAGGTGCGAAAGCAAAGCCGGGACTTTCGTAGCATAGCTCTAGACAACTACAAGATTCCATTTGTATCTCGGAGATATATATATAACTACCCGCACTTCTTTACAGCTAAGTAATTATGACATTAAAACTTCGCAAATCATCGCGGTCCGAGAGGCAGCTAACGCAAGGGTTCTGTGGAAGGACCAGTGTGCGCTGATTCCGTTGAGAGCTAGCCGCAGCTATTGCCAACCGGGCTTGCCAGTTCCCGTGGGCCCTGATGATCCCTGTGACTTTGGGTAGGTCCAAGAATTCGGCCCAGCAGGCAATAATAATTCAATTCTCGACTGTCAAACTGCTGTCTGTTGCGTCGGTGTGAGAGCAGCTATTCATGGAGACGATATATTCACTGCTAAATAGGTAAACCCTTTCTTGTACAAATGTTTATTTACTATAGAATCTTGAAAAGATAGATATCAATATATAATAATATAATTAAGCTATAATTTAGAACCTTTGTTTTAAATACTTTAGCTCTACTTATACTAGTTATATAAATCAAATGGCAGTATTTGAACAGCCGTCCTCTTGTTGCACTTGATAAAGTCTTTTACCGTTCTTAACTATACCGTTATTGGGAATGTAGGACGTGAATTGTGCTCCAGCTGGGTAAACCTTTTGAAGTTCACGTCTTTTAACTCGTACAGGTTAACTAAACACGAACTATAATAAGAGCCTTGCGAACCTAATGCCAATGAAAGTTCAAGTCCAAAAGGTTACACTCAATCATGCGTGACGGTCTGGTTGAGCTGCTTGTGCGTATCCCATGAGTCGTGGTTGAGGTTTGATTGATGTTAACTCCAACACAAACATGAAATGCCGCCTATAACATCGAGTAGTAATATTTGGCTGCTGGATTCAATTCGTGGAAGGCGTCAAATTTGGTCCTATTGTTGTTGGTCATGGCCGCGCAACCGTCAGCTCGTTGCAGCATGAAAAATATGTTACAGTTCGATCAAAAACCAGTGTGTGTAGATAATAGTTGTTTCTGGTCTGCAGCCGAATGGCATTGTCTGTATCTATACATATCGCATATGCTGGGTTATAGCCTTGAATGCAACTGTGTGTACTTCAAGTATTATCCCAAATAACAGATAAGTTTGAATGCAAATGGGAATTCGATGGTTTGCAACTACTCTGTACCTACCCGGAAGAATGATTGATTGATATTCAAAATCAGGAACTCGTTTTGTACCTGCATTACCCCTGATAAAAACCGGGGCTACAAAGACTATCGAATCTGCTAGCTACATCTGTCCAACTAATGTACCCTAAAGTCAATAGTTTCCTCAATAGCAAGCTAATGCGATGATAAAGAGAATAATCCGCACTTTTATCTCTTAGTTCCTTTTTTTTATGCACTAAATTTCACTCGCTCATTTTTGGTGCCAGACTGCAATGAACTCTACAAGGTCCAAGTAAAAGTGAAAGCTGTGGGGTCATTATTTACGACCAGGGCATCAAACTGGATGGTTTCTACAAGTGGGATTCTGCTGTTAAGGGGAAAAAAAAAAAAAAATTAAACATCTCTGTAGCCGGACTATAATATCTGTATCCGGACCGATAGACAGCCCTTGTTTTTCAGTAGTCCTAACTTTAGGGTGAAAACTGTTGGTTCCTTTTAGGACGCTATGGTTATGAATCCAGACTCATAAGTAAGATTGCATCTCGATGTAAATAGCCAAGCTTCTGGAAATTCCCTCTCAAACAGCTGAAGCTAGACTAATAGTCATAGAGTACAACGGCGACGCGCTGACTCGTTAGTAAGTAACACAAATGAGGCCCCATAGCATTTCGGTAGTTTCTTGTTTCGATTATTGTTTACGAGTTAATTTTTATGGGTTTTATCCATACACCTCGTTTTTGGGCCTCGGAAAACATCAGAAATAGGGTTCATTTTTACCTAGTGGTTATTCATTAATAACTTAGAAACGCGTATTCATTGCCGATTGAAACTGCCGATCATCTTCTTTTCCATCGCACTAACCACACAAGCGATGTGAGTGAGGATGCAGATATTCGTGCCAGTAAGCCAATGGCTATTTAATCAAGATGCTAGGTCCCAAATTAAAATCAGCAACAGAGGTTTCTCGGTCACTCATTTGGGTCTCAATTGGCCATCACACTCATTTAAACAATTGTCATTCATCTGCATGAATCATGCGCGCTTTCTCTTTCCTTCTGTCTTCCTTGCTATTGGGGGTTTCACTTGCATCTCCATGCCGACCTAAGCACCCTATCGATGGAGATTTTATCGACTGGAGGACATTCAAAGCCAACGGTGCGAACTTAGGCTCTTGGCTTGCCAAAGAAAAGACCCATGATCCCGACTGGTGGGCATCTCTTGAGGAAGGTGCCGCCGCAACTCCCGATGAATGGACCCTTTGTCAAGTTCTTGGAGATCGCTGCGGTCCCGTCCTGGAAGCGCGTTACGCCTCGTTCCTCAATACAACTACTATTGATGATCTCGCCAGCGTCGGTGTCAACCTCCTCCGCATTACTACAACATATGCCGCGTGGGTAGATGTTCCCGGTTCTCAGTTCTACCATGGCAACCAGGTACAGCACTTGAGGAAGATTGCTAGCTATGCTATCAACAAGTACGATATGCATATCATCATTGGCCTGCACTCTCTCCCTGGTGGTGTTAATACCCTTGACATTGGAGAAGGATTCGGCCGCAAGAACTGGTTTTTCAACGAGGATAACCTCGAATGGAGCTACAAGGCTGTCGACAAGATTCTATCCTTCATTATGGGTAGCGGCACACCTCATAAATTCTCCATCAGCCCTATTAACGAGGCTTCTGACGATATCACCAAGTTCGCTACGGCTGGAGGTCTTACCGCTGCCGGTGGTGAATGGGTTACAAAGTATATCAACGGCGTCATATCTCGTACTGAGGCCGTTGACAAGCGTATCCCCATTGTTCTTCAGGATAATTTCAAGGGAACTGAATTCTGGGCAAAGCAATTCGATGCCAAGCACAACCTAGTTCTCAGCCCCCACGTCTACTACTTCACTGGCGAAACATACCCCAAGTATACTCCTCCGGCCATTTGTGGTCAAGGCAAGTGGATGTCCGAGCAGTCCAAATTCCCAACATTCATTGGAGAATGGTCTATTCAGACGAGCTTCGCCAATGTTCTTGAGGTTACATCACGAAAGAAGCTTTTCGACACTCAGCGTTTTGCTTGGAAGAAATATGCTTCTGGTGGCTCTTTTTGGACTGCTGTCAGCTATGCGAACAGCGCTGTGAGGGATGAAGGAACCCAGCGAGACTACTGGAGCTACGTTGACTTGATTAAGGCTGGCGTAATTAAGAAAGAGTCAACTGATGACGAGCTTTACTGCAAATAAGTGGTATCACTTATATTTTATCCTATGTAACACTTCTTAATATTTAGTACTCTATAGGACACTTTGAGATGCTAATAGAAACCTTTATAATATTTTTATTTAACCTAAAGAGATTAAAACAACCCTAAATAGGGTAAACTTATTTTCAGGTAAAAGCTTACAGTTAGCTAATACTATTAAAAGTATAATAGTTAAGTTAAATACCCCTTGCCTTTCCCCTTTACTTTATCTTATTTTTGTAAAGTATTAAGTAAGTAAATAATAAAACTGGAACCTTCTTAAGCTTATAGCATTTTAAAACTGTATTACTTTAGAACTAACGATAAACTGTATATTATTACTTCTGTTATTATGTAGCGCCGGAACGCAAATGCTGCAAAGAGATTCTTCGCTCAAGCCTGCTAACATTCCGTTGAATAAAGTCTTCAGTAACCTCTATCTACGAGCCGCCAGGTTCCCAGACAACGATGTAGCTAGGTTCGGGGTCTCCAGTGATCTCTTTGCCCTATTTGGCGCGTCTGACAGGACCAACGAAGGCATGGTCAAGGTCAACACTTATGATCACAAAAGGGTCAGTCTGGGCTCAGGGTGATCGAGATTCTACCTCAGTGCTGAAGAAGGTGTATATCCAAGTCTGACAGGGAAGATAACTCGGCTGAAGCCTCAGATGCCTTCATTGTTGGTACAAACAATACGTTCTGCCCTATGAATCCTGGTGAGTCTAGAACAGATGAAAGGACTAAAACAGTATTCTGATGTAGTTACTCTACAGAGAACATACACTTTGGCATCGGTGCCATGGCCCCCAATAGGGGTGAAGTCGTTCCTGTCTAAACGTACCTGCCAAAACTTGATCTCGTTGCAGAGGTCCACTCAAGCGAAAGCACTGTATTGTCTTTGGAAACTATTAGTCGGGTTCCTTCGTTAATCCAAGCGAGCTTGGAAACGTCCTTTATGTCGACTTTGAAGGATCGAATGGCCAGGAAGCCACTTTCACGTTGAACGACGGCAATGATTACAATGCCGAGTTTGATGTAGACCGCAACGGCATCAGGTAATCAAGGGGCTCCCACTTCTAAGTAAGGCTGTCACATATTTTGAGCGCCAGCCTAGGATATGGCCCGCCAACTTAGGACACTGGGCTATATAAATCAAGTAGGTAGATTCCATGCCGCTACTTTATTTGAGGCTCTTGAAGGTCTAGCAATTGAGTAAGCCTGTTTCCAGACTTTGCAAAAGCTCGATTACGAGAGTGAGCCCTGAAGTTAGGGAAATAATACCTGAGGGCTGCTGTAAACACTAATGAGCCCTCAAACGGTTCCCCGCGATCATTGGTGGCCTGTGCAGTCGTGATGTTATTGAGTACATGTTATGATAATGGAGCTGTCTTCTTAACCAATCATAAGTCTCGGGCGAATGGTTTAGTGGTATAATACTCCCTTAGCATGGGAGTGGTCCAGGGTTCGATTCCCTGTTCGTCCAACACAAGTGGTTTAATTCCACTGTTATCCACATCTTTTTGTCTTTCTTCTTTGCACTAGTTCAGTTATCAAAATCGGAAGGATGCCCACTACCCTGTACTTTTTCGATCTTTAATCAAGAGTGCTAAGAAACCTGTCTATCACCTTTGCTGACTCCGATCTCGTCAGCCACCAGAGATTCGAACTCGATGTAACTCAAATCTCTTTGTCAGCTTGTTAATCTTTTGCGGGACGTAATAAGCAAGGATAGAAATGCGACCCGCCCACATTCCAGATGCAGGCCTCCGTTGTTGTACGGGTGAACGGAACTTCAAAAATGTCGGAGAGCAGACCCAGAAAACCCCGATAATAAGTGGTATTGATGGGGGATATCGGATAATTTCTTTTTGCAATGTGTTGGGTTGTAGTGAAAACAGCACTTACTAGACAAATATGCCTAGTCGGTGATGTTACATACAAAAACCTCCGTCTTTTCATGGAGAGGTGTCTCACGTCGCAACGACTACCAAACACAGGCCCTAGACGCCCAATAAGCTCACAGCTATCGCAACATTCATCCATGTCATATTCGAATCCCTTGCGTCTCAGCTTGTAACCTTGAGTAATCCGTTGAGACACCTGTCATGGTGGTTGTTCAGCTCTACAGTCTCGACCTTTTAGAACCAGCTGATCCCAAGCCGAGCTGAACCTCGATTGAAACAGTGGCCGCTAAGGCTTTCTGCCTGTCAGCGGGGAGGGAGAGGTTTGAAGGAATAAGAATTTTGTGCCTTGCGATTTGTATCTGTCTTGGAGGATTTGACTATATATAACACAGCAAGGTCCGACTTATCATATCTCCTTCATCGCTACAATTACCACTACCATTCTTCTCAGTATACCCAAAGCTTCTACAATTTCACCAGTAATCATGTGTCCTACCAATGGATCTGCCAATGGCTCCAGTGATGGTACCACCGAGAACTTCATCGGCTGCACCATCAAGACCCTCCCCGAAGCAGAATGGCAACCTGCCGCCGCGACAGCTGTAGCCCAAAACCCAGCAAACGCGCCCATGGTGCAGATGCTGCGTCAAAAGACTACTCGCGGCGGTGTCCCCGACCCCAGCCAGTTGGCTGTCCTTACTTCCAAGTACTGGGGCACTGGAGGTGTTCGCCTCACCGTCAGCTTCACTGATGGACCTGAGTCCGCTCTTCGCGCTCGCATTCTCAGTCACATGAACGCTTGGGGAAAATATGCCAATGTCGAATTCGTCCAGGTCGCTTCCGGTGGTCAAGTTCGTATCGCTCGCAAGAGGCATGACGGGTACTGGTCCTACCTTGGAACAGATGTCCTACACATTCCCCAGAATCAGCCTACCATGAACCTTGACTCTTTCACCATGGAAACGCGCGACTCCGAATTCTATCGTGTTATTCGTCATGAGACGGGTCACACTTTGGGATTCCCTCACGAACACATGACCAGTGGTATTGTTAGCCGCATTGATCGTGAAAAGGCTTTCGGGTACTTCTGGAGAACCCAACGTTGGTATAAGCAAGAGACAATCGACCAAGTCCTCACTCCACTGGACAACTCAGCCTTGATAGCTACTTCTGCCCCAGATCCAACCTCCATCATGTGCTATGACCTTCCGGCCTCCATCATGAAAGACAACATTGCTGTACCAGGGGGTAATGACATCAATGAGACCGACGGAAACTTTGCTGCATCACTCTACCCCAAGTTTGCCAGCTGGCAGCTGATCGACAACAATGTCCAAACTGCGTCAATCCTTGTTGACGACGCTGACCTTTACCAGCTTCACAAGTCTGGTTGGGTTTGGAAATACACCGGTACTCCGATGACAGGATGGCAGGCTTTGGACAACAACTCAGCTACCAAGAAAATCGCCGCTGCAAATGGAAAGCTTTACCAACTTCACCAGGACGGCAAGATCTGGAAGTACACTGGCACTCCAATGACTGGTTGGCAAATGATTGATAACAATACTGCCACTGTCGAGATTATCGCCGGCGGTGGTGACCTCTACCAGCTGCATAACAATGGTCGTATTTGGAAGTATACCGGAACTCCTCTCACTGGATGGCAGGAGCTTGATAACAACCCCGCGACAAAGAAAGTCGTAGCTTCGGGGGGTAACCTCTACCAACTTCACAAGACCGGCTCGATTTGGAAGTATACTGGAGTTCCACTTACAGGATGGCAGAAGGTGGATGAGAACGCTGCCACCGTGAACATCGTTGCTCGAGGCAACGACCTGTATCAGCTTCATGACTCGGGCAAGATTTGGAAGTACACGGGTACTCCTATCTCGGGATGGCAGCTGCTAGATGACAATTCTGCCACCAAGGAGATTGTGGCTGGAGCAGGTGGGCTTTATCAGATTCACAAGACTGGGTCGATCTGGCGTTATGTGGGGCCTGCGATGACAGGCTGGAAGCAGCTTGATGGCAACGCCGCTTCAGTTTCCATTGCGGCCGGTACCGTTCTGTATCAGCTTCATAGCTCTGGTCTTATTTGGCGTTACATGGGATAAGGGTAGGAAGGATCGAGCTATCAGAGATTGAATATTTGTATTCGTCTTGTTATGAGTCCTTGACCACTAGAACTGCCTCACATGTAATTTGAAATCCCTTCTTTTTTCATTCCCACCAGTCATCAAGTGTCTCACCAATGAATCCAGCAACGGTTGCACCAAGAGCTTCATCGACGGTACAATCAAGATCCTGTCCGAAGCAGAATAGTAACATTCGGCTGTGACAGCTGTGGCTCAAAACCTATACCACAGCAGAAGGCTACCGGTACTATTATTATTGATTGTAGTTAATTGGCCATCCTAGCTTTATACTAGGGTACTGCTACCCCTCAGCTTACAGCCAGGTTCATGTATAGACTTGAGTTGTCTTTTCGCCCTGGCATTCTGAGCTATGTAAATGACCCGGGCGCATATGCCAATGTCCAGTATTCTTTCGACAAGTAGGCTGTGCAAGAGACCAACATACATGCCCAATTTCCCCGCACCAAACTTCAATCTAATCATACAAAAATCTCAATTTGTACAATAGATATGGATCCCATCGCGGCTGTTGGCCTTGCTTCTGGAATCCTGACCTTCATTGATGCAGGGGCCAAACTCATCAAAACAGCCTATGCTATACACAAGTCGCTCGATGGCGTACTTGAAGACAATAGACACCGTGAGGATATCGCTGGTACCGTTCAAGACGCAGCTTCGAGGCTGGAGATTACCGGCATCCTCGCTTTAACAAAGGAACAACAATCACTTACAGACCTTGCCAAAAGATGCAAGGCAATCTCCGAGCACCTCCTTCAACTTTTGGAAGATATCAAGCCCAAAGGGAGCTCATTCAAGGCTTTCAATGCTGTGCGACATGCAGTCAAGGCAAACAAAAACAAAAATCGTATTGGCGACCTGGAGGGCCAATTGGAAGATTACCGCGATCAGCTTTCTCTTGCACTCATCAACATATCGAGGTATGTATGTTCAATTGACATCAATCGAGGCAGCCACTAATTTGTCATAGAGTTGAGGCAGCTAACGGCTTCAGTCAATTAATATTGATAGCCAAGAACAATGAAACTAAGCTGAAGAGTCTGATAAAAGCTATGGAACATCTTCGCCAGCGGCAACTTTCCGTACAAGGCCCCAGTCCTCCCAACGAGCTTCAACAACTCCTTGTGATAGATACCACTGCACGACACTCGATGTATCAGGACTTCATCCTCAACTGTCTCAGGTTCCAAGGAGTCCATCACCGATATGAGAATGTTCATACTGCCCACGAAGATACTTTCAACTGGATTTACGAGCCTATCGAACCTGTAAAATATCAATTTGGCAAGCCATATTACAAGGAAGTGGAATGCCAAGAGGTGTGATCATGAACTATCTGTAACGAAACTGAACTGACTATAATAAATTTTGCAGATGCAGATTAAATCTCGAGACATGTTTCTGAGCTGGCTTTCTTCTGAAGTTCCATCGTCCCCTATCTTCCACATTTCTGGAAAACTAGGATCTGGAAAGTCTACCCTAATGAAGTTCCTGTGTTCCCACCAGAGAACAAAAGAGGAACTTACCAATTGGGCTGGTAGGTAATTTACGATTTAAATGGAATTGATGACTTACTTCGCAACAGGTGCAAAGAGACTTGCATTTACGTTCTTCTTCTTCTGGAGAAACGGGTCAACGGCAGAGAAGTCACTGGATGGACTCTGTAGGTCAATCCTTCATTGCGTTCTAGATGAGCGTCGTGACTTGATAGCCAAGGTCTTCCCCATTCAGTGGGAGAAAGCGGAACAAAGTCCGTGGAAGATACAGAATCGCCAGGAGATTCCATCACGAGAAGTACAATACGCGCTCGAAAAGCTCCTGCAAGACACTCAACTTTACCAACATCACAAGTTCTGCATTTTTATCGATGGTCTCGACGAATTTGAACCTGGACTTCAAGATGGCCTAGATTACGTCGATCTGGTGGGTGTTCTCCGCCGTTGGGCACGCAATGCCAATGGTAACCTCAAACTCTGTCTTTCAAGTAGGGAGGAACCTGTTTTTCTGGAAGGCTTTGCAGATGCTCCCAGCTTCCGGCTCCAGGATCTAACACGATTCGATATGCAGAATTATGTTCGCAACCGCCTTAATAACCTGGCCGATGATGGCCTGAAAGATGAAATGTCTATTAAGATCCCAGAAAGATCGTCGGGTATCTTCCTCTGGATATATCTTATTGTCAGAAGTATCCGCGTGAAGATAACTCATAAGGCTACCAGCGAAACATTAAGGAGATACCTCGGAACATTACCACAAGGCCTCGAGTCATTATTCCATCACATTCTTGAGCAACTCGAACCAGACGATATACGAAGAACCCTACAGTTGATCAGCTGCATTCAAGTTGCGAATTCGTTTGAATTCAAGTTACCATTGATTGCTTTCTCGCTCCTGGATAACTACAGTCGAGATTCAAACTTCTCATTACGAGATGGCCTCGAGGATGAGACTTTACCAGACGAGTCGGCCCTCCAAGCACAGCTTTGGGGTGCTAGTGGCGGGCTCATAGAGTGCTGTGGCGAAGAGGGACGAAAGGTGATGGAGTTCGTTCATCGATCTGTTCCGGACATGTTTCATAAAGACGCGAGAAATCCAGATCTGACTCGAGAAATGGACGTGGCCATGAGCGGCATCAATTGTATCGACTTGATGTCACACATGCTCTTAGCTGTCGTTCGACTTTCAATATCCGACCCAAGATTTCAAGACAATCAGGACAAGTTCAGGGAGGAGAGGGCAGAAGCCTGTCTTGACATAGCACAAGCGCGGCTAATACACCGCATTGACAAGCCACCGTACCATTTCCTGGAACATATTAAACCCTGGATTGAGACCGTCAGCCTCGGAGTGGATTCTAAAGTCTTGCTAGACATACATAAGCCTCATGTCTACTACATGGGAATAAGTGAAACACCAGACACGGGAATACCAGACACAGACTGTATGGGAAAATTCTTTGACCTTCTATGTCTAGCAGCCATTGGGGATGGAGGCTATATTGACTGGAAGATTAGCAATGATCCATCCACTCTGGACGACTCTGTAAAAGGGGCGATGGTTGGACATTCACTTCTTATGTCTGACAATTGGGAAATGTTCTTCAGACACAGCATTTCTACGAGAGACACAACAATACCTCTGCTCCCAATTAAATACGGATACATAAAATTCGACCGGTGGCTATCGGACGATGGGTGGTCCTTGACAGTGTGGCAGTTCTTCTTAATCAACGTCATCCTTACCAGGTTTAGCAGCCCTGAGAGTCCTGTTAATCCCATATCCCGGTTTCTCAGAGAAGGAGCGGACCCGTACTGTCGAATAATAATAACAAAGGATGGTGAGGAGGTAATCGTTACGTTTTGCTTCCGACAAGCCAAATGTTATCGCTGCCGCTTTTCTATATTTATAATAAATGGGTTTAAAGACGAATTAAACAGGTGCTTAGCATTGAGAGGAAGTCCCGAGATTAATTGGCATCCGGACCCCAAAGAAAAGTTTTCTCCTCAGGAAGTCTCTTTTCGGGAATGGGTTGCTGCTACGGACTGGGATAATCGAGACAGTCTATTGGAGTTACTGGATTGTAGCTATGAAGAGGACAGGGATAGCTAGAGCTTTAGTATCACTTCCGCAATATATTGTTCTTTAAGCACTAATTGCCTTTATCTGACGTTCCTATCAGTTACTCTGCTAAACATTTTATCTCCTTCTCTCGCTCAAAGCTCAAAAGTTGTAATAGATTCTACTCTCTACTAGTAGCATGGAGAGCGTCGGCAGGTAGACCGTTCTAGGTCAGAACCATAATCGAGTATCTGAAGAGTTACAATAATCGTGAAACTTCAATAACTTTACCAAGATGTCAGAGTGGTTCTCTTCCCTTGTATATAGGAGTCGGCAGCAATGCACCGTCTAGTGTTTGAATCCCGGGGGATTTCTCTATTTAGCTCATGAGAGACCCCCACTTCCTATTAGTTGATCAACCAATAGTACAGAACATTGATATTACCATTACTCCATGGTGATGACAATCGAGGCCCGTGCTTTGGTCTTTGATGATCTGATAATGCTTGTTACAATTTTGGCCATTTAGCAGTTGTAGTGTATGCAGCCTCAGCAACAGCGATATGGATATCTGTATATGTATGTAGATATGCCACACCGGTATTTCCCGTGTCATCTTAAGCAAAGCAAACAACTAAGTCTGAACCTGCTTCTTACCTCGTTATTATCTCTTGCCTGCAACTAGCTAGCGATCTTTTTGCTAACTCTCGTATTATGCGTCTCCCTACCGTTTGGCTCTTAGCGCCAGGCGTATGGTCCCTGCAACCATCAACATGTGTAGGGAGGTCTCTCCTTAGTAAGAGACTCTTGCTGAATAACTCCCGCAGTGCACCAGACTCGACGAAGTTCCGCCGCTGAAAGGAAAAGTGTACATGCCCAACACAGCAGCCTACGAACAGCGATTGGACACCTACTATTCCGCCAATGGTGCCCTCTCGCCTTCGTGCATGGTGATGGCCAACAGCACTGAGGATGTTTCCAAGATAGTTAAAGTTCTCGCAGCTAACGAATGCCCATTCGGTATTCGTAGTGGCGCTCATTCAGCATACCGAGGAGCAAACAATGTTGAGGACGGTGTCACTATCGACTTCAGTACGTATAAATCAAGCGATTGACGCTCCTAACTGAGATATAGGTTACATGAACCGTACTGTTTACGATTCAAAGAATAGAATTGCCAGAATCGAACCTGGGTCTAATTGGGGTCTTGTGTACGAAGCTCTTGATCCGTATGGAGTCGCCGCCGTCGGAGGACGGGCGTCTCCTGTCGGTGTCGGTGGTTTTACCACTGGCGGAGGGGTCAGTGTTATGCCGTCTTGAAGCGAGATTCGCACTGACGTTTCCAGTACTCTTTCCACTCCAATGCCAAGGGCTTTGCTTGTGACCAAGTTGTCAACTTCGAGGTCGTCTTGGCCGATGGTCGAATCGTGAAAGCAAACAAGGACGAGCATTCCGACCTATGGAAAAGCCTCAAAGGTGGTTCTGGAAATCTCGGGTTGATCACTCGTATAGACCACCGTAAGTCACCTCAGAACAGTAAGCCCGAATTCTAACACAGTTGCTCTTCAGGTGCTGTCGACTCGAACGAAATCTGGGCAGGTTTTGTCAGCTTTGACCTTTCTCAACGCGACCTCGTTTTCAAAGAATATGTCGACTTTGTAGAATCCAACGACAAGGATCCTGCTTCTCAGCTCATCGTTACCGTCCAATGGGATGGAGAGCAGAAACTGCTACTCTCAGTCGTTTCAAATTCCGACGCCATAGAATCTCCATCTTCCTTCTCGAAACTTTTCAGCATCCCCAGTACCTCCAATACAACGACGAAAGGCAATATCGCCGACGTGGTACCTCAGTTTACCGGACCTACTCCCCTCGGTCTTTAGTAAGTCAACTCATCCAAAGGTCTGTCCCGGTAATTAACCGTGTAGCGCTAATTGGATGACCGGAACGACTACGAATGACATACGCCTCATGACATTCATGCACGACAAGTTCGACCAGTACGTCGATAAGATGAAAGCTGCTGCGCCAAATTCAAAGTTCAGTGTACTTGTACAGTTCCAGCCAGTTACCTAGTCCATGGTCGAGCACAGCCGCGAAAATGGTAGGAATGTGCTTGGCTTGGAAAGTGTCGTCGCGAAAGGGCCTGCACTTATGTGGCTGATCGCCGTCACTGTCGATACTGAACAGAACCAAGAGAAGATTGATCCGCTTACCCGAGCCTTCAAGGCTGATGTTGACGCATACGTCGAGACGATGGGCATTTGGTATCCGTGGGTTTATCTCAACTATGCAAGAGGAGGTCAAGACCCATTGTCGAATTATGGGGATGACAATGTTGAGCTGATCAGGAAAGCATCTAAGAATTATGATCCTGATGGCCTTTTCCAGAAGCTTCGACGATCTGGATTCAAGATCCCTGTTTAAATACCATACTGGTATGACAAAGGCGAGAAGTATCCTTAATTGACACAATTAAGATTTCGGCTGTGGGGTTCACAAGGAATGACAGATCGTTCGTCAAAAGCCCTTTGCTATCTCATGGCCTTGTGTTGATTTGATATGTATATTGGGGACTTACGCCTCAGATAACCTTAAAAAAAATAAGTAATAAAAAATAGCTGTCTCATGATATTCTATTGAAGCTTCTCGTGTTTATTACTTGCTTCCTTCCCCTTCCCGTCATACTTCAATCTCCTTCCCAGTCATGGAGGGACGGGAGATGCCCAGCTGGGATCTACGAGATGTCTCACCTTCCCGTGTCACTAACCAATAATTATCACCTCCCTTGCAGCCACTATCGTCATAATGTATTACATCCATCCCTTACTTTTGTCTGGAAGCCGAAGCAACTGCCGCCTTGAAATATGAGCGGTGAGTTTCTACTGCCCGTCGACTGCAACCATACCTTACACTGCACTGGTTCTCCCTCGGTAATCAACAAACTTAACTTATCACGCAAATAATTAGTTCTCGTCATGTCCTGTATCAGCTTTACTGAAACGCAGACTCCGGGACTATGGCTTCCTCGGAGCATCAACACCCTTTTTCAGTGGATTAGCCAAAAGGTCCAGCAAACTGCAGCCCAAGAGCTGCCCATGAACCCAAACGTCCAAGCCTTCTCCGACTTTGTCAACAGCGATGAGAAGTTAAGCTGCCTTGCAGAAAGCATGTTCACCGAAGTCCCTCTCGGTTACCATAATGGCACAGATCCAATTGGGAAGCCTCAGATTCACGACTTCGCGACATTCATTACCGTGTTGAATCGCATCATCGTTACAGGTCCAGAGTTCTTTCAAGTAGACGACTCTGACGCTATGGGAATGATTGGCTTTCCTATTAACGCACTGCTCAATTGGCCGATGGGTACCAAGTCTGGACTGATCTTTTGGTACCTCCCCTCGGTGAACCGGAAGTTCCAACCCATTCTTCAAGATTATGAGGCTTTTCTGGCTTCACCCGCCTCAAAAGCAGTTCTCAGGGCGCCAAATGGTTGGGTGGGCCCCAGAGCTCAAAGTCTACTTGCCAGCTGTGCTATTCTCAATGGGCCGGAGCGTGGACTCACAGATATCTACCATTGCCCCGATCTGAACGATGGTCTCTACCTTGGATTCGGGTCTTGGGACCAATTCTTCACTCGAGAATTCAAGTCAGGCGTCCGTCCAGTGGAACAGCCAAACAACACCTCAATATTGAACAACTCCTGCGAGTCGGCTCCACTGCAGTACAAGCAGAATGTTAAAGCCAGCGACGTCTTCATGCTCAAGGATCAGCCTTATTCTCTTGAGAATATGTTCAACTTCGATCAGCTCTACGTGGAGCATTTCAAGGGTGGATCTGTTTACCAAGCGTTCCTCAGCGCTCTCAGTTACCATCGATGGAGCTCGCCGGTGAATGGCAAAGTCGTTGACATCGTGAATGTTCCTGGGACGTACTACAGTCAAAGTCCTTCCCAGGGTTTCCCGAACCCCGATCCATGTGCAACGAAGGATTCGCAGCCGTACCTATCGTCTGTGGCTACACGTGGTATCATCTACATACAAGCTGAGGGTCCTATTGGTCTTATGGCCATTGTGTATACCGGGATGGCTGAGGTTTCCAGTTGTGAATTCACGGTTGCTAAGGGTCAGACAATTTTGAAGGGGGATGAACTTGGCATGTTCCATTTTGGTGGAAGCAGCTACTGCATGGTCTTTAGACCTGGCGTCAAGCTGTTGTTCAATCAGCCTCCGGGTGAGCCAGAGGAGGATGGCACATGGGATTGGAGTACTAAGGACAATCTTCCTCTCAACGGGGCACTGGCCTC
This sequence comes from Fusarium multiceps, assembly GCA_028416715.1. Classification (NCBI taxonomy): domain Eukaryota; kingdom Fungi; phylum Ascomycota; class Sordariomycetes; order Hypocreales; family Nectriaceae; genus Fusarium; species Fusarium multiceps. The sequence goes on along the minus strand of JAQPZZ010000042.1, from coordinate 112,858 downwards.
TGTGAAAACCTCATTTGATTCGGAGCAATAGCAGTCATCTGCAATGGTGAGGATTGAGTTAGGAAGCTTCTCTTCCAAGAACAATCTTTACGATCACATAGTAAGCACTCCTTAAGTCACACATCTATACTCGATTATAGCTTTCGAACTTGCAATTCCATTATGTTACCTATCCGAATTACACTTGACATTCATATAGCAAAATCCATAATCCGATCAAGAAAGTTCTCAAGCGACGTAAAATCCTCACTACTTTCTCATGGATGTCTCGCCGCCTAATTCATGAACGTAAGGAGCCTCGCGTGCCTCAGGCCCTGCGACTTCGTATGCTGGAGCCGGAAACGCAATGGGCGCAGGTGATGGATATTGACTCCACCCCACCGGCGAAGCTGTACCGATCGGAGAGATTGGTCCGCTGATCATTGATGTATGGAGGTTTGGCTGGACGGGAGATGATGCCATGCTGGGATCATGAATGGTTGAAAGAACCACTTGCTGATGAGGAGGACCTGATTGTGGCTTTTGACTCATTTCAGAAGGTTCTTGAACCACGCTTGGTTGGTAGGAGATTCTCGTGTCGACAGTGGGCTTGGGCTTGCGACGACGCAGTGCAAAGATAATTCCAATGGCAATGAGACCCAGAACGACCAAACCTCCAACGACACCCCCGACAATAGCCCCCACAGGAACTGGTTTGGATGGAGGAGCAAGAGCTTCAGATGAGGTTGTCGGACCAGGACTATCAGTCGTGCTCGTCGGGTCATTGATGACCGTTGGTCTAGACACCGTTCCAGGTATCGAAATCGTAGTCCCGTCCTCATCGCTGATGGTCGTAGTGACGAAGTTTGGACTGTCGTCGCCCTTGTATGTATGCTTTACTCTCTGAATTGATCTAACCGATGTAGAGGCACAACGATAATCGACGACACCGTTTGGATAGAGGTAGGTACGGCAGTAGGGTTCATCAGAGTCGGTGCTGTGGAAAGACGATAGATTAGCCACCATTACGTGAAAGAGACACTGATTGAAGAGACAAACATACCATAATACGTTCCACGTGTCACTCTGGCAAACATCATCGCATAGCTTCGGGTCCTCAGCCGTCTTTGACTCGACGCACTGCAAATAGTGATTTGTTCCACATGCGATTACGTTGAGCACGTTGGGTTCCCAAGTACAACGAGCTTCGTCTCGCAAGTAATGGGAACGCCAACGCTTCCTGAAAGGTAGCCGCAGGTCTTGCCAGGAGCCATGGTCAAGACCAGCGACAAAGTCGAAGTCGCTGACACTTGGCGTTCCTTCACTAACATCTTGGCGTCAGCCTATCCCGCATTCTGTGAGTCATCTATAACCCCGCAAATCTACATTTCGTGGGAAAATGCATAAGTAGAGGCGACGGAACCCAAGTCTACATTCAAGTCAAGTCAACCCAAAACTGCCCAAGATGGCAAACCCAGCTGCAGAAATCCCTTTCAAGCTTCTCCAATTGCCAAACGAGCTTCGTAACTCTATATACTCCTATCTCGACAATGCCGACGTGAAAAGCCTACGCGCTACATGCTCAGCCATGAGCCAAGATGTACCGCTTCGTATTACACGTGTCTTCTTGTCTGCCAATTCTTCAAACATAGACGTCTTTATGGCCATTGGGAACCACGAAACGCTCCGTCACGGCGTCACTGAACTCGTTTGGGATGACGCTCGCCTTTCCACCGGGCCAGAACTTGAAGTTGAGCGAAAGAGTTATGAGGCTGAAGGGTGGCATCAAGATGACCCTGTGACCAACAACGGATGTCCCCGCTGGTTCGAACGAGATTGCGAGGAGGATTATTATTACTACAGAGGACGAAAAATGGTACCTCCCGGCGGGATCATACGTTTGCGAGAGTCTTGGGCTTACTACGAGCGCCTGCTTGATAGCCAGGAATCGAACATCGACAACAATATTGACATGAAAGCCTTCATGGTTGTACTAAAGTGCTTCCCTTCGCTGAAGCGAGTTACAATTACTCCATCAACCCATGGAACGGATTTTAACCCGCTGTATGAGACACCCATGATTAGGGACTTTCCTGTGGGTTTCAAATTTCCAAGACCAAAGGCCTGGCCTGCTGGGAGCATCAGTGGACCTGCATATGTTCTACCATGGATCGAACAAGATGGCGTTCCTAACCGATGTGAGGAAATATACGGCTATGGTGTCGCTGAATACAGAAAAAGATGGCGTGGGTATCGGGCAGCTACCCGTTTCTTGGCCCTGGACCAAGACCATCATGTTACAGAACTTGTTGTCGGTGGCAATGAGGTGAGAACTGGTATAAATTGCCACATATTCGATCAACCTTCCGCCGCATACAATGATCTCGTCAATTTGCTTCAGCGGCCTGGCTTTAGTTATCTGAGCCTGGATCTTCTTACTGGTTCCCTCTACAGGGAAACTTGGTCTTATTATAGGTCGGGATTACTTCACGATGCCCTCGCCAAAGCAAAAGATCTCAAACATATATGCCTTCGTACAACTACTGACCCTTACAGCGATGCACCATATCACTATGTTGCAAAGGACTTACAAAAAGTGGACTTCCCCTTGTCAACCATCTTTCCCATCGATCAGTGGCCGCAGCTCGAACACTTTGGAGTCTCAGGTTTTATCGTCGACCTGGATGATCTGATTAGTCTTTTGGTCTGATTACCCCCTTCACTTCGCTCCGTTGAGCTAAGCCACCTAGGTTTCACAAGAAAGGGAGACAGCTATGAGAATTTGCTAGTTAAAATGCGGGACAGTCTGGATTGGAGGTCTAGGCCTGAACAACAACGACCAAAGGTACATGTCATAGCTACTGCATATGATTTAGACGACGGTTATGTCGAGGTTGATGACGCTGTATACTCATTTTAGTACCAAGGTGGAGAAAGTCCATTTGAAGGAAATGGAAGCCTAATTCACAAAGGGCGTGGTGGTATCACACGGGATATTTTTGACCCTGAGTTTATGGCACCATACTGAGGGGTCGGTTTCTGAGGAATGGTATTGACAATGGTATCCTAATGAAGCTCAAGTCCCTAGTTCCAGAGGCCCTAAGACTTCCATTTCCAGTTAGACCACCCGACGACTATAAGCCTCTTTCAGCTACACACATAAAGGTCTGCATGGCAGATCCTAGTTGGATGAATCTATGAAAAATTTAGCTTCCAATCCACAAAGTGAGTTGGTCGAGATGATACTACGTACCGATAATCCAGGTGACGGCAGCATTGTCACCACCACCTCCCGAGCGGGTGATCTTGTAGCCAGCAGGGGCACTCTCATCATAGCTGTTGGAGCCACTATAGGGGTTGTCGAACTGGAAGTAAAAGGTACCAGCGGGACTGCTGTAGTAGACGGAGCCTTCGTCGCCGGTCCAGAGACCAGCAGACTCAGCCTGGAGCTTTCCCTGGCTGTCGGGACCGATGACTGAGGGAGGGCTCAGGCTCTGAGACTATTCACTGTGATCGATACTGGAGGTCTGGAGAGTGAGCTCCAGAGAGGTGTTGTTGATGATGGTGGCGAGAGTTGAGCGAGAGGGAGACATGATGAAGACTGAGTTGGAAGTTTTTGTAAAGTAGATGATTGTTGTAGTGAGATTGTTGCTTGATGAGGAATAAACCAGAGAAGGCGATGTTGGCCTCTTTATATGTCTATTTCCTCTACATAGATCGTATCAAGCGACTATAACGTGCTTAGAGCTGAGAATGACAGACTCTCTCGACAGACAGCAGCCAAGTCAACATCATGGTCGAGACTCATCACGCACATGCTCGTGATCAAAGCTCTGGTGTATCAATCTCAATGTTCTACTCAGTCTCAGCCAGCCACGAAATATCGCCTCGACAAGAAAAGCGGTAGTTTTTTACGCTTTGGTATTTCAGCATACAATGTTCAGCGCATGGCGTTTTCTCGATACCGCTGGGGTCAATTTCAACGCTATCGATTGGGAGACTGCTGTGCGACAAATGCTTTCCGTTCTGAGACAGCCAAGGCCTGGACCCTTCTCACGCCATGTTATAGGACTATCGCAAGAGAAGGCTTGTCTTTCTTAAGCGAATATTCTTTGGGTCCAGAACCTTAGTCTTGCCCACAGGGTAGCCCATTGGAACGGCGTGCTCCACAACGGCGATCACACCGAACATCGTCTCAACCAGGGTCTTCTGGCCAGTGTTATAGTTGCTCGCTTTTATTCCTAATTCTTTGTTAAACATGCTGCTATAGGATATGATATTACCTCTTAACTACTATCATCAAGGATAATTTCCGAGGTGAAATCGTATCTCAATGGATTGTTCGCTCCAAGTTCACCGACACGGCGGTCACAACCCCCAGAGCAAATAGTACATGCAGCTAATAATGTATGTCTCGCCCAAATTGACAACGGCCCATTCCGTTATCCGGGGGCGTCGAGTAATATCCAACTAGCTGAGTTCATCGTCAAGACAGAATCTTGTGATATGAAACAAGCGGTGCTTCTCAGCCAGCCTCAGTTGCAAGTTGCAAGTTGCAAGTTCTACACCGATAGATGACATACGAGCGTCTTTCAGCTCATATTATGGAGGCCTGCTGATCACATTGTAACATTCCTAGGCGCATTGCGTGCGCGGCCTACCTTCCCTCGTAAAGACTTAGATAGATATCAAGTTGGACTCCTCCGGAACGTTCTTAAACCTCCAAGAAAAGACCCGAATATGCAAATACATCGGATCTGCTGAAACCACTGTTCTAGGAAAACTAAGATCTGACTCCGACAATTAGGTTGTAAGTCGTGGGCTCCGTAGTTATTTTCCACTTTCATATTTATACATATTATCGATAAAGCTTCATGTCATCTCCCTCGATCAAGGCGAGAAAGCTACCGAATTGACACAGTCGTGGTGACCCTCTAATAATCTTAGGCACTCCCCTGTTTCTATACTCCATATCCTTACCGTTCGATCATATGAACCTGATGCCACCATATTCGATCCACTCGAGAACACTGCTGAGCAAACCGCTTCCCTGTGACCCTCCAACAGTTGGTCAACCCTGCCTGCGTCAACATTCCAACTACGTATTTTCCCATCCGCTGCCGCGAATGTCACCCATTTGAGGTCGTCTGAAACCGACATGAACTCAACATCATTGCCGTGACCTATGATCTGCTCGCAAGCGCCTGTGTTTATATCCCAAATCCGGATATTATTGTCAGCAGACGCCGCTATCAACCGTCTTGAGTCAGGTGAAAACATGACTGAGGTAACAAAGTCAACGTGGCCCTCTAACGTCTGTTGATGTGCACCCGTGTCTGCATCCCAGATCCTGATCGTTTCATCATCAGAGCCCGATACCACATTTTTCGAATCGTGTGAGAAATCAACAGACCAAACTCCATCACTATGACCCTCCAAAATACGTTCGCAATCTCCGGTTTCCATGTCCCATATCCGTATGGACATATCAAATGAAGCCGATGCCACCTTTTGCGAGTCATATGAGAACACTGCGGAAACAGTATAGTACGCATGACCATTCAAGATATGCTGACACTCCCCGGTGTACACATTCCACACCCGCACCACGTTGTCGCAAGAGGTAGATACTACCTTTTGAGAATCGTGCGAAAAGGATACTGAGTTTACAGAATCGCTGTGACCCTCCAGTATCAACTCGCATATACCTGTCTCCAGATTCCAGATCCGCAGTGTTTTATCTTCAGAAGCAGACGCTATTTTGGTCATGCTTTGTGGAGCCATTGCCGCGTAGAGATTTCTGCTGTGCTCTTTGGGATTCTTGGGTATCGAGCTTGGTCCGTGCTGGATTTGTGCAACCAGTCTGTATATCGGTATTCTAATACTTTACTCCCCAAACACTGCTGGAAGCAGACGCCGGACTGAGTCTTTTCTTGGCGCTATTCGTGGCTCAATCCTATCCTATAAAGCAGGAAATCCTTTACGAAGCTCTCCGTTATTGCAAGAATATTGCATCAAAGGAATCGTGATAGGGCGTTTGGATAAGAAACTTTTAAGCTGAGTCAAGGCGATAAGAAGCCTGCGGAACTGCGGCCTGTTGAGGCGCAACTTGGGTGATGACTCCGATGTTATGTTTATTGATAGTCAGACAGACACCCTGTTCTTCTGCTTACCTCTCGCCCCATATTTAATGATGTCACTGTTCTCACTTACATTATATGAGGTAACCTTGCCTTTTCCGAGTCGAGTGCATGATAATTCAGGAAGAAGAGGGGGAAAAAGAAAGATGAATATTCCAAGGATTCTCGCACTGCTCCTTGTAAGTTTCTTATTGAACCAAAGTAACCATGAATCCTGAACTCCGGGTCGTTACACTGTCGATAGGGACAGGTGGATAGCACTTCGTTTCTTGCTTACCATGCTACTCATAGCTTGGCAGATCATTATTCCAATCAAGCCCACTGATCTGCCCAATTACGTTTATGCGTAAGGCCGATCTGTTTTTGGCAATCATCTGATGTTGCATCCGTAACTATACGTGAGGAAATATCACCGACAGTGTCATAGATACAACAACGCTGATTCAAGGGGGACTCTTTACTCAACTATTGCGGTGCTAAGGTGCTAAGAATCCCATCTCTTTGACATTACCACTTACGTTTTTGATAGAATACACAGAACGCTAAAATAATTCCATTTGCCAGCCTTATAATTAAAGAGCTTGTAGTGTTCGCTACTGGCAGCGGGGTATATGAGTCCTCTGACTTAATGCACCCCAGTAGTTCGCTAGAGAGCACACACGATGGTACATTCTTAAGTATAACATTGAATTCAACTACTAAGATACTATTCACATTTCAAGTCTTTAATAAAGCCTTTCAGATAGGTCTGTCAAGAGATGGCTAAGCCTGATGACAAAGAGTATAGTGATCGGTTCTAGTATCTAAAAAGCTACACTACGATTCTATATTGTAGTTTTCTATTTCCCAAACTGAATAACGACATTTCCAAAGTTCTTCCTGTCCCACTGATACTGACAGACATCTTTGACCTCCTCCAAAGAAAATATCTTGCTTTCAACCACTGGCTTTATCTTGATGGAGTCAATAGCACGGTTCATCTCCTCGAACTGCACTTTGGATCTAACAAAGATACCACCCACAATACGCAGATGATTCACGGCTTCCATCAACGCTGGCTGCTTGTCCGATAATGTGAGAAACCCAATGATAGTAATGAAATCGCCGAGCTTGATACCCTTGAGTGACTGCGTAATACTCGCTGCCCCGCCAATCTCAAGAATATGGTCAAAGCCCAGACCCGATATATGGATTCCTCCACCGACACCTGCTACATCGTTCCGAGCAGAGTTGCTCGCCGCTGTGCGTATGGCCCAACCTGCGTCGGCTTCTCTCGTTGCTCCCTCATCAGCGATGGCTTCTATTCGTTCCTCACGTGGCGCTGAAGTGAGTGGTTGAATGGTTTCCAGCTGCTCCATTGGTATGTCCCTAAGCCTTGTTGCTACCTTGTAGAGTGGTGACCAATTTGGCGTTCTGCATTGCCATGTGATGTGGAAAAGAGGGGTAATGCTGATACCTCGTACGAGGGGAACTTAACACAATCATCATCAAGAGCACCAGTTTCAACAGGGTGACCAAGACGACCCTTTTGATCAGTTCAATAGCCCGATTCAAGACACTAATAGCATAAATTCCAACTCTATTGAACTATCTGCACCGGACCACAGATAACTCTATCGTCCGTGCAGCATTTTTAAACCCTACCAACACTATGGTCGCTCTATCCGCCACATGCTGTTTCAATTCAATAGGCTAAAACTTCCGCAGGACCATATCTCTGATAACGCCGGACCCTGCCACGTCCACGATCGGATGCGACTGAGAAAGCCCCATCTTCGAGACAATCTCCCAACTCAGTTATGCCTTCTATGCAACCGGGCTTTCTGCGTCGACCACAAGGGCAAGCAGGAGGGCGTCTGTGAGATTAACCACGAAACCTACTACCGTAACCATCCGGAGGATCAGAAGTACTTGTATCGAAGTTACGAGGATTGGAAGAAGGATTATGATCAGAAGGTTATTGATGAGGCGCCAGGAGATGATGGGGAGAAAGGAAACCAGTAGGAAGGTGGACATGGAGGCGGGGGAGGATAAAGGCAGCAGATTGGATAAGGGGCAGAATTAACTAATACAGGGAAGTGTTTAATAACTAACCTCTGGGAAGGAAAATATCTTTTATAGTACTTATTATAATATTAACTTAATAAGTTATAAAATATACCTTAAGAATAAACTTTTATTAGTATTTTAATTTATAGCTTATAATTATTCTTATATTAATTTAATATATAAATTAAGGACTTATACTTTAGAAAAACTAAAAAATAGTTAACTAATATAGATAATACCTTTCTTTAATAACTAGTCTAATTAGGTAAGAAGTAACATCGGTCTCTTGGGAGTTAACTCTTGTGCAGCTTCGTAGACATAGTGGCGACAACGGTAGCTCCGACAGCGACTGCAAACTGAATAGCCGCGAGGCTTACACTGCCTGTACTTTGGGTTAGAACCCAGTCACTAGCCCTAACAGCCTTGGACTCAAGTCTATACAAAGTATTCCAAGCTATCAGAGGGGCAGAAGTTAAGGTACTAGCCTTAACTATTTTTTTTTTAAAAAAAAAAAGTTTTTCTAAAGTATAAATTCTTAATTTATATATTAAATTAATATAAAAATAATTATAAATTATAAACTTAAATATTAATAAAAATCTAATTTTAAGATATATTTTTAACTTATAAAATATTATAATAATTATTATAAAGAATTTTCTTTTTTTAATAAGTTAATTATTAAATACTTTTTTATTAATATTAATAAACCTATAAAGTTACTTATAAAAGAAAATAAGATATTTAAAGCAGGTAATATTATTTTATAAAATCTTATTAAATCTAAGTTTATAATATTAATAAATCTATAAAGTTAAAGGTAGAAGGTTTTAGGGAGGAAGGGGAAAAGCTTGTAATTAACGCTGTAGCTTTTAACATGATAAAGGTTAACGCAAGGGGCTGACCTCAACAGCAGTCAGGGACTGCGGTGCATAAACGAGACCATGTTCAGGGAAGACACCGTAATTTAATTGCACAGTGTTCCATCAATGGCACCTTCAAGGCCACTTCTTCCTCCTTCGGGGGTGATCCCTGCCTTCTGTTGAAGTTCGTTCCAGAGTGTGCATAACCTGTCGCCTTTGAGATCTGTGCCTGGTGGCTTGCTTTAGCTGAAAAGGCACCAGTCACTAATGCTGACGTGCCGTAGTAACGTGCTGGCCTCTTCGGGCCCATACTTTGTCTACAAGCCATAATTCCCTAAGGCTATCTCCGTTGCATGACGGAGAAGCTATTTCCGTTGCGTGACGGAGAAGTTATATCCCTGGTGAATGTCTCAACGCCCAAGGTGGGTAGGTGTCGTAGGTTATGCTTATCGAATGAACAGTTATATGTAGTAATTAAAATTCGTTCCTGGCGCACCGAACATAACGAGGTTCTAAGGGAGCTGCTGGAAGCCAAGGTAATGCGAAGCACGTTCTTCTACTGTGAGACTTTAAGCGAGTTGATCTCAGTATATGGAATGAATGAACTTATCAAGGGGGTCTCATACCTGTATGGGGTGGGGCACTGGATTGACATTAACAGAGAGCATCGAGATAAGTTATGGGATTGTCTATAAGATAGCTTCCCGCACTATCACTTGTTGACCTGTCTCTTTCGTAACGCTTCCTTCCAGCTATTACTACTTCGCAGGCAACTACCTTTTCTCGATACATTAACACAAATCTTTATTCTATGACAATTCACTATAGATATTGCTAAGCGATATACTAAATCAACAAAAGATGCATCGACCTCTTAGCTATATTGCGCTGATAGTTTATGCCATTACTGCTCTAGCTACTCAGCCGAACATTGGCTGGGACGTTCGAGCGGAGGTTGAGGAAACGACGCTCGAACTCGAAGATGGCCTCTTGATATATACCGGTCTTGTCTCCGTCACCCCACTCGCCGCAACGGCTTCATCTGTTAACTTGATTTTTTCGATCTCTCCCTTCACCAACTTCAACATCTCCAATAAGCCTGACTCTTCTACACGAGAGGTTGTCTATGCCAAGACCATTGAAACGTTTGATGAACCGCAGCGGATAACCTTCAACCTTACCGAGCCGCTTCAAGACATTCTTGTTCATATTGGCTTGGAGGAAATCTCCGATGTAGAAGAGTACAGGACTGTGAACAGTCAAGGTCTGGTGTTGGTGAAGGACATCCAAGAAGGAATCTGGGTTGCTGAGACGATCTATGGCTATGACGACAAGATCAACAAAGCTATCACGGAGGAATTATTAGGTTTCAAGCCTGACAAACTGATTGAATCAGACCCTCTTACTGCTGGCCCTCGTCCAAAGAATTGCCCTGAGCACATGAACCTTACCCTTCCCGGCATCCCAAAGCCCATATTCCCATGCAAAGAGGCAAATGGTCCATTCGGTCCAGTGGATCCAAATGATTCAATGCATCCTAAGGATCCCAGTACTGATGAGAACCTCCCAATCCCTTCGCCGTTGCCGTGCCGAAAAGATCCAGGCAGCCCCCACAAAGCCTATAAAGGCCCATGCGTTTCTCAGAACAAGTGTCAAGATAATAACTGCGACAAGGCGAAAGAGCATCATAACGGACACCATCGTCGACAGATCCCCAACTTAACTGCCTATATTCGAAGCAAGATAACATTCTTGGACCGATACGACGAGGATTCGCCTATTCGAAACCTCATCTGCTACGCTAGGGCGGATGTTTATACACAAGGCCGCAAATCTGGCACAATTGGATCCTTTACCACAACCACTTATGATGGCCAGGCTCAATTCAGATTTGATATTGAACCGGGCCAATCAGTGCACGTGAGGACAATATACACTTACCTCGCGACTGGATCATACTGGATTGTGAGCGGAAACGAAACACCATCACAGAATTGGGGTATCAAAATTGTTAAAGTCGATCTGGATACTGAAGAATGGACTGTATCTGCCGGCAGGGTTCTTCAAGTTGACTTGCAATACCCATCGTCGGCCTACAATGCAGCGATAACGGTTGCAGACGCCTATACCACCATTGTGGACTACTACATGGATTCGGTTTTTCCCAGCGGCAAAGACCTGGAGATCGTCAAGGTCCGGTATCCGGGCCAAAATGGGACTGCCTTCTTTCAGGCAGTCATTAATGGAAGGTCGTGGATCAACCTTCGTACCGACGATGTATATAACCCTACTGTGATGGCACACGAATACGGTCACTTCGCTCATTGGATTGGGAGAAATAAGACTGATTTCAACGGAGGAGGGGATCACTATGTCTGCAACGGTAATTCTTCGAGCAGCGTAGCATTCTCAGAGGGTTATGCTACGGCTTTTGGCATGGCAGCAGTAGCTGAGACTGGTCTGGCAGAGAGAGGGTTCACCTATGCAACCTACACACAACGTCTGACAGGTGAGGACTTTTGGCACTTCAACGTCGAAAATGTTGATTGTGGCGACCTTTTCATGAAGAACCAAGAGTTGCGGATCGCAGCCACACTCTTCGATCTTGTTGATCCTCACAAGGATGAGTTTGACCCTGATAACAAGGCTCGTGGTTCTATTAACGACGACTTCGATGCTGGAAGCTTCAACCTTTCACTGTCACCCAGCTTCATTTTCTACGACCTTTTAGCAACGAACCCCTCGGATATTGAACAATACTGGTATGTTAAATAAGCAGGCAATGTTTCTTGCAAAGAGTAATGAGACTCCCGACTAACTGAGGCAGGCGACTTTTACAAAATGCCCTTGGTATGGAATCTAGGGAAGAGCAAGATGCCTGGGCAATATTCAAGTACAATTGGGCAAAGTCAGACTTTTCTCGCCTGGTCGATTAGGACAGTCACTTTTCAGTACACGATTGTTATTAGTATGGAGCACCCTTCTGATAGTTGTATTGGATAAGAGAATCTAGTGGCCAACGTTCTTACTCCTTCCAAATATAACGTTCTATTCAGTTATAACTCTCTTAACATGCTCCTCTATACCCTTTGGCAGCACAAGACAGTACTCCCTAGCGTAGCGATAGCAGAATTCGACCAGGCCGGGACATGCATGTTGACAGCCAACATACGACCTGCCCTTGTATTCTAGACCCTCCAGCTCATAGAAGTAGGCCTCGTTGATCTCAAAGAATTGGTGCACTGCGGCTTCCGTAGGCTTCTGATTATTTTTGAAAAAGACCGTAACAACACATATCTTGAGCACTGCCGCGCCACCCTTTGTCTGTACAACCTTGTTCGCTACAAGCTTTGGCTTTGTGTCTGGCTCAGTAACAGGAATCGCACTCTTTACTGGCTCAGTTGCAGGAGACACTTCGCCCGTGGCGGCTGGAGCCCCAATGAGTTGAAGGTCATACAGCTCCAATAGCTCAGCAAAGCGTTCCATAATGATGACGACAGGAAGACGCTGCTTGCGAATCGCTTCAGTCACATCTTCCCGGTGCAAACTCATTCGTTTCATGGCCTCCTCCTTCTCCAGAGAAGCAATAGCTTTCTCGGTGTAGAACTTTTGTTGCAGATAGGCGATGAGCACAGCGACTGAGCGTGAGCGACCCGATTTACAATGAATCAGGATATTCCTTCCCTCGGCAGTATACTCCTTGATAAATGCATTAGTCTCATCGAAGCAACTGATCAAGTCTGAGTTGGCGTTATCCTCGAGCGGAATGATGAGTGGGTACTTGACAACGCTGCCTCCTGTGAAGAACCTTTGCAGCCCAGAAGTGGATTCGCTCTTGTCCCATGCTAGTGAGTCCTTAGGATGGATTGAAATCACCGCCTGGATATTATTTTCTTCAAGAATCGTCTCATTGAGTGCATGGTTCATGCCGCCGATGAAGATACTCCCGGGTCCCATTAAGTCTGGGTGAACAATACGCGTCATTTCAGTTATATCGTTCCGGGTCCATTCTCGAATTTGGTACCAAAATTCATGGTGTAGAAAGGCTAGCTTGTCGTTCGACGTAAGGCTGTCGAGGGCTTTATACGATGTCGGCTCATAAGAGGGGTTATTGGTAAATAACTCGCTCCACTCCGTTGATGGGGCGGCATTATGCATTGTAGGTGACAACGAATGCCGTATGGGAGGGAAAGCAGGGCTGAAACAGGGTATGTATAGAGAGAAGGGAGTACGCCAAGAGTTTGGAAGCTTGATTGTAAGGCTTGCACGCTGGCAAATCTGACTGTGACTCAGAGAACTAGGTATGGGAGCGGGTTAACATGCTACATGCTGATTGGCTTACAAACTACATAGCCACGTGGAGTCTTCCTAGCAATTAAACGAGGCGTTTGGTATTTCCTTTGATGCTCCGATGCTTATATAACTGTCAGTGGGCTCAAAAGCAGACTTTGATATCAATAGCAATGACAGAATAAATTTAGGACAAATTCACATGGAGACTTGCTCTCTGAGTGTTAGCTCATGCCTGCTATCTAAACATCTCCCGCCTCGTTCAAAACAATTAACACAAATATCAAAGTCTCCGCCATCACAGATTTCACAATGATGACACGTCTCATCTAACATAATCAAATAGCATATATCGCACTTCCACCGTCCATACCTCTCGTCTTTCAACTTCTCGTCAGCCTGCTGATCTTCTGACCCTGTCATCAAAGTCACAATCTTAGGATGCCCTCGCTCCATCGCCCACCACTCGACAGTCCGTCCCAAATCGTCGCTGGAATTCTTATCGACGAGTTTTGTCGCGAGTAATAATTTGACAACCTCAACATGACCTTCCCTCGCAGCTATGGATAGCGGTGTCGAGCCCCAGCGGTCGCGTGCGTCTATCATCGACTTGGTCTTTGGAAGTCGGGATAGTATCAGGTTGACTAAATCCACATGCCCCCATCCGCAGGCATAGTGCATGGGCATGCGATGACAATTATCAACACACGTCATATGAGAATAATCTTTCCTGGATAGAAGATCTACCACGAATGTGTGTCCATATTCTGCAGCGTAAGAAAGTGCTAGTCGGCCCGCCGCATCCTTGGCCATCTCGTCTGCGCCAGCATTTAGGAGGACCTTGATTACTTGCAATCTTCCTCCCATAGCAGCAATATGGAGAGGTGTTTGGGCGACTAACAGGCCAGGTCGAATGGCTTTAAAAAGTATTGCGACGGCTCCGAGATGGTTTTTGTTTATGGCAACTTTGAGTGCTGCGTAGGCGTCTTTTCCTCCATCAGCACGACCTTTCAGCAAAAGCTCGACTACATCGCGCCGGCCGTTGACCGCAGCTCTGTAAAGTTGATACTCGAGATCTTTTGAAACCGCACTGATATCGGCGCCTCTCTTCATGAGAGTTTCGGCAATAGCGTAGCTTCCTCCATAGAACGCCAAGTACAGGGGTGTGTGTCCAGTTGTCCTATAACACAGCCCGTCAACAACAGCCCCTCGGTCAAGAATGAACTCCACCAACTCAATATGTCCTCTCGAAGCGGCAATGCTGAGTAATGACATTCCGCTAAATGTGCCTTCTATATCCGCCCCTTGGTCGAGAAATACTTGGACGACGCTGATGTGATTGTACCACGCAGCTAATCCAACTGCCGTATGACCATCGACTGAATCGAGATAGTTGGCGCCTCTTTCCACGAGGAGCTTTACCACATCACCGTGACCGTCCCTCGCGGCGTACAACAGCGGCGTGTATCCATCCCTCGCCTTAGCACAGAGATCAGCCCCTCTATCAAGAATCTGACGGGCTAGATCGACGTTTCCTTGCTCTGCGACGGTGTGGAGGACCGTCCGACCAGAATCGTCAGTCAAGGTAACACTCGCACCTCGACTTAAGAGAACTTCAGCAATCTCGATATTCCCCCATGACAAAGCCAGAGAAAGAGGCGTTACCCCACTGCCTACCACGGGATCAAGCTCAGCACCGTTATCGATGAGCAGTTCAGCCAGTGTTTTACTCTGAGAGAAGCAAATAAAGTGCAACGCTGCCGCATTCGAGCTGGAGCGTATTTCAAGAACCTGTTTGTTGTTGCGTATCAGATCCGCCACAACGTCTTCCAATCCAAGACTTATCGCAATGTGGAACGGATGAACTTTTCTGGCCCTCGTATCGGGGACATTTAGAAGCTTCGAGCCATACCAGTCTCTCCACGCTTCAAAATTGTTCGACTGGCCCTGCAAGAGGTTATGTATAGCACCCCGTAGTTCTGCGTCGGGTGCTTTGACGCGCTTGTAGTGTATTGGCCACGACTCAGCGGCGTATGAGAGTAGTCGTGTTGGCGGACGATTCGCTTGCCAATTCTCCCAAGCGTCTGGAAAAGTAACGTAGCGTAAACAAGACTTTACAAGAGCTATGTTCCCCAGTCGTTCGTTCGAGAGGCGGATGTTTTCGTCGGGTAAAGGCGAGGGGATGGGGAAGAGGTTGATTGAAAGAAGGTACTCTTTGACAGAAAAGTGAGTCAGATGAATCTCCTGGAATCCCACAGAATCTTTACCAACACCAGACTGTTGCTCATCTCGCTTGTAACCGTTGTGTGTTGCTCTGGTCACCTGCACCTCGGTCTTGCACGGATGTCGCGTTTCGAGTAAGGAGCCACAAAGGTTCAAAATCATGCTCTCAACATAATCGTCGTCAAACTCATCCGGCATCTCATCAAGGGGTAACTCGTCGCAATCATCCTCAATGAGCACCGCCTCGCTGATCTCAAACACGTTCAAGGGCTTGGTGGCAAAGACGATCCACCGCAACAAACACAGAGCCCGCTCCCTGTCTGTGACTCCCATCGAATGAATTCTCTTCCACTCGCGATCATATAGACTATCAAGTCCAGGAGGGGTGTTGTCGATTTCTCTTTCGAGTTGCTTCCTGTTTCGTCCCTTTCGCAATGATCTTTCTTGAAGCTTTATCCACTGAAACTGGCCCTCACAGCGATCTTTCATCTTGTTCGCTATCAAGAGTCTTGTCGATTCGTCTTTGTTCGATAGCCTCGTGCTGACAATTTGAGAGGAGTAGGCCATCAAATCGGTTGCTACGTCTTCTGTTGTGATATCGTACTCCCTATAGCCGGAAAAAAGGCAAAGGCCCTGCTGGATGACGCGATGACCGCGACTTGTGATTAGAAGTCTTGTGTTTGTCCGTAAAACAGCCTCCCTCAGCACATCGAGAAAACGCGGGATATATTCCACGTCAGTACCTGTCACACTTGTGCATTCATCCAAGCCATCAAGAATAAGAGTGCAGCCTGGGATTTCCGTCAATAAGCTCCTAAACAACGCAAGGATTTGTGCTTGAGTGGCTTTCTGCTCATGCTGAGAGATGCGAGCCGCCCTCACAATCTCGTAAGCAGCCTTGCTTCTCATCATCAGTGTCGTCAACCAGGATCGTATGACCGCAAATGGGTCATCGCGGCCCTCAAATTTCGAAGATAGGAAGACGGACGCCACGGGATCTGCAGCCGTGATTTCAACTTCTTGAACTATCCTGCCGCATAGGATGGTTTTTCCGAAGCCTGCTGGACCTCGGATCCAAAGTAACTTGCTCGAACTTGACGGTTTATGCCATTCTAAGAACTCTTCGCGTTCCAGGATCCATTCGCAGGTTCTTTCGATACGTTTATTCTTTGCATCATCGTAAACGTCGTTTGGCAGAGGGCTGCCGAGCCATGTACGTAAGTCACGTACCTCCTCGGCTATGGGTTGTTTCAGTATGGCAATAGAACGAAACCAGGGATGACTTACCTTTCAACTGTTCCTCAATCTTGCTTAGTACCTCGCGCATCTCATTGAGGTGAGGCCCATCGACAGGAAGCTTGTTCTTTTCATCAGATGAACTGTTTGTTGGAGGAACCACACTGTAGAGATCTGCAACAAGACTTGCCAGCGTTTGCACTTGGTTCGTCTGCTTCAACTTTCCACGCAACGCCCAAGCTGTTTTCTCCCATCGTGAGACCTTCTCCCCGCCAGCAAGGTCTTGATCACGTATTGTAAAGTCTCCCCGTCCAATACCTCTGCTGTTAACATCGTTGGTCTGCAGGAACTCATTGATACTGCCAAGAAGACGCTGAGCTACCAGAAAGGTGCGCGGGTCGTCAAGATCTGGATGATGGACCTTGGACAGCTTCCCCTGGTTGATACCAACTCCCTCACCCCAGCGCTCGAATAAATGGATCGTAGCACTGAGTTGGGCGTCAAGCTGCCGTGAGTCGCGACCGACTGTATTGTATGAGTCGAGTTTTTGGAGAGCGTCCAGACATGTGCTGAAGAGGCCTGCAAGGCCGACAATGCCTACGGCCAGTCCTACTGGTTCCATGGCAGCAGAAATGAAGTACGTTCTCACGGGTTCATCCTGGATAAGACAAAGCCTACTAACAAGCAGCGTTGTGTGTGCTGTGAGCAATGAGGGTGAAGATCTGACAGGCGGGGTAGATGTTGGTAAGACGTCGGCCCACTTGCATTATTTGGAAATTCCAGCCTGTGCCTGTGCCTGCGCCTGCATCTGAGCATGCACCTGTACCTACCATTCGATTACAAAATTATAATAAGAATATTGACATAAGGCAAATAAAAGAGAACACCATAAGGTAAAGTACAACCATGAATTATCTCTAATTAAAGTCTGAGGTGACATCATCAAAAGCCCTCCTTAACAACCCAACCAAATCATCGATGACTACCTACCAGTATCTTTCAATTTTGATTCCCCTACAGATCACGCGGCTTCGCTTTCCCGGTAAGAAACTTCAGACTTTCTAACTTTAACTCGGGCATATACAGTAATATCAAGAGCTCCTGGAGTCTCGCTATTAGCGAAGGCCAGGCTTACTAGAGCGCTGCGTGATAAATTGACAGCAAGTGCTGCGATGCTGGAGGCAAACATTCAAAGGTTAGCTCCTATAACGCAAACTTTGTAATATATTATAGTACTGATCTTTCCTTTTCCTTCCCCCATCAAGGTGCTTCATAGACTCGATCGGGGCTTCTAGGACCTTCTGGAAAAGAAATCACAGGCTCAGCAGGTAGTTCACTCTTCGGTCTCTCAGAGTAAGACTGGTCTTGGCTGTAATTCCCAGGAAGCTCTGCCGGCGCCGCACCATTCTTTCCTCTCGCCCGTCTCCTCCAAATCATCCATCCAATGGACCCAAGAATTAATATGCCTCCAATTGTGCCGCCGACTGCTACACCTGCGATCCCACCTCGTGATAGTCCAGAGGTCGAACTAGACTCTGGTGTGAAACTCGCTTCCCCGCTCGGGGAGGCATACGTCGCGCTTGCAGTGGCCTTCTTGGTCACAGTTACCAGCACTATGGATGTGGTAGTGGCTTTCGTCTCCTCGGCTCTCGGCGCGCTGACATTTACGAATTTAGATTCTGCCAGTATATCATCGGATTTGCTGACATTTATCGAAAACCAATAAATGCAATCCTCCTTGTTCTCGGTCGCGTTGGAGATATCGTACTGAGCGTTCCAGCTACCATCATTCGATCGACGTCCTAGACGGATTGATTAGCAAGATAATCAACACAAGGGATAAGACCCTCCTACTTTCCATCAGTGCCTTCGTTTTCCTTCCACCGCCTAGGAGTTGCCAAAGATAGAGATCGACAACTTCAATGTTCGTGTCCCATATGATCGGGATTTCATCTCCTTCGGTATAGCGTTTATTCTTCAACATGTCCTGGTCGGCTCCTTCATCCGGGTCCCGCTCAGGTGGCTGTACGAACTTGACAAAGCATGACGACCAGCTCGTGAACAGACACAATATTAGGGCGAGTTTCACACTAAAGTACATCGCGTGAGGAAACAAATGTCCAGTTGGACCAAACAGATTGGCGATATCGGGTCGCCTACTCTCCGGGTTCGGCTTCAGTTACGATCATAGATTCGGGTTAGGAGGCAGACATATCTAAGAGGGGAAGATATCACTTCTGGATGGCGAGTGGATGTCACAATATATGTCTCGATCCTCCGGGTATCCGAGCCAACCTCGCTGCAGATGACCAAGAGATTCAGGACCACATACCCCAGTAATTATGCAGCAGCAGTCCATATGAAGTCTAGTTGCGGCCCATGCTACAAACGATCCTGCTGGGGCTGCGAGGTCGTGATCCATGTTCTTCTCCCAGACGAGAGTCGACCAACACCACTTTAAACTTCCCTTACGAGTAACAGCGGCATCGAATAGAGCTCAAACTAACTTGTTAATAAGTGATTGACATTTCAAGTTGAATTTTCACGTTTAAAGCATCCCTGAGAATGTTGAATCCGACCTCAGCTGCCTATGTGATCTGTCAAAGCGCTTCCCAATTCGCGTAGTTGCATATAGAAGTGGGACGGCACAGAACCAACAGCAGAATAACCAACAGAGCGTTGCATTGATGGAATCAGCAGGTCAGACTGCTCAATTGTGAGCTCGGGCGCATTGCCCGATATGGGAGGTGGTAAATGAAAGCTGAAAAAGCAAAACTAAGTCTTGGTAAGTCCCTGCTTTGATGAACATGCCCTTATGGGAAATAGAATCGACATATCTTGAAGCTCCTTTTCAATATGGAATTAAGACGAAAACAAAAGTCCCCATGATTCAATATTGAAGAGTTCTTCTATATACTATGTGCACGTTATAATGAAAGGTTCAACATCATTTGAAACCTGAAGCGACATCATCATAAGCCCTCCTCAACACCTCAACCAACTCATCCATCTCCCCCTCCGAAATAGTCAAAGGCGGCGAGACAATAACATGATCCCCCGAACTTCCATCCGCAGTTCCCGTACCTGGATATACAGCCACACCAAGCTCAAACGCCCTCTCCTGCACCTTGACTCCAAATCGAATCTTGCTATCAAACGGCTGCTTCGTCTTCTTGTCTCGCACAAATTCAATGCCCCAGAAAAGACCTCGACCACGGATGTTTCCTACAAACTCCAGATCTTGGAACGTTGAGACCAAGAGTTTGTGAAGATGCTGACCGAGTGTGGCAGCGCGGGAAACGAGGTCGTCTCTGCGGATGATCTTTTGAATTGCGAGTGCGGCAGCGCAACTCACGGGGTGTGCTTGATAGGTATGCCCGTGGTTGAAACTTGCCGTTCCTTTCTTCAGCGTCGAGACGATATCCTTGTGTACCAGTGTTGCAGCGATGGGAACGTAACCACCGCCAAGACCCTTGCCCGTTGTGACGATATCAGGACGCACATCACCATCCTGCTCAAAAGCAAAGAACGTGCCACAGCGCCCGACGCCGCACATAACTTCGTCAAGGATGAGAAGAATTCCATATTTCTTGCAAACCTTGGAAACTCCAGCAAAGTATCCCTTTGGAGGCGTAATACAGCCTGCCGTCGCACCGCCAACCGTCTCTGCAATGAAAGCCATGATTTTCTCAGGGCCGACAGACTTGAACTCCGCTTCGACTTCATCAACCAGTCTTTGAGAGTACTCCTCCTCTGATTCTTCATCCTTTTTAGTCCTGTATTCATATGCTGGACTAACGTAACTAACGTTATCCAACAGAATAGCACCTTCGTAAGGGGCTCTTCTAGCGACGTGACTACCGACACTCATAGCGCCAATAGTGTTCCCGTGATAAGCCTGTCTTCTCGACACAAATCTCGTGCGTTCAGGCTGTCCATTCTCAACATGGAACTGCCGTGCAAGTTTCATCGCAGAGTCCATAGCTTCACTTCCAGAACCAACGAAGTAAGCCCTCGACAAGCCAAAGGGTTCATTTTCGAGAAGATAGTTTGCGAGATCTTCTGCGCTGGAGGTTGTGTAGGTTAATGTGTGGACGTATGACACTTGGGAGGCTTGCGCGATCATGGCGTCGTGGACTTCGGTGTTTCCGTGGCCGATGATTGCTACTGCGGCGCCGGCGCAACCATCGAGAATTTTGCGGCCGGAGGAGAGGGTGATATAAGAGCCGGAGGCAGATGTGACTGTTTCTGGGGGGGTGATGAGGGAACGGTGCATGAGGTGAGGCTCTGGGGCCGACATGTTGAGGTCGCCCATTGTGAAGTAATATCCAATATGAGAATTGGTCCTTAAAGATGTTTGTACTTGAAACAGAGCGAATTGTTTGATATGAAGAAGTCGAGATGTTGAGAGTCGTGGTGAAGTTGAGAGTGGAGTAACTTATAGAAGCCACTCGGGTTAGAACACCCGACTCGGGTTTGCAACTTCGGGTTACATACACGACTCGGCCAATGGAACTCCACCCTCATATCGTCAACTCCTAGCTTATCTACCAATCTAACTCAGATTCTGATTACCGACATTATCGATACTAGTAGAAAGCAAATGCGGATCATCGCAAAAAGACAGAAGTCTCCACCAGTCCTCATCCACAAACTCGCTTTCGCCCGTCCCCTCCTCCGTCACTACATCTTGCACTTCTGCCCCATCCTCAACTTCCCCAGCAACTAATTGATACAGTTTCGAAACATCATCTCGAGCACCTCTCAAGGATACCGGATCAAACGTCTGTCTCGGCATGCCCTGCAAAGGCGCAAGATGAATACTATCCTCTAGTTCAGGATAATCGTACCTCGAGCTCTTAACCCTCCTCTCCTTCATGATACTCTTAGCCGTATCAAGAACTTCAATCCACTCCTTCGCCAATCCCCACACCTGACATATTCTAACTAGGATGTTCATTGTCCGCTCTGCTTGGAAGTCCGCTTCTTGTACCTGGGTTTCTGTGAATTGCATAAAGTTTGGGAATGAGCCGCCGTATATACTCCATAGTGTAGACGAAAAAGCGCATAGCCCGGAGAAGGGAGTACGAAGGGGACAGCCGACGTGCTCGAGGTCTGTGAGCAGAGAAGAAATCTGTGTTGCTGCGTCGTAGAGTTCTGAGACGTTTTGGAGCCAGAATCCGTCTGGGCCTCGAGCTTTTAGGAGTGGTGGTTCGATTGGACCACGAGGTTTGACTTCGTCTACTGGACTAAAGGGAATGTACTCTCGACACAGAAACAGAAGACTATCCAGTCAGCGCCACCATCCACATAGCGGGATATACTTACCTGATGTAGTAAACCAGATTGATATATCCAAACCTCTCGGCTTGTCCACGCTGAGCATGCACTGAAACTTTTGTGCCAGGATACTTCATAAGCACATCCTGCGAGTCCCTCCACTTGAACAAATCCCTCTTCATACCATGCCAATACGAAGTCTCATTGAAAGGACATTGTTCTGGTTCGGTCATACCAGGACGTCTTCTTCCGCCCTCTGAAATCCATGTATGAATTCTGGACCAGATTCTTAAGCCCTGGATGAGAAGAACGAGGTGGTCATCAGGTCCATACATCCCCACATGAGGTTGAGAGGGTTGACCGAAGAGGAACTGCGTGTCGTTGACAGGCAAAGAAAAATGCATCTCCTCATCTGGAAACATCGCCTGTCTCCTCTTCCCACAACTTAAAAGTCTATCCATCTTGAAACACGTCCACAAAGTCCGTTTCTCAAGTTCTGACAGAGTTTCTCGTTTACCACAGCTTGCAAATCCAGTACTCAACAAGCCTTGCGCCATCCTCGTGGCCATACCACAATGCATCCAAGCATTGAAACCGTCTCCATCGCCCCAATTGCATAGCGACAGGATGAGGAACGTTTGTATGAGTGATAGGTTCGGGCCACTTGTTACTCTCCTCTGTGCTTCGCTTGCTATGAAGAGAATATTCCGAGAGTTTGTCTCTGAAGAATAAGTATCGTTGTAGCGATGTGATACTGTTAGAATTGCCAACAGCCGCAGTTTCTGCACGATGCCTAGGTCGGACTCTCGATATTCCAGATCATCAGGGTGGAGAAACCCAAATTCAGGAAATTGTGCTCTGAATAGGTTAATAGCACTAATCACCTGCGCTCGCGGCGTCTGGTCAAAGACCGTGTTGACATCTTGCCAGCCATTCCCTATACTCGTCACACTTAATCTCTGCCTCTTTGTAGGACGCGGTGTACTTTGTCCCAGAATTGGACCGCTGAGAGTACATGTCTCTGTATTGCCGCTCTTGACGCAGCCTGCGCATGGTGGTTGGTCGTCATGTCTGCATTTGACCTTGGATTTTCTAAACGATCAGACAAGTCAAAAAGTTCTCGGCGACTTATTTACCTGCATCTACAAACCCATCAGTATTTCTCTTATCTCAAAGTGGATCTAACACATACCTCTCACAAGCAATTGTCGTTCTCATCTCGCATATGATGTTTTGAGGGGTTTCGGGTCTGGATGGTGATGAAAGCCGATTCGGGTCTAAAAGAAGTGCCCGCTCATACTTACACTAACTCAGCGAGCGAAAAGCCGCCCGCAGGATATAAGTTCAATTGAGAAACAACCTTACATAATCAGGGCTTATGGTCTAGGGGTATGATTTTCCCTTCGCATCTTTAATCTGACGAGTTCAGAGGATCGAGCTTGGGAAAGGTCCGGGGTTCAATTCCCCGTGAGTCCATGATTTTTGCATGTCGTGTCTTTTTAAGTGACGGGTCAATAAAGTCTATCTATGCTTAGCGATGCGATTAATTAGACTGCTGCTTTGCGTTTTGGTACAAGGCGTCACAATGAACATGCTCCCAATCGCAACACCACTCACTACCAAGCATCTGCAATCCAGCGCTTCGCCTCGGGGTATGGTGATGCGAAAGGTTGAGATGACGGTCGTATGAAATGTACAAGACCATTGTAATCCAATTGACATGATATCAAATTGACTAGGAAATTGCTCGACGAGATTGAAAGACTTCAGAGCGTGTGCGCAAGTCTGCCATGACAGTTGGCGCTGCGTTCACGGTCGGTGCACCTCCAAGACACGAGCATCAATTCATTGCGACACTTGCTCGTCAAGCCAATCCGTGTTGACAACTTGGAGCATAGACTACCTTCCACGTTCCCCATAGACTGACTCGGTAAACAAGCAAAACCCCAGTACTCGAGCACAGGTCATCCCAGATCTAAACGCGCGATCAGATCTAAGCTCAGATCAACTCGGTAACTGACCCATCAACTCGGCAAGATCTCAGGTCCACTGTCGATGAACAGATCAGCGCATGGTTCCTGGTCTATAGAGGGGACAGGACAGGGCAAGGCAGGGCAAGTCCAGTTCTCGTACAGAACCTACAAGCGGCCCGTCCCATAGCTCTCGTGTGGCTGCCATCCCCAAACCAACTGGTGAATCATCACACCCAAGCTAGACCAAAGTACCGGTATATGCGACATAATCAATTAGGTATCTGTGTTTCATGACTTCTATATCAATTACTTATAACCCCATACTCATTATCCGTGTATTTCTCTCTTCATTACCTCCCCCAACTCAACTCAACTTAACCACTTTCACTTGATCGTGACGACTTGACCAACTTTTTAAACTCCTTGCTCACGCTCGGAACTTCACCGTCTCTGTCCAAAGTCACACTCTGTCTTTCTTTCTCTTCCTTCTCCTCTTTCTTACGTTCCTTTTCTTCCTTTTCGCGCTGCTCCTTTTCTTCTTCTTCCTTCTTCTTCTCCATGTGCTTGATGGCGTCTTGGGTAAGTTCCTGTCGATCCAACAACTCCCACACGTCCTTCTTGCGTGTCTTACGATCGCCGCGGCTGATGAGTAAGCCGGCTGTGATGTTGCAGGTGATACTGACGCAGAGAATTACGGTCGTGATGGCAAAGGGACGGGTGTGGTAGTCGATACCCCAAGTGCATGCACCAAGAGAAATTTGCAGACAGGAGTGGCAGTCCAGAAGAATGACGATGGCGATGAGGTATTTCTGTGGAAAGGCAAAGTGGGTGAATGTTTCGTGCGGTTTGTAGAAACTGTGCGACTTAGCCATCTTCTTTTGATGGTGCTGCAGTTTCTTGAACTGTGCAAAGGTAAGAGCTGGCTGATCTTCTTCAGGACCGTTCGTCTTGGCGTGTTCGAGATCGATTTCCTCAGGACTTTCGGGCTGGGGTTCGGGAACTTGATGTTCCGTTTGGAGCGTACCGTCTCGTTCAGGATTGTAGTTCTGCGCATCAAGGAGAACACGAGCTTGATGACCCGTCAAATGCGAATCTTCCATGCTTGTTGCAACTCCTTGAGGAACACGCTTCTTCTGTAATCGATTCCGAGGCTTCTTACCCTCCTCGGCTCTCTTGATCAGACGCGAAAGACGCCAGATGAAGAACATGTGGTACGTATCGACCGCGCGGAAAGGAGCGAGACCATCACCCATGATGGCGAACAGGGCGACTAGAACACTGTCGATAATGTGGACAAGGTAGGATTGCTTGTCGCCGACGTAAATCCAGCCGATAAGGAAGAGAACCCAGGCCAGACCGAAGAGCGTGATAAGTGTGGCGTAGAGAGTGACGAGGAAGCCTAGCGGTCGACGAACATACTGTCCAAAACCCTTCAGGCGTCGCTTCATTCGCGCGCGGCGAGAGTGCAGCATATGTCGCACATGGTCATCCAGCTCAGCCTTCTCCTCAGGTGTCCATCCCTCAAGAGTCGTTCCATGGGGAAGAGCAGCGTAGTGCGAATCGGTAAGACGAGAAGTAATAGTGTTGCTTCGCTGCATGGGAGGGGCGTCTTCGTTGATTGTTTCGGGGACGGTGGATTCTCCATCTTGGGCTGCTTCGCGACGACGTTCTTCGGCGGCAGCACCGCGAGCCCATTCGGCTTGAGGATCGTGGCGGGAGAGAGCGTATGTTGGTCGACGGTTGACCCATTTTCCGAGATCGGGGACGAAGAGGGAGTTTTGGACGTTTGTGAGGGTCGAGAGGGTTTGGACTTCGGGATCTGGAGGATGTCAGTGATTGGTATGGAGGAGAATTTGGGCGACTTACCGATAACGTCAAGCCAGTCTACCAGGTTTTGGTCGTATTCATCGTCGGGATTAGGGTTATCATCACGGTTGCGCATAGGAACAGCCATGGTATCATCGCCACCCTGTCGTCGATGATTTCCCGGCCAAAAGAAACGACTCGCCCGTCTCAATCTCCCTTGTTTCGGCCGTATCGCATCATCGGGAAGCGAAGCCGTCGGCGACATAGCCCGATCATCATCACTAATCCCCAGTTCCGCCATACTAGGTCGACCACCTTCCTCCGTCAATCTCGGCATCGCGGCCTGTGGGACTCTCCGCGAATGCCGCGCTAATGCCGGTCCATCATGCGTCCTCGCCCTCTCGGGCTGCGACACACTCCGCGGTCTCCCATCATCGCTAAATCCATCAAAACTATAGTTGGAGTAGACAGACCCGTTGGAGCTGCGGCGGATGCGAATGCTAGGTTGACGCGCCTGGTCGACGGGAGGCCTGCGTCTCGCGGGTGGCGGGTTTTGTTGGTTGTAGGCCGTGTTTATACTCGTAGGATCTTGATAGGAAGGAAATGCGGAAAGCGATGCTTGCGATGGATTCTGCGATGGGTAGCGAGATAGAGAGGTTTGAGAGGGCGCTTGGCTGATGGGGTTGAAGTAATCGGATGCTGTTTCGTCGACGGGTCCGGGACTGACGGGTCGGGAGGGACTGTTGGAGCGGAGGTAGTTTTCACCTGCTACGTGAACATGGCGACCGCCAGGCTGAAATCTGTTGTTGGAAGCCATGTCCGAGAAAATGCATGGCAGGAGGAAAACAAGAAGGGGAAAAAATAAAGTAGAGGTGATTTGTGTTTTGGTATATTTCCCTTACCCGTGAATGGCACCCTGCGTCAACAGCAAAACCTGTAAGAAAGCCAAAGTTCAATGCAATGGGAATTAGTCAGTCGTCACTTTGAGACACATTTTGGGCCTAGTCCCAGGTCTGATCACCCTTTCCTTGGACCACGTCTAGCCAAGATGTTACTAGAGGGCCGGCCATCTACGTAGTGAGGTCGATCAGAACCCGCTTTACCTACGTCACTTTTTATTGCCTGACCCACCATCAGCAATCAAAATACCACTGTAAACAATTTGATGCCGGTATATCCGCTTATTATTTAGTGAATGTCCGCTTATAATTTTAGTGAATAGGACACTTATCTGCTGAGGCATCACGGTTTAGTGACAGTTAGCAATCTGTCACTTTTTAGTAACCCCCTGTAAGAATGACGGATATAATTACGGAGCACATCCTCCTTCCAACCAAAACCCGATAGTGTCGTCCTCAGCCGCATCCACCACCACACGTAATTACATCACAACCCGTTTCACCTTTTCTGCGCTGGCTAATCGTGCTAATTCACCCAGCTTGGCGGCATAGCTTTTTACACCATACCTTCTTGGCAAGACCCCTGAAGTACTAAATCAAGATTTTATCTTGAATTTAAGCTTAACTCCCCAACGTCAGTGCAGACTGCACAGAGATGGAGATGAAGTTGTCTCAGAAGGTCACTGTTGTGCATAGAGCCTCACCAGGACTGTTTGTTGTTTATTGTTTGCTTTTTGGACAGCGCATTCTTATGCGATTGTAATATTGGATGTGTTTATGTAGATCGGCTCAATGTTTGTTTACTTTGCCAATTGTGCTTTCAGCCACTCGAATAAGAGTGATTGTCCAAAAGATGCGTCACGTCAATGTCTCACGTCCATAATTGGGATTGACAATACGAACCAATGGGCTATCTACTGCATCCTTTTTCTTGATCATGTGGATTTTTGAATCAAGATAAATCGCAACTTGATCTGCAAACTATTTCACGTGCCCGCAAATCTTGAGCATTGAATCTCGATCGAGACATTTCAGCGTGTTGCAAGAAAACATTGTACAAAACATAAACATCGTTTTGACGGTTGTGTGTAACGAATTAAAACATCGGGCTTATGGTCTAGGGGTATGATTTTCCCTTCGCATCTATCAAACGACGCTTGGGAAAGGTCCGGGGTTCAATTCCCCGTGAGTCCAATTCTTTTGCTTCTTTTTGGCATGATCCGACCAATTACATCTTTTCCAAATCAATTGATGGAACATTCATCGCATAATATCTGTCAGTATTATGTACTGGCGCTTTGAGACTGGAGCTTTGCGTGGAATTGGCAAAGTTACTTTTGCTGTTTGGTGTTTTGGACAATCATGCCTCGACAGGTGTACATGCACGAAATCATCTGGTAACCATGAACCTAAAACATCAGAATTGAAAACACCCAGAGTAGAATGGATTTGCTTACTAGTATACATCTGCTTGGCTACGCAATTGACGGTCGCGACGTATACAGCCGTGGCATCAAGTGATCCTAATGCTGTCAACTACCCTGGAGTTTTACCCAACTGCCACCAATAATTCTTGCCAACATCCAACCCAGGTGTTTTCAAGTACGATACTCTGGTGCTAATAGCAAGGAATGTTGTGTCTAAGCCAAGTGTCAAGTCTTTTAGCTACGCCTCCTTTAATTGTAGGCACTGGAGAAGCGTGATCATTGTGATTTTGACGCGTGCAGTTAATGTCCTTTGCCGCGTCCTGCGTTTCTAGGCACGCCACCATCTACGCATCTTCATTGTCGGACAATCAAGTACATATATAATAAGGTCCAGTTCTACAACAGAAGTTACTCAGTTTTATCTTTCTGCTTGGCTGGACAATGTGAACATGCGCAATGTGGTAAACCGGAGCGTTAGGAAAATTTACCAAGTCAGAACATACATACCCTAGAGCCACATTCAGCTTCCACCCAAGGCATTTACCAATTCCCATTTGCACATCCTCAGTCTCTGTGATGCAAAAGTTGGCTTGAACTCTTCCAAGCAGCTCAACGCCCAGTAGGTCAGAACAAAAGTAGCCGCCGGCAGCAACTGAACCTTAACTATCGTGGCCACGTACAAACACAGTTGTGCAGTATCTCTTCTTGTGATGACCCTTTTACCTACACGTCGTCTTACTGCTAGGTCTCTTATTACTACAAACTCCGAAGAGGACATGTTGTCGTGACTTTGACACGTGCAATTGACTTGTACGGGACCACTGAAGCAGGCAAGTCAGTGAACGATCGCGCGCTGACGAGTTATAAGAGTCAATCCGAGAGCGATAGCCCTTGGCGTGTTGTATTCTGGCCTCAATTAAGATGCACCTCTTTATCGTTCATCACGAAATTCGGCTTTGCCCATTCATTGTCGTCGCAGTATTGGGCCGGGAACTGCTTGATGGCGCCGGAGTGAAGCCTGGATATCTCTGAGCTGGCGGTTACTCTAGAAGGCTTTGAGAGTATCTGGTGACTTCCACAGGACCGTAGACGGTTCAAGTCCGTAGACGATGGGAACAATCTGGCGACAACACTGTCGTGAAGGGCTCAAACAATTCACCTCATCAACCCATCACAGCGCGTCACTCGCGAAACAGCTATCAATCTTGTACTCATTGACCAACGCGACTCGGTGTCCATTGCTGTGGTGAACTACACGCGATAGCTCAGCGCCGGGCCGACATGTAAAAGACGCTAGATCAGATACCGGTCGATGGGATTGAGTCGATTCACTGCTATCGCGTGATTCGCGATCTGGAAAAGTCGACCCTAGCTGCCCCGCTGTCACCTGCCATGATACGATACATCCAATGCCGAAAAAGATTGACGAGCAAGAATGGCCTGTGCCTCGGACGAGTGTGGAGAGATTCATGCTCCATTATTCTGCCGAGAATAGACGAGGAAGGGCTGAGGTTTGAGAAGCGGTCTCTCGATGGGAGTGTGCTCACCGAGAAGAGCACACCATTCAAACTAGGAGGTTATCATGATCAAGATGGTAGAGACGATTAAGTTGGGAAATGTCGCAAGGACTTGAGTAGTGTTCTTAATTATGGCCATCTCGTGGCTCCGTATAGCATTGGTATATAGTATAGCATATCATCTCAAACATGTATCATCCGACCATGAAATCCTCGATGCTTCATTTTTTTACGTATCTTCTTTTTCTTTTTCTTACACACATATCATATCATCGATCATTGGTTTCGAGTAAAGTCGGACAGCTGGGTGGTGACAACAAGACCAGCAACACTGGCAGAGGTGAGGGTGGCCAGAACACCAGAGACAAGGGCAGAGACGGCAAGACGCGCAACGTCACCACCTCGAGAGGGGGCAAGCTGGCTAAGAATACCAATCTGGATACCCAGGGATCCAATGTTGCCGAAACCGCAGAGAGCGTAGGTGGCGATGAGTTGGGAGCGGGGGGAGAGGCCGTAGTATTGGGAGGTGGGGTCGGTGGTGGTGAGGTCAGTGAAGGCGTTGTACTCGTTCTGGGGGAGTTAGTATCTATATGGTAATTGAGAGGCGTGAACTTACGGTGATGATCTTCTGGGCGATGAGACGGGCGACGGGGAGGATATCTCCAGTGGAGTTGGATCCGTTGGTGCGCGAGACACCGAGGAGGAAAGAGATGGGGAAGAGAAGGTATCCGAGAATCAACTGCAGAGTAAGATCGTACTCGCCGCGGAGGTTGATGTAGCTTCCGATCCAGGTAAGAATACCGTTGATGAAAGCGACAAAGGCAATGATGCAGAGAAGAGAGGTGATAATGGTACCAGCGATCTTAATACCCAACCAGGCACCATTAGCGAAAGCGTGAAGAGCGTTCTCAGCCTTGTGCTCGTCGTCGTCGGGAATGACAACGCGGCCAGCTGTGAGAGTCTCCTCGGTCTCGGGGTATCGCATCTTGGAAATGGCCAGAGAGGCAGGGATGGACATGATACACGAGGACACGAGGGCTTCACGGTTCAGTCCGAGACCAATGTATCCGACGAGAGTAGATCCGGAAATGGTGGCGAAACCACAGGTCATGATCTGGTGAAGCTCGGCCTTTGTCATGTGAGGAACAAAAGGTCGGACAAGCATAGCAGATTCTCCCTGGCCGATGAAAGGTGTAGCAGCAGCGACGACAGCCTCAGCACCGGAAACTCCAAGACCCCAAAAGACGAAAGTGGCGAACTTGATGATGAACCACTGGATGAATCCGATGAAGTAGAGAACCTGGACGAGGGAGATGAAGAAGATGATGGCGGGGATGACGCTGAAGAAGAAGTTGGTCGTGGCAGCAACGTCAGGGTTGGTCAGGAACGCAACACCATCTCGGGCGAAACCCAAAAGATCAGCTGCGCGAGCGGCAATGAAGCTGAAGATGTCGTATCCAACACCTGTTCGCAGGACGAAAAGACCAATGACGTACTGCGTCAGCATACCGCCGATGACAGTGCGCCAGTTAATAGCCTTGCGATCGCGACTCGTGGCCCAGAGGATGAAGATGAAGACAGCCATACCAAGCAGACTAACAGCACGGTTCTCGCGGGTGTTATCCGCAGATTCCTCAGAAACGAAAGATCCGACGAGGATGGCAGCGACAGCGACGGTAGCGCCAGCAAGAGTTCGGAACTTGGAAGGAATCATGTCATACACCTTGACGGCAGAGTTCTTCCAGACGAACTTGATAGCGTTGGAAACATAGCGACTAGGGACATGCCAAAACACCAATCGGAGTGTGATAGCAAGCCAGACAAGGAAAGGAACAACCCAATTCTTATCATCCTTGTGCAGAACCAGACTCGCAATCCACCAAGCGGTAGAGATACAAAAGACAGTCAAGTGAACCAAGGGTCTTCGATGTCTGTACACAGGACCAAGCTTTGCGCGCCAGCCAATAGGTGCGCTGCGCTCAGAGTTTGTACCAGCAGAAGCGTCAACGACGCCAGCTTCGTTCTTTTCATGATCGCTGTAGTCGGGGGGAGTGTGAGTGGCGCGCTTTTCGTCTAGAGAGGAGCGATGTTGTTGAGGGGGAACGATGGAGGATTCTGGGTTGCCGGTTGTGTATGTGACATCGTCGTGGGCGGCGCGGGGGGAGTGGTGGTTATGTTGGT
This sequence comes from Fusarium multiceps, assembly GCA_028416715.1. Taxonomy (NCBI): domain Eukaryota; kingdom Fungi; phylum Ascomycota; class Sordariomycetes; order Hypocreales; family Nectriaceae; genus Fusarium; species Fusarium multiceps. Next base: position 80,995 of record JAQPZZ010000042.1, on the reverse strand, counting down.
GGACGTGTTGATGCGCCGGCTCGAGAGCTGGGTCTGTGGTATGTTGTTGGACAGACATTTTTGACTGAGTTCTCTTCAACCAATTGGAATTGATCTGAGTTTCCTTTTGGTTTGGGGAAGAGAGGCAGGGGACCTTGACTTGGAGCTTCTAGCTTGGTAGCAGTGAAGCACAAGAGAAGAAAGAAGAGAGACCCTGGCGGGGAGGGAAGCGGAAGAAGAAAAAGAACTTTTCCCAAAGATGGAGCTTAACCCTAAGAGAGGCTGGGTCTATCTTCTGCTCTATGGCAAGATCCGTATCGCGCGGCGAAAAAAACGAGACGATCTTTTTTTTTTCGTGGGTCGAACGAGAAAAAAGACGTGGGGATGGCTCTACTTTTTAACCCGAGAGGCCGAAGATACAGACAATCCAAATTTTTTGCCTTGTTGCCAAGGGAGGGGGTGGCCATACGCTATCTTTGTATGTATCTCTAGTATGTTATTAAAGTGTTACAAACCCCGGAACCAACAATGGCTTGACGATCATTTTGAGGAGGTGGCAGGTGAGCACGCGGGCAACTAAAAGCTTCAATGGTAAGGATTGGTTTGGTGCGTCTGCGAGTAGGGACTGAGCTTATCAGTTGGTTTGGTTTAATTGGGTCTTGATCCTTGGGATTTGGGGTCTGGGTTCGGAGTTGCCTTGTCTCCATATTGATAGCTCCCATATCCATCAACTACCATCTACCATTTACCATCTATCTCAACCGCAACATAGACAACTCTCTTGCATCAACTGGTTATTGATTGAAGATATTCAACTTCATCTTCAACTTTACTTCATGTTTTTTCTTCTCCCCTTTCTCAACTCCTCTGTCCTCTCTGTCTCTATCTGTAGGTACTGTATCTAACTTGCCACCCCGGTCCCATCCTTCGGCTTCACCCCATTCCTCTTCTGGCAGGTTGACGGAACGTTTGCAAAGTGCCAATGCACGCTAGACTACCCGGGACTCGGCCAACTCCACTGACGTTGTCTCCACTAACGGACCAATCGACCACCTAGGAATAGCGTCTAATATCTCTCTCCAGACTTGGGTTCTGTCTCTACTCAATTGGACCATCACATTGACCAATAGTTCACATCTATAGACTTCAGCTTGATTGACAAGGAACTTGTGTAGCTCAGCTACAGACCAACAGTTACAGTGGCATGCTAGTGGTTCTCGGTCACTAATCTAGAGTATGCCCTATCAATCAATGTCCCATATCAGAAGCTATTTCATACCTTATCATACCAAACAATCTAGACTCATCCGAATTAACCAAATCCAACTCCCATCTCCGAAGCATAAACTAATTAACTGCCCCAGACTACAGCTACCTCCACTTGGAATAATTGTACATGACTTGCAAAAAAGAAGCCACACCCGTTGAGGGCGCCGCTGACCATGCCAATAACCGCCGTCTTACTGAATCAAGTAGGTGACCCCAAATCTTGTTTCCCCTACTCCATCTTCTGTTATGTAACAAATTTCTTCCCCAGGATCAAATGCACTCTCTCTCCCTTGTCCACATCCGATAAGCTTCCCTTCCCCGGGCTTTTTGTTCCCCCCCTCCCCAGGTTTATCGCTACGCTACGGGTCCTCTACACCCTCATTCTCTCTCCCTTTCCCGGTAGCATCTTCTCGGCCCTGTCGGTATAGTGAGAAACAGAAGAGGCACATGTCAGATAAGTCATCTCTCCTTCTATAAAAGATATAGTTTCACTTTGCTCATCGGCCACCTCCGTTGTGATATCTCGGGACAGCCCGATGGTTTATTAGATTGAGTTGTCAATCTGTCAAGCCAACCGTTGTACCGGGTCTGCCACGGCTGGCTTGTTACGAGAATTACTTCCCGATTGTATCACGCACTTTATCTGTATACGCGTGTTGTGTTGTCTTTCAACCTTGAATTCCGCATGTCACCTTTCCCTTTTCCTTCAATCTCGTTAATCTTCCTCGGCTTCTCTATCTCGTCAATCTTCTTCTTCTCATTTATCTTTCACCCTCGTTCATTCACGAATCGGCCAGATTTCCTCCATCACATGCTCCAATGTTGCTACTCCGTGCACGCGACCGATACTCTGCTATCTCGTCTCGGACCCTCGGTCGATTATTCTTACATGTAAGCTCACTGCGACAAATCCAGCAATAAGGCGCGAGTTCTTATCTACAGTCGCCTCTTCTTATCTCGACTTTTAATTGCCACGCGAAAATCGCCATCACACGTTTCTCTAGGGAAAAAATTGGCATAAGTCTGCCTAAAAACACGCTCATTATCCTACGCGACACAAATGCTATTTGGGGTTTGACCATAACGAATCCATAAAATATTTGCAAACAAAACAACACGTATTTCTCCCAAGCCTTGGCGGTTTAATTAAGGTTGACCTCCCCGGGTCAGCGTTAATGGGGCTCATCGCAAGTAGTCGCCCGAACAACTGAATTCTAACTATCGCCAACACAATGACTTGCTCGTATGCCTTTCACAGTAGCACTCCATTTTCTCCAGCATGACAACACATCTGCGACAGGTACAAATTAACATACTTCGTGTTCTTATTAATAACGCCAAACACCATTCGTGCTGTTAATTACAACTGCATTGCATAATCTCTTACTCGGCGTATACCCTCACTCGCCATGCCTTTTACTCTCCACTCCTAAACCTTCTGTTGAACTCCTCAACCGCCACACCAATCATCTTATAAAGAAAACCCCTCTCACTACCCTCCCCAATAGGAATGAAGGGACCATTAGCACCTCCTCTCAGCGACAAACTAACACCAGTTCTCTCCTTAGCAATGGTCTGGACGTCCTTCAACGGAACGTCCCATTCGCTGGTAAGACGTCGGGACCTAATAAGTAAAATGCGAGCATAAGTGATCATGACCACCATGTCTTCCTTTGGAAGCTCCAAGTGTCCGATGTACTGTTCGTCAAAGTATCTTCCGTTGTCCACCTGCTTGAGCCAGTATTGCCCGAGAGCTTCCCGGGGGTTGTACGGGCGCACGATGCCATCTTGTGGGATGTATCGTGGGTAGCGTGTTCGGTCCAAACCATCTTGGTCAAACACGGTTGTTGTGTTGCGAATACCTTCACTGACGTTGCTGGCCATGTCAAGTACTCCCACAGCAGGCTTGGTAGCCAGTCCAATAAAGCCCTTACCGACACCCTTGAAGAATCCGAGAGCTCCCTCTGTTTCGGCACCTTCCAAAGGTTTGCGCGCAAGGCCACCTACACCGGATGCGACACTGGTGATGAAGCTGTTGGCACCAGCAGTCACACCGTACAAGGCGTGCTTCGGCTTGTTGCGAGCCCTTGTGATACGGCGACGATCCTGGAATTGTTTGTCCAGCGACGCTGCGGCAAGTCCCTTGGAAAGACTGCCTGTAAATTTGGAGAAACTGTCACTGAAGCCAAACACTGTCTTCTTCGCAAATGAAGCAGCACCCTTGGCGATGCCCAGGCCAAACTCCTCAGGCTTGTCCGACAAGATCAGACCCTGATACGGCTCGTAGAACACATCCGTCACACCAGAAGAAATGCTATTGAACAGACCCACAGGGTTGCCGAGGAAGTCGGCGGATCCAAGAATCTTGTGGATTTGGTACATAACCTCTTGACTGTAGTGGCTGGAGAAGTTCTGGATGAGCACAGCTGTGGTAACCCGAACGTTATCCAAGATGAGCGCGTTGAACTTGAGCGGTGCTTCGTTGACGTTTCCGACTGCCATGGTCATGACGTTGAGGAAGAACATAATTGGGTTGCGAGAGGATGTCTTGTCCTCAGCATTGACACGCTCTGTTCTCATAAAGCTGAGGTTGAGCTGCATGGGCTGAATGTTGAGCACCTCAAAGTAAATGTCTGTTCCAGCTGGTGTGCCTGATGGCTCCGGAATGTCAAGATCCTCGTCGCACAACTTGCCTCCTTCATCAACCTCCGTCCAGCTAGCGCCTGGCACATTTGTAAAGTCGAGAAGAGCAAAAACAAAGTCCTCGTCGAGTTCAACTGACATCTCCTGCAGAAGAATCGTGGCGTACTTGACGTACAGCACACCATACGAATCATCCTTGACGCGACTGACCATAGCGTGGAGCGATGGGTGAGCCTCCACCTCTTGTGCCTTCTTCGGCACGACAGTCGGGTAGAGAATCATGGGGAAGATACCACCGTACAGCTGGTTATCGATCTGGATCCATTTGATTGCCATGGAGATTGTCTGGATGAGTGGCGAATCACTGTATCGCAGTTGGACATCTCGGAAAGTCAGGTAGGCAAGCTCCTTCATTTGAGCATTGACCAGGGAAACACCAATACCAGCCAGCTTGAGCTGGGCTCGGAACGTCGCGCCGGTGTCTTGATCCTTGACTTCAAAAGCCTCGGGGCCAGTGTTGGTTCGCGACAACGCCTTGGGCTTGTACATACTCTTGCTGGCACGGAAGTTGCTGAGAATGAGTGTCTGCTTCGGTCCGTCGGCAGCGACATTGATGTCGACAATCTTCTGGTTTCCAGTAGACGTGGTAAACTTCATCGGAATTTGGTTACCGATCTCAGCCAGCTTGACATGTCGTTCCTTGCCGTTGGCAGAAATGATGATCTCGCGGAACTTGGCGGCAGGGAAGTCCCATGCATAAGGCATGACACTTCGCGGCGGCAGACGATATCTGACTTGTCTCCAACCACTGCGATCCTCGACTCCTTCTTCGTCAATGTTGGGATTGGCTTGCCAGAACATGAACTCAATATCGCTCTCGTTGCGCACAGAGTACGGCCAAGTCTTTGTCTCCATACTGAGGTTCAAGAAGACTGTAGAGTTCTCCATAAGAACCTCTACCTTGACAAGATTCTGTCGCTGTCCGGCCTTTGCGATCTTGACATAATGGGTACCTATATCCGCAATGTTGAAGGGGGCGGTCCAAGAGTTGTTCACGCCAGGGTAGCAAAGGCACAACTGCTTGACCTTGGACTTTTGCATAAAGTGCAAGGGTTGGAGAGCGCCATCGCCCAGGGTTAGATAACCGGAAGAGCTGGACTCCCGAACGAGAATTTCGCTGTCCATCTTGTTGTGCAGAACGAACCGAGGCGCAAGCGTTACAACCTTGGTGAGCTTGTACTTGCCTTGGCCTGATTCAATAGTGACGCCCACATGGATCTCCTTGTCCTTGGTGGCCGAGTTCAAGACGACCTCAGTGGTGCTTCCAATCGCCTCGAAACTTTGGGGCTTGCTCCATTCCGAGTCGGCAATCTTGAGAAGAGCTCGGTTTCGATGATCGTCATTGCCATAGGAGAACATGAAGGGTAATGCCTTGGGTCGGTCTTGGTTCGACGTGTCCATCAAAGGGAATTGACCTGCAGCCGGTTTGGCTTGCTGGAGGAAACTCTTTGCGCGGACCCTAACATCCACGCCGGTCTTGTTCAAGACGACATAAGGGCTGTACACAGTGACCTTGAATGCACCGCCACTGTTGGGGATCTTGAAGTAGTGCAGCGAGAGGTGCAAAGGCAATCCCTGGTCATCCTTGACGACAATTCTGCCCTCCTTCTTGAAGTCCTCGTTGTTTCCAGGGTTGATGATGGAAAAGTCACTAGCCTTGAACACTGTATCTTGCATATCGATACTAAGGAGTAGCAAGTGCGAGAGTTCCACAACATGGACTGGACTGACACCCCCCTTGCGCAAGAAGTTGGTCCAGTCTTTCTTGGTCGCTTTATCATATATGCGATACTTGAAGTCGTAGGGCAACAAATTCTCGAGGGTAACGGGTGCCGAAAGCTTGATCTTCATGTATGGGTATTGTCTGGATGCGTTAGTATCTGTGGAGTTATGGGGTGAGTTGAACTTACTTTGTCAATGGGTTGCCCTTGTCAAAACGGGAGTGAACTTGGAAGTAGAAAGGATCTCCATTCTCTCCCTTACAGACCACCTGCTTGGTAGGTCTCTTGAGAAGGTCTCTCCAGTACAGTTGATCGTTGCTCCACTGGTAGCCAAAGCCGCTGTCAGGTCGAACAAGCAGACGCTTCTCGAAGACCGCACCAACTGGAGCAGGTCGAGAGTCACCAGGGTTGATCTTCTCAATCTTGAGCAGATGACCATCCTGTGCATCGTAGATACCCAGTTCAACGGGGATCTCGGTGGCATTCTCCACATGCAATGGAGATCTGAAAGTCACGTACTTGATGTTGTCGGTTCCCAGCTCGACATCAACGCAAAGACGGTGGAGAACATCATCAGTCTTGGGTCGAAGACCGTACAAGTACTCGCCCTCACGGTTGAGTCTGACATTCTTGACAGGGTCAAATCCACTGCCTTCCAGTTGAATCGAGACATAATTCTGGTTTGACTCGGTGAGCAAGTTCTCACGCATCTTCTCCCAATGCTCGAAACTCCAAGGTGCTTCTTGGCCATCCTCCAGGCGAAGGTTGATAGGCTCTTCGCTTGTCGGGCTCTTAGAGTGGACAAGAACATCAAAGCCAGTATAGTTCCTGATGCGATATGGTGCTTCAACACCGCGAGGCTTGTCCAAAACATCTTCGTCGGACGTCAAGAACTGGAATGACTTGGAAGCCAGAGCAATTGAGGCTGTAGTGACGGTAACGTCGAAAACCTTCTTGGAGGCAACATCAATTGACATCAGTCCAGTGGCAGGATCCTTGGCAACACCGAAACCGACTTGCCATGGTTCGAGGAGAGGTTCCCAGCTGGATTTAGCAAAGTTGTAGACGTTGGAGTAAAGGTCGATCGCAGTCTCGGCCTTCAAGTTAGAAGACCAATTCTCGGCGCTCGCGGTAAAGTTCTTGATGCCAATATCCAAGATCGGAAGTTCGTGGACATCACCGATTAGTACAACACGAATACCCTCGACTGTTGCAGACAGAGTCTCAAAGTTCTGTTTAGCAACTTGCTCCGGTGATTTGCCGCCCCGGGTATCAGCACCATGAGTGACAGCATGACTGGTCGCAGTCACCTTGCTTCTTCCTGCAATGGTAGATTGACCCCGGCCGCTGGCAGATCGTTGCTTCATTCCAGCATTGCGGAGCTCGCGCGCCTTCTGCTCGGCAGGGGTTTCCTTGACCTGCTGCTGCTTTGGCTCGTTGCCTGACAACTCGCTCGCTTTGCTGACAATTTGCAGGACGAGAAGAATATCGCGCAGCGACAGTCGCAAGACGAGAGGCTCGATGTCGACATGGATGTCGGTAGTATTAGGCTTGGAACCATCCATACTCAATTGAACCGAAAAGTCATCAATGATGCGTAGGCGAGAAGTCTCAAACTTGTCCATTCGGCACAAGAACATGCCAACCTCCGAAATCTGGAAGGTCAAAGCATGCTGTTGGGAGAGAAGCATTTGTCGGATTGACAGTACAACCGCCTCGGAACTGGATGTCAACGGGTTGGCAATGAGAATGACCTGCGCATCGACGAGGTTAACTCGGAACGCAATGCTCATGGATGACTCCTCCTTCTTCTCTCCCTGCTTGGACACATCCTCGCTTTGTCGGCGTGAGATTTCCGATCGTGGGCGAGAAGCACCACCGGTAACAGTCACTTGCATGGAATCGGTGTCGGACTCGTCGGGTGTGTTGTCGTTCATGATGCTCTCATCGTCCATAGGGCTGCTCTCGTCGACAGTGAGAGCCTCAACCGCAAACCTCTGAAGAGAGAAGAGGTAGTCAAGAGCAAAGATGACACGAGGACTGTCGATGGTGGCCATGGCAATCAAGCTCTTCTCCTTGCCACCTGATATTGTGACACTGGCCATGAGCTGCTGCACGTCCTTGTTCATCGATGACATGATGCGGCGGAACTTGTTGGTGTCGCGTGGTCGGCTATCGTAAATTGTAAATGATCGAATGAGCAGCTCTGCCTCCAGTGAGCTATCTGAAAGCATTCTTGTCTTGATCTTGGTGTCGTCAAGCGAGAATCGTGACAGACTGGACTTGGCGATATCTTCAACAGGCTCATTTTCCTGTGCATTGATAAGTTCAAGACCAATAGTGTTGACACTAAAAACGAGATCGAGTTTTGTCCATTCTTGGCCAAGAGAGCCAAGTTCAGGGCCGAGGTCAACCAATGTCTTTTCGTCGACAGATTTGTCGTCGGAGTTGAAGGTTTTAGCACGCTGTAAGGTGCCTTCGTCGACAGCCTTGGCAGCCTCCTCCTCGTTGTCGCCACCTTCACCAGCAAATGCAGCAGGTACCGACTTGGAGATCTCCAAGAGGAACTTGACTTGATATTGTGTAAGTCGCAGGTTGAAGTCGGACATTGTTCCTTCGATCTCAGTCTCGGGTCTCTTGACGCCATTCTTGTGCTCGGCGTATGTTATATTGAAGCCAAGGTCGACATGATCAATCATCTCCAGCTCCTCCGAACGACCTCCTGGGTAGTGGAAATCCGAAGTGAGCTTGATGTTGCGAATACCAGCTGAGAGTTTCATGGCAATATCGGAGTTCTCGCTGTCGTCAAGGGGAGTGAACTTGTTCTGAGCATAGATCTCACCAAGGTAGGCCGTGATGACATCTCGCTCAACTTGTCCTGGCTGCTGCACACGAGGGAAGACGACAATTGGAGTGTTGACAACAACATCGAACTTGAAGCGACTAGGGCTCTGCTGCAACTGGTTGGCTTGGTTCATGGCAGCCTGGCGCGCAGCATTATACAGAGCTTGCATCTTTCCAAACTTGACCAAGAAGTCAACGATCTTGCGGAATGGCTCCTCAACAAAGTTCACCTTGACGGAACCAGCACGGAGGAAGACTGAGCTGTCATATCCTGGGTATGCCTTGGGATTGCTCGAGTCAAAGGTCTCATAACGGAAGTCGGCAAGATCGTCTCCTTGGATGGTGACGAGCTTTCGCAGGTGGGAATCCTCCGAGACACCAAGGTTGACGTCGTCAACAAGGGAAAGATCACCAAGTCTAGCTGAGATTCGCATCGTATTGCCTCGCAGGAAGATACCAGCGTCAGCCTTGTTGAATGACAGTGTGGCAAGGCGAATGCCATCATTATTGAGAATTAGCCTGATACTCTTCAGGTCAACCTTGACTCGAATAGATCCGTTGCTAGAAGTTGACTGAGGCTCGTTGGCGACTGCGACAGCGGTATCAATGCTTTCCGAGTCATCATCTTCGCTCTCCGTGATCGCCTTGTTGTTATTTGACTGGTTATTGTTATTGTTGTTTGTGAATGTGATGAGGATAAAATCCAGCAGAGTAAGTAGTGTTTTTCGAGTGACAATCAGGTTAATTGTAGAAACGACGGCATTGATGTTGGTCTCTACGCCTTCATAAACAGGCATAAACTCGGGAGAGGCGGGGTTGACCTTGACATATTTGACATGGACGAGACTGCGGCCTTCCTTGAGATCTTCACTGTCACCAGATGATATGATAGACTTGAACTCAGCAGAAGGGTTGTCCACAAAGTCGTCAACAGTGACTGAGCCAAGTGAAACATCCGCGACCATGTCAAAGGGTCTAGTGTAGAACTCCAAGTCGAATCGCTCAGCAACAAGCTCGACCAGTAACGAATCGGGCTTCTGTCCATCAGGATCACTTCGGTACAAGGAACCTTTCAAGGTATCAACCTTGAACTTGAACTCAAAAATGCGCTGTTGGACCTTGAGTTGTTCTGAGTCGCCTCCGTCTTCCGCATCTTCAAAGTCATCATCATCCTCATCCATATCGTCGAGCACGACTGCAGTCTCAGACTGCATGAATGGGAAAGGTGTGGACTGTCTTCGCTCGCGTTGAGACTTTCTCCTGGATCTATTGGACGAGTTGCTCTTGAGACGAGGACGAGATGCTTCCTTGTGTTGCTCAATCCTCTCCGCTGAGGTATTGCCAAACTTGGGAATGGCTACATCAATGACCTTCATCAGATTCTTATACTTGGTGTCGGACACTGTAGCGTGAAGCATTGGTAGATGACCCGAAACCTTGAATTTGGTCAAGTTGGGCGCCTTTGGCAGAATGGAGGTTTCGACGACAAAGTCGACATTGATCTGTTCAACGACGTGAAGATGAGCCTCGTCGCTCTTCTCAACCAATTGGGCCTTGGTCTCGTCAACAGAGGGTCCGATGAGGACTTGGGTCGAAGTGAGCTTGACGATAAACTTGTCGTACATGACAGACTCAAGTTTCTTGAGATCTTCATCGCTGTATTGCTGCTTTTGTTTATTCTGGATCTCCTTCATTGTACCTTGGTCGACAAGTTCACTGTTGACGTGGATGTGACCTGCATCAACAATCAGGCATGTCGAATTCTCGGTAGTAATGCTGACAGGCACAATGATGAGAGGTGCTTGAAGATCCAACTCGGCGTTGATGGTCTTGTGCTCCTCCAGGGCAAACTCAAGACCTGCTCGAGTCTGCTCACGAATGCTCTCGACAGTAGCGCCAGCACTCTCCATGAGGGCAGTAATGGACTCCATGTGTCTCTCGGGGGGTCGGAAGAAGTCAGCGATACCAACGACAAAGTTGGGGTTCCAGATAACCTCAAGAGGCTTCATCTTTCCAACAACAGCGATGTCACCCTCCCGCTCGATTGGGTTCTGCTCAAATTCGAACTGGAAGAAGGGGTCTTCCTCAGGCTGCTCAAGTTCGGCCAGCGACAATCGCTTGCGCTGCTTGTCGGTAGGCGAATCCTTGACTCGGACAATCTCGGGGTAGACAGAGTCGGGGGTGGTGCCATCATTGACACGAAGGCCACCAAGACTGACATTGGCAAGCATCGAGTCCTTACGCTGCAACGCCTTGGCCTTGAACACGTCAAAGTGCAAGCTGAGAAGATCCGCGGCGTTATCGTGGGGGCTCTTCTTCAATGTAAAGCTACCAGTGCTGAGAGATGTTTCGATGCACATCTTTATTGCCTCACGAGGGACATCAACTTCATCGGCGATAGCGTTCTTTTCGTCCCAGTCGATGGCCTCGTACAGCTCTTGCCGTTGCTCTTCAGTCATCTGTGTGTTCTCTTCATTATGCTCAATCGTTTCTTGAGGCTTAGAACCCCACACCCACGATATCCAACCTTGCTGCTGTTGGGGTTCTTGTGGTTTATTCTTGAGAGCTTCGGCATTCTCCTTCTTGAGCTGGTTGCGAGCAAGAGATCGCCAGAATCGCAAGTCTTCGTATGTCAGTTTCCACTCGAGTTTATTAATTTCGTCGGTTTCGTCAGCCGTCATTTGGAGATCTTGCTTTCTCTTCTTGAATAGCTCGATGTATCGTTTTCGGTCGTCGCGTCGCTCACGGAAGTAATCCCATGACCATTTGCGGTTGCGCTCGTGGATCTTAGAAAGCACAGCATTGCCCGCAAACTCCAGCCAAGCACGGGGATCTTCCTTGGGCCGGACACCCTTCGGTTGCAATTTCTTGTACTCCTGATGTCGAATAAAGTAGTGGAAGAGGTCGACCATCATTAAAGCATCTCGGTATTGATCGTCGTCGAGAACAACACCGATCTCTTCAAACAACAGGTTAGCTTTGAACTTGGGTACCATGATGTCACCCGACTTGTCGAGTTCGACCTTGGCTTGGCCGTTGACGGGCTTTAGGATAAACTGATGGTTGGAATTCTTTTGCGCGTCCTTGCCAATCATTTCTCTGAACTTGGCAACCATTTCATCGTGTGACATGACCTGCTTGGAGGAGGCTGACGCTTCTCGACCAGTTCCTAAAAGATCTGAGTCGGTATTCCAGTACACAGCTAGTGCACCGAGGGTCGCCAGCTTGTGAGTGACGGTACTTGAGTCTTGGACAAAGGTGGGCTTCCACTGGCCATCGGTACTGACAGCGCTGAACTCCTCGAGGGTAACACCAAGAGCGAAGGGGTGCCCCGGTGCCGAGATAGAGTCCTCGTATCGGATGTGTATGTTCTTGACCGTGACCTGGAGGTTATCGACGATCTTGGTCGTCAAACTTTGTGTAAAGCTCTGACTCTTCTTTTGCTCCTCCTGGCTGAGACCTTCTTGGTTTCTCTCCTTGATCAACTCAGCGCTATCCAACTTCTCCATCTTGACGCGCTGTTTCCTGCGGTCCTCCTCATCTTGGTCGTATTCGGCTTCTTCCTTTGGACTGGCAAGCAGAAAGACATCTTGAATAAAGACCTTGACAGGAGCGCCGCGCAGGTTGGACCAGGGAATGACAAGAGTCAGCTCGCCCAGATGACCTTCCATAACATTGATGGGAAGCTTGAGCTGGTCGAGGGCCTCGCGGCGCAGCTCGAGGTTGCGTAGCTTGACATCGCCAGACCAGATACCGACTTTGAGCTGGGCAGGGTCAAAGTTCTTAACGTACATGCCCAGGAAGCGGTTGAGCAGGCCAGCGACGAGGCCTTCGAGCATTCTGGCGGTATTGTGGCCGTAACCCGGGCCGGGGAATTAGAGAGTAGTTCTTGTTGATTTGGTTTATCGGGATGTCATTTGTCGGCGGGGGATTATTGTGCCATGCGAGGCTCGACCGGTGAATCGTATGCTCACGATTTCAGAGCGGGGTTACAGACGAAGCTGTATCTGTATCTGTCGTGAATACAAAAGGTAGGGTATCCCTGATAACAGAGAAGAGAAGGTGGAAAAAAGTGGATGAGGGTATTATCGATTATGCCTCTTGAATAAAAGAAATGGGCGAGTTTGCGGTGATGGTGAAAAGGTGGATTCCATCAGGTCGTGTCGTCCTCTGAGTGAGTGACGCACCTCGCCGGAGCAATTCAAAAAGTGGGAAGCTGCCTGGGGAATGGTGTGGCGTGTATGACGACGGTGTTTGGGAGGTACTTGCTATTTGCGGATGGAGTCGGTTGAGGATCAGGTACCGAATTGAGTTGGGAAAGTGCCAGTGGCTTTCAGCTTTACGTTCCAACTGAAGCAGGAGCTTTATCAGTCAGGTACAATACAAGATTGGGCATTAACGAAATAAACTATTGAAACACCAATACTAAAATCTGCTAAAGCACAGTGACTGTATTTTCTCAAATTCAATACTGTGGAAGTCCTATTGGAGTCCTCCCAGCAGTCCATGCCCAGCCGGAGCTGACAGACCTGGAGCACATCAAAGCACAGGGCAGTTTTCAAGTGGAGCATGTGAACGGCAGCCATTCCCGCAGCATTGGCATCGTCAGGTACTAAAGTCTAGTAAATAATATCATGACTATCCGTATTTCATTGGCATCCAGAAGTTTTACGTTCTTGACGTTAATTGAATGCCGTTTTAGGAACGATATTCTCCAACGTGAATTAAAGTATCAGTCAGTCATGTTGGTGGTGTTCAGCCAGGAAAGAAGGAAAGCAACTTCATGACGTCACGACATAGCTTCATATTGGATCGCGATGATGTAGACGTGACAAAACAATAAGAACACAATTTCCGGGCCAAACGGGGATAGTGCCAGTACCTGCTTAACGTTATTGTTTGACGTGCAACGCAGTTTCATGGGCTATCGGCACCTGTATTCCCATCCAGGTACAAATTATTCAGCCATTACGTATGTCGTAGTGATTCCCCATGATCGTGATCCAGATCTTGGAAGCTGTCGAAGAAGATTCCATGCTCCATAGAACTCGATGTTATATTATTTCATTTTCTTAGCTTCCATTCCTGAACTTATTTCCTCTTTAATCTCTCCTCGATAATCATTAACTAAAGCATCAGCCTGTTCCCTTTGTAGCAGCGTGCCTCCATTGACTTGCCCATCATGTTCCGTACCACGTCCCGTCCCCTCTGGCAACTCGCAGCCAGAGCTTCTCCCAGAGCTCCCCTCCCCCGCGCATCAATTGCGCCGCTCCTGCGCCAACAACGCGCCGTCTACTCCAGCAAATCCGACTCTGAGAATCCTCCTCCTCCTAAGCAGCCAATTGACTATGAAGCTGAGCGCAAACGTGGAGAGCAACTTCTCCAATCTGATCCTGAGCGTGTTTCGACTTCAAGCTCAACGGCCAACACCTCGACTGCAGCTCAGGGTTCTAAGAGCGCTGATGAGGACATGGGTAGCGAGCTCAAGCACGATATTGTAAGTATTTGCCAATTGCAAAGATGGAGGGAATGGTGGCTAATTATTGTAGGGCATCGTGAAAGAGACGTTCACATTCACGAACGTACCCCGCGAGTCGCACATTCTCGGTCTCGCAGGTACTCTTCCTTACCTCGGAACTTCGCTTTCGACAGTCTTTCTCGCTTGGGACTTGAACAAGGAGATTCCTACAGGCAATGCCTTTTACGACGCCATCATGGTCGATCACGAGACAGCCAAGCACTTCCTCAACCTCCTTGAGCCTCTGCAGCTCGGATACGGTGCTGTGATCATCTCCTTCCTTGGAGCTATCCATTGGGTAAGTCGCATTACCTTTAAATCCAGTTGGGCGTCAGACTAACATGCGCAGGGTCTGGAATACGCTGAGAAGCAACCCCTCCGTGAACGAACTCGCTTCCGTTACGGCATGGGTCTCGCCGCCTCAGTCGTCGCTTGGCCTACTGTCATGCTCCCCGTCGAGTACGCCCTGACCACTCAATTCATGGCCTTTGTCGCTCTCTACTTCGCCGACTCGCGCGCCGCGACCAAGGGCTGGGCACCCCGCTGGTACGGCTCCTACCGCTTCCTCCTCACAGCCATGGTCGGTCTGGCAATCTTCATCTCTTTGATCGGTCGCGCCAAGATCAAGCAGGGTGATGCCATTACCGCTCAGGGTCTGAGCAACAACTTCTCCCGAACTGGAATCGCAGACCATGAGACCAACTGGGAGAAGTTGGAGGAGGAGGAGAAGCAGCGTCGACGAAAGAAGGAGGCTGAGGAGGAGAAGAAGAGAAAGGAGGAGGAAAAGAAGAAGAAGGAAGAGGAGAAGAAGAAGGGTAAGAAGGGCGGTGATAAGAAGGGTGATGATAAGGCTAAGGCTTCTGAGGAGAAGAGCGACAAGAAGGATGAGAAGAGCGAGAACAAGGACGAGGGTAAGAAGTCCGAGTCTGAGTCAAAGGGAGACGAGAAGAAGTCCGAGTCCAAGGACAAGGAGTCTGAGTCCAAGGGCGATGACAAGAAGGCCGAATCCAAGGATGAGGGCAAGGATGAGAAGCCCAAGGACGGTGAGTCCGACAAGAAGGAAGAGAAGAAGGACACCAAGTCCGAAGACAAGTCCGAGAAGAAGGATGACTCCAAGTCTGAGGAGAAGAAGGACGAGAAGAAGGAAGAGAAGTCCGAGGACAAGAAGGAGGACAAGTCTGAGAAGAAGGATGACTCCAAGGACGAGTCAAAGGACAAGAAGGATGATAAGGAGTAACTTGTAGTCGCAAAGACTACGCAAGATCAGCATGAGCACTAGCGATCACGGAGTTGTGGGATTTTGTACTTTGCTTACGTTTAGTTAATGAATTGATGTCCATACAAGACCAATGCAAATGAGTAGAAGCCACCAGATACTCGGTGACATGCAAGTGGCACGCGAACGACTAGACATCGTCACATACTCGATCCTTCAGTGAATAGAAATCATCAACTTCGTGCATTAAACAACTAGGTATCTCTGGCCCGCCGCGGGTATTGCTCCTACAATCCCAACAGCTGCAGCCCATTTATAATTCTATCAGACCCCTTGAAGCGAAAGATGGTGACACAAGTTCCAACGCCATCAAGATGCAACCGGACTGGGACACGTCTGTTTCTGTCCCAGGTAATACCCATCCAGCTTTTTTCCGCGATGAAACCCCAAAAATCATCATCATTAAAAGTACTGTACCAAACAATCATTGCTGAATGTGTTCCTGACAATTCTAAGGTCGAGCGAGTCCTTGTTTGGCCTGGAATTTGTTAGTTACATGTGTGCAAGCGGAAGAAAGACATAACATACCTTCATCTGTTCAATTCGGGCCTTCAGTTGACTCGTCACCTCAGCTGCTCTCCTCCAACTCTCGGCGCCATTTCCTGTGGGTTGAGGCAATGATGACATTGGGCGTTGGGAGGGAGCTGGTATATGGTCTTCATCACCGTAGGGTCGGGAACTTCTAAAACCGCGAGCCGGTGATCCACGACCAGATGAGCTTGCGCTACCAGCGTATCGCATCTCGGGACTGAACTTGTTACGAGGAGGTGCCATGGCCTCTCCATTTTCCTTCTCTTCGGACATGCTGCTAGCAATGCTCATTCTATGGCGGCTGACTGATGGTGGTCCGTGATCTCTGTAGACGTCTTCATTTGTGGGTGAAGCAAGGCGAGGGCTTGCCATGCCGCTTCCCGAGCCTTCGAATCTTTCGGCGGTGCTCAAAGCCTTCTTAAGTCTTTCCAGTTCGCGTCTCAAGCGGTCGTTGGTCTGTTCGGTAGCCTCTGCATCACTTCGTGCGCGAACCAGTTGAGTCTCCTTGGCCTTGATGCTCAACACGTCGCGAGTGTGGTCTTCGATCAAACCAGCGTTCTGGTTCTTGAGTTCCTGGATCTCCGACATGAACTTGCTACGTTCTTGTCGCATCTCGTCAACTTGGCGGGTGAGTCGGTCGTTGGCAGCTCGGAGTTCCTCAATCTCGGCGCGTTCCACAGCAGTGAGACCACTGGACGGTGGCGGCGAGGCTGGTTCGACAGGAGGTGAGGGTGCGGCAGGCTTGGCGAGAGAGCGTCCAGCAAGACCACGAGAAAGTCCCATACGAGGCTGAGGTGGAGGAGCGGGCGCTGGTTCGTCGTCATCGGGCATAACAGGTGCTGTGGGAACGCGGCGAGGAGAGCCAGGAGGGGCACCAATTGCCTTCTTCCTCAATCCACCAAGACCAGGCTTCGCAAGCTTGCCAGGGGCCGCTCGGGGAGTGGGCTGAGGAGCGAGAGGGGTATCATCGGGCATCACAGGAGCAGCAGCAGCAGGAGCAGGCTTCTTGGCAACGGGCTTCTTTCCACCCATAACCTTCTTCGCAGGAGCGGCCTTGGGTGCAGGGGCAGGCTTGGGCTTGGGCTTCTCCTTGGCCTTAACTTCGGCAGCGTCAAAATACTCCTTAATCTTGTTCTTGCGAATGTCGTCCAGTCCCTCCAGGTTGGCGGTCATGGCACGCTCACCAATGATCTTCATGAGGGTACCAAGAATCTCGGCACCACCATCACGAAGAGACGCGCTTGACTCGGACAGAAGCTTCTTACCAGATTCAACGATAGTAGCTTGTTCGGGTTTGCTGGGTACATCTCGTGTTGTTCGCAAGCAGCGAACAAAGAACTTCATAGTACCCTCCTTGACCTGGGGGTTCTTGTTGCTCAAGTAAGCAATGATATCCTCCATACACTCGGACAAGTTGGTAGAGGCAAAGGTAGCGTCAAGAGCGGCGCCAAGGGCATCTGCCACTGCGGCCTTCTTCTCCTTGAGGCGGTCCATGATGGGCTGCATAACGGTGGAGCGGTACTTAGCAAAGCCCTGGCGAAGACCCTTTGCGAGGAGCTCAATGCAAAGAGCGGCTTGGGTAACAACAGCAACGTTGGCGTCCTTCATGCACTTGGCCAAGCCACGGGTGACTTCGTTGAAATCGGTTTCCTTGATTCGAGGAACGTTCAGTGCTGCGTGGAGGGCGTCGACAGCTTCTTTTCGGTCCTTCCACTTCGAAGAGGCGAGCTGATCGCTAAAGTTGGGTGGAATCTTCTTGCTAACGTCTTGAGGCTCGGCCAGATCGAAGGCGTCCATCTCTTCAGCTTCACCTCCCTCTTCTCCGCCCTCCTCACCTTCCTCGCCGCCTTCGGGAGCAGCGGCCAAAGCTTCTTGTTGCGATCGGAGCAGACGTTCCTGCTTGGGGGCACCCTCGGCCTTGATCTTCTCGAACTGTGCTTCCAAATCAGTTTGTTGGGTAGGCTTCAGCTCGCCCCAGAACATGGGCTTCATAGCCTCCCTCAACCATCTGTAAAGCTCGACTGTCAGGTTTGTAGCCTCAGCACGGACGTTCTTGTCGGCAGCACCAAAGGCTTTGGGGAGTGCCTTGAGCACAGGTTTCGGGTCGACGACCTTGCAGCCATAGTTGTGGAAGATTTGTGTGAGGGCGTTGAGGGTCGCAGCAACATTCTTGGGGACCTTGTTGTTCAACCCAGGAAGCATCTCCTCAATGACGGGTCCGGCAACATCGAGCTCGATATAGAGTAGTAGAGCTTCGATGGAATTTTGCTTGATGGCGGCTCGAGTGGAGGAAAGACACTTCTCGACCATGGGGGTGATGGTCTGGCCCCGCGTTCTTAAACAGCAGTCTCTTCCACCATATTTGAGAAAGGCGCACAAGGCGGTAACGGCTTCTTGCTGAGCAGCGACATTTGAGTCGAGAACAGCCTTATTCCATAGGCTTGCGTCGCTCAGGAATGGTCGGAAACAAGGATCCGACTCGTCAGGGGACTTTTCGAATTGCTTGGTAGCTTCTTCGTATGCTGCTTTTCTGACCTTCCAGACCTTGTGTGTGAAGCGGTCGGGCAAGGGAATGGAGGAGAAATCTTCTTCGTCGGCCATGATTGCTATATCGTCGGAGAATTGGTATTGGGGAGAGCTCGAGACGGGGTATCTTTCGAGTGTATGATGTCGTTTCTTGGGTTTAAAAAACTGTACTAAGCGGGTAATTAGCTTATGAATCAGGCCGGATCGCTTTTTGGGATCCATCGTAAGGCTATTTGGGCTCCAGATGCCATGAGCGCGCAGAATACTCTGGAAGAGTAACCGGCCCTATGATGTTGGGGAGCTTCGCAAAACATACCAAGTAGAAACGAGAAGTAGAGTGACGGGTATCAAAGGGAAGAGGTTTGGTGGTTGTCGCGTTTGTTAAAGGAGGAAGCAAAGCAGATGCGTTGTTCTTTCTGTAAAAGACGGCGCAATGTCAGTGAAAGCCAATTACTCTGATCCAAAGACGGAAGGAAGGATGCGCAACAATGGCGACGACTCGAAACAAGAAAGAATGCACCCGTAAAACAAGCAAGGCAAGTGACGTTATTATTTGTTCCTGGATCCTGGTTGTTTGGGCTGAAGGGTTCTTGACTTGTTTGATGGATTTTTGGAGGGGAAAGTCAACAAGCGCCTGTCACCTGATTCAACAGGGGTTCGACAGTGGAAATGAACCTTGGGACAGGGCCAGAATACGGGGGACGGGAGGGAAATAAGATTTCCGGGGACCTACAAATTGGTTATGTTATGTAGGTATTCGTGAAATTCGTAAAAGTACAGAGTACAGATGTATATGTCGAATTGGGAAAGGGAGGATATCAGTATAAATATGACTGTATAAAATGATGGATGTGCCACAGACCAGAAGTAGGTACCTCTTTATGGCTGTCCTGTGTGTTGTCATTCAAGTGGTCCCGTCACAATTCTTTATTGACGCCCAATCTACCGCCATTGCCCCAGAAACAGACACAGACACAGACACAGACAGCAGCCACACACCGACCGACGTCAAATCGCATAAAGATCAACATCAACAACCATGGATGTTTCTTTAAAAAGATCTTGTTCATCAAGTGTAATTACACTGAATATTGTACCGAAAATTAGTGTTTTCTGTCATTTCCCCAGATATAAAACTCCCTTGCAGATTGGCAGGAACGGATAACAAGCCACAGCTACTGGTTTCGGGTTCCTACATTCCTTTCAAGTGGAGCAGATCCAACAGCTAATGCATCGATAAATCTTCAACTTTCAGCCTCTAGGTCAAAGCTCTAGTGGCATGAACCCATTGCAGAACATCCAAGTAGACGATGCAAGAAATAGCTAAATGATTCGCCTCGTTTTCAATTGCTCAGCAACCATGTGGCTATTGACGTGTCGTGCTTGAGCTGAAGGGATTCATCTTGTTGGCCTGTTTGACTGGTCAAGGGTAACCTTGATGTGAACAAGACCCATCTATGAAGTTAATGAGGGGTAACAGTTGTCTTCAACGGTCATGGCCTGGCAGAAGAAAAGACTTTGTTACCCGATTCTACGACTACAGGTGGGTAACAGAGACTGTCATCTCAAGGCTAGGGCGTCAGAATAACATAGCCTAAGTGCCAGTCTTAGATGGCAGAGTGATCAAAGTTATTTCGTCTCTTGTGCTCAAGGTTAGTCAAAATGCCAAACTATCATCGTGAAATGAGAAGACATATTTACATCACATCGTCGTGCAAAGGATAATCGGTGTTAAAATCACTTCTTCGTCAGTGACTGTTTCTTAACTACAAATTTCTAAGTAGATCGTCGAACATAACTGCGACGTGATTGCTCCAAGCTCTCCAAGGCGAACGTTGAAACGAGGGCTGATAACACCACACTTGTTCAGGCGGCCGTTGAACTGAACGACAATCTTGCTTCCGCGGTTATCATCTACCTCTTCGAACTCCGAGATAAATCCATTCTGCCGCATGAGCTCAAGGAACTTGACGATGACCTTGGAGGAAGGGCGAAGAAGGACCTGGCGCTTGCCGGCCTTTTCGGCGTTGTTGATGTTGCACGTGTGATAAGGAATTCTAACGATAAGAGCATGAAGCACGTGAAGATAAGATCTGGTTGCCTGTGGGTCAGTCTTGAACATCGTCATGTTTAGCTTCCGCCTATCGCGTCGAGATCTTGCTCCAATCTTTGCCCAAGTGCGCTCGCGCACCCAAAAAGTCCCATTGTCTACGAAACACGACAAATCACATAGCCACCATGAACGGCTCATCATTTGACCCTTCGCGTTTGACGAAAAAGGCTGCAGCCGAATATTCTTCCTCGGAGGACGAATCTGAAGATGAGCACCTTGCGCCAGGCCTCGATGCCGACAACGACTTCGGTGACTTCAACCCTCGCAAGAGACGTCGCACGGGTCGTAATAACAAGGAGAAGGCAGCGCTAGGCATCTTTGGTTCCGATAGCGAGGACGACGGCCCGGCTAAGAAATGGAAGAGGACGACGTTGAGAAATAAGGGCATGAACTTTGTTTCTACTGGCGCAGACGAAAAGGAAGACGATGAGGACTCCGACGATAATCGACCGATGCTTGGAACAGCGATGGACCAAGATGAGGATGAAGATGAAGAGGAGGAGGAAGGAAATACTCGTGGAATAGGTCTCGGCTTCGCAGGTGCACGCGGTTTCGCGCAGAACAATACCCAAGATTCAAGTCGAAGCGCAAGCGCCGAAGCACCGTCCCGACCAGCCTTCCGAACTCGATTCGACGGAAAGAACCCCCTCGGCATGGGTTTTGTTCCCTCATCAGCAAAAGACCCCGTCCTCAAGAATCCTCGCGATGAAGGCTCTCCGACGCCACGGAACAAACCACAGCCCAGTGCTTTCGGCGCAAAGGGCAAGACGAATCCCAAATCTTTCGGAGCTCGAATGATGGCCAAGATGGGCTACCAAGAGGGCCAAGGTCTGGGTAAAGAAGGCCAAGGTCGAAATGTTATTATCGAAGCGAACCTGCGACCACAGGGTATCGGTCTGGGTGCCGTTAAGGAGAAGTCTGAACAGGAGCGAAAGGAGGAGAAGCGACAGGCCGAAATGCGAGGCGAGAAAATCGTGGATTCAGACGAGGAAGAGAAGAAGAAGCGCAAGAAGGCGAAGAAGAAGTCTTTGGGCGGTGCATTCGACAGCGCTACGAGTACACCACGACGACAGAAGCCGAAATATCTTACAGCAGAGGAGCTCAAGGCTACTGCGCCCGGTCTTCACATCCCAGATGCCTTTGCTCCTATTCTCGACATGACAGGGCCGGGCAGCAAGATGCTCACGTCGACGAGCGGCATTATGACACCTACGACAGGGACTGCTACACCAGAGTCCACAGAAGTTATTGAGGCGAGGAAGCTCGTCAAGAGAGCGCAAGCGGATTTGTTGGCCTTCTCCGACGAGTGGAAGAGTCTACAAGAGAGGAAAACTTGGGTCGATTTGGAGCTTAAAGAAAAGGAACAAGAGATGGACGATTTGCGATCAGACTTTGAAAGGTTACAGGTCTTTTCCGAATTGGTCAGTGGCGAACTTGTAACCGGCGACTGGGACCAACTTATTGCGTGTCTACACAAAGCTCTTGAACTCAAGGCCACGACGTCAGAGATTGCCGACATTGCTGTCGCAGCTATCCACCCCTTCCTCCGAGAAGCAGATTGGGATATCCTTCAAGAACCTACACGATTTGCTTCGGGACTCAAGGAACTACTACCACTACTTATGCCAGCGACCTCGGATGGCAAAACGGTCGGCAAATGGGACTCTTTATCGGTTGAAGCAGACGACATCTACCGCCGTCATCACAAAGCGACAACACCATACGAAAGTATGATGTACAAAAACTGGCTACCCAAAGCCCTCGCCGCCGTCCGCTCATGGGAAGTTCTGGACCCAACACCAATGCTCACCATTATGGAATCCTGGCATGATCTTCTCCCAACATTTGTACGCGCCCAATTCATCGATAACATTGTTCGAAAGTTAGAAACAGCCGTTTCAGACTGGAATCCCAAATCCAGACGCCAAAGTCACCGGTTGCCACACGTCTGGCTCTTCCCCTGGCTCCAATACCTACCATCATATCACCTCGATCCCAAGGGCACAGGCCTCGTGGCAGACGTAAGACGAAAATTCAGACAACTCATCGACGTGTGGGAGTTCAGGAAGGGCGAATTACCAGGTCTCAAAGATTGGAAGGGTGTTTTGGGCGATCAATGGCGACCGCTCGTCATGTCCCACGTCCTCCCGTCAATGGGCAAATATCTCAGCCGAAACTTCACAGTCGAGCCCTCGGACCAAGAACCTACCTTGCCTGTACTTATGGGTATATTGGACTGGCGGTACATTCTTGGACGGAGGGTCGTCGCCGAGGTCCTCATGCAGCACATGTTTCCCATGTGGCACAGAATATTGGGAGAGTGGTTGTCGCGTGATGAGGTTGATTTGGGCGAGGTTGCGGAGTGGTATTCTTGGTGGCGAGGGGGTGTTTTGAAGGAGCTTGCCGAGGTTAACTCCGTTAAGGCGGAGTTTGATAAGGGGATGAGGGTTATGGCCAAGGCTGTTGCAGGGGCGTGATGCACGATTGTCTTGGGGTTTAGATGCACATGATTGTCTTGGGGTTTAGAAAAGCATAGATTTGAATAGGGGTCTAAGACCTGGCCACATAATGAATCATTTGGACGATAGATCGTCCTTATTTTGTCTCGACTCCTATTGTACTCTGCTTCGGTACTTCCGTGATGTTGTGTCGGAGATCTTGTGTCTTGTATGGTATATTTGAGGCAGGACAGCTGGCAACCTACTCGGCAACATGGAATTGTCCTTTAAAAATAGGGGTATTGTAAGATAGCCTGACTGCTGATCTTAACGAGCATGAGGTGCCCCAATGACTTAGTCCTGACGTTGTTAGCGGTCTGCTCTCCTGGCAATCTGGTAGCAGGATATCCATGTATGTTGTCATGTTGAGGATTAGGGACTTGTGGTAAAAGGGATTTACTTTCAAATCCCCTCTCGACCAGTCACGATCCTGTAAAGAGCCTCCTTCAACCGTCCCCGAGGAGAGGGAAGAAACGTTCCTCCTGGATCGACATAAAGCCAAGAGCCCTGTGCGAGTCCTTAAGCGTGTCTGTCTCAATTGCCACGTCTTGTTTAAACATCTTGTCGAAGCAATAAAGGTAAGCTGGTACGACATCTAGAAAAGATTGGGGTTTCAGAATGCTAGACACGATCTTCCTAGCTGGAGATTAATGTGCAAGTTGAATACAAGACATCGGGTAGCAGAGTGGTGCACAAATTGACGAGTGATGAACATTGCGATAGAACAGTATGTGAGAAAGGTTACCAACGCCTCATGGACAAGAACCGAACAAAAGGCCAATAACAAGAGCAAGATGTATAAGAAGGTGCGAATTCTCCTCCAAAATCTGCCTCATCAGAATCTTCTTCTTCATCGTTCTTTACAAGATGCTCTCCGTTAAACTACTCCTCCTGGCTCTTCTCCCCTCGACTGCCATCGCCCAATTCACAATTGGCGAGGTCGTCGAGGACAACTACATCATCACCTTGAAGCCCAAAGTAAAGGAGGAGGAAATCGAGCAGCATATCGAGTGGGTTGGTGATATCCATACCGCAAGCTTGGAGCGTCGTGGTGAGGATGGTGTTGATAAGGTTTGGAACTCTACCTTTAAGGGGTATTGTGGTCAGTTTGATAAGAGCACTATTAAGAAGATCAACCAGAGCGAGGATGTAAGTCTTACCCTGTTATTTTGGGCGTGCTAATGGGGATAGGTCCTTGCTGTTGAGCCGGTTAGAGAGGTTCTACTCGCTGCTGTTCAGCCCAATGCTGAATGGGGCCTTGCATCCATCTCGCACCGCACTACCGGTTCTAAGGAGTATCTTTATGATGCCTCTGCTGGCAATGGCATGTTTGCCTATCTCATCGATACGGGTATTAGATTGAGCCATAAGGACTTCCAGGGGCGAGCTTCTAACGGTTACAATGCTTACCCTGGCGTTCCATTCGTCGATGCCAACGGCCATGGAACACACTGCGCCGGTACCATCGCTGGAAAGGAATACGGCGTATCCAAGAGAGCTCAGCTCATCGCAATCAAGGTCTTCCATGACGCAGGCGTAAGTGGTACCATCTTGATATCGTGAACACTGCTGACCTGTTAGTCAACCACTGCTATCGTCCTTGACGGATACAACTGGGCCGTCAACAACATCACCAACACCCCCGGCCGCAACCAACAATCCGTAATCAGCATGTCCCTCGGCGGCGGCAAATCCGACGCCTTCAACCTCGCCATCGAAATGGCCTACCGCCAAAACATCCACACAGTAGTCGCAGCAGGAAACTCCAACGTCGACGCAAAAGACACATCGCCCGCCTCAGCTCCCAACGCAACAACCGTCGGCGCCATCGACAAGAACAACAACCGGGCCAGTTTCTCCAACTTTGGCCCCCTAGTCGACATCTTTGCTCCTGGCGTGGGTATCAAGAGCACTTGGTACACGAGCGATACTGCGACGGAGACGTTGAGCGGTACAAGCATGGCTTGTCCGCATGTTGCGGGCTTGTCGCTGTATTTGAGGGCCAAAGAGGGGTTGAGGACTGTTAAGAGTGTGCAGGATCGGATTAAGAGCCTTGCAACTAAGAATGTGGTGGGTAATGCTGGGGCTGGGAGTCCGAATTTGTTGGCGTATAATGGAGGTGTTCCTAAGAAGAGTACGATTTGGTTCGCTGATCGTGATCGAGAGTAAGGGTATGTGAGTGAGATGGGGTGGAGAGAACTGGACACTCGTTTTGTTAGATACACTCGTTTAGAATTGTTGTTTTGCTCTGTCTATACTCTTGTTGAAGATGAGTGTGTACATTGATCAGTATCATGTCTAAACTGTAGCTATTCGGTTAAAGGTGCAGGGTAATCATTATCGAATCATACAGTGACAGCCAGCCACAGCGAACGTTCACTGTTCAATTACAGAGAGTGAGCATCAGGGTGTCAGAAGAATTAACCGCCGAGAACACAAGAGACGAAATAATTTGGTCACCTTATGCCAGCATCCAGGCTACTTTATTTCTGCAGCCTGAGGCTTAGTGGACAATTATTCTGACACCCACCTAGCTCTCCCAGTTCACTTACAGTGAGTAAAACAGCGTCTCTTGGCTGTCTCATCCATATAATCTAGACTCTTATGACAACTCATAACAATTCCCGTCACTGTGGTCACTGGTGAAGCTATAGCGATAGTGCCCACTCGGTGTGATGAATTGATGGCTTGATGTGAGCACAGACAACGTGGCAATCCAGGGTTGGGATGATGAAAGAGGAAAAGAGGCGGTCCGTGATGAGATTGCCGGTTCCGGGGGCGATCTAGACATTGACTCGATTGGTTTTACTTTGGGAGAGTAACCCTACAAGTATGGACCTGTGTGACCTTGGAGAAGAACAACATTTGATGCGCTTGTCTGCAGCTGTAAATGAATAGATCCTCTTTGCCCCTATCTCCCGTTTCAAGAGTCTTCTCCACAGCATCTTGGCACATGCATGTGAGTGATATGCACATGGATACTACTGAACCTAGAACACTCGCTGCAAGAGACAAAAACAACAACAAAAATAACAAGGCTCCCATCAATTAAATGGAAATAACATCTTGTCTCAGATTAAAAGGTAACGGGAGTCAATGCTACCCACCATCTTAGAAGCGCTGCAGCCGCCAGCCATGGAAGTGCTGGACAGTAAGGTTCAGCGAGGGGGCGAATAGTAATTGACGCCCAACTAAACTAAACTCTGAATGTCGCGTGCGTGCCATTTTCAGTTTCAAGCTTTTTCTTGCATTGCTTTTTTTCAGAGGTGCTGGCTCTGTTTTCTCGTTGGCGCTCTCTGCCGCTGCCGCTCACTAGCGAGTCACCCTCTGCTCACTACGACGCCCGTGCTTTTGCCTTTCCATGCTTCACTTGACTTTATCCTCCGATTATATTATTTACTGTGAGAAACATTTCTGACATCACTGTTTGAATTTCAATTTCCTTCTCTTAGGTTGGGGATTCCATTTTTTAGATCTATCTTTTGTTCTGTGCAAGACTCGGTGATTGCGACGCAACATTTGTACCCTGTTGACTCTCACTTTGGGTGACCCTCAAATCAAGGCAGCGACTGCAAGACATTCTGGGAATGTCACAGTCTGATTGATTAACATTTCATCATCGAATCATTATACCTCGGTATTTCATTATTCTACCTCATATTCATTCATCATTTTGGCTGTGCTGAGAATTGATTGAAAGAGGTGATTTGGGTCTGCTGAGGAAGGTACTCTGTACAGTACTGCACTGCGCCCGCCGACCCGCTGCGCTGACTGGACTCGACCGATTGAACTGATTGATTACATGATCCATCTCGACTCCTCCACTTCCATCAATCTCTCTCCCACCTTTTCGCTCCCCAAAAACGCTCCAGTCCTGCGATAGCGACAGCGACTGCGACTGCGCCAGAGGGCTTTTCAGTCAACATGTTTTGGAGATTTGGCGGTTACGCCAACATCTCCACCATCGACACAATCCTCGACAAACCCGATTTCACCCTCGAGGAACTCCTCGATGAGAGCGATCTGATCCAGGAGCTTAAGCAGCACAACTCAAAACTCATCGAGTACCTCAGAAGCGACAAGGTTCTCGACAACCTACTCGATTATGTAGTCGCTCCCAAACTCGAGACCGTCGAGTCTCCCGACGAGTCCACCACCGAAGAAACAAAGGCAAAGAACCGCTTCTCCTTCTCGCGACCGCGCGCATCATCCCGCAGCACCGACCCGGGCAACGATGAAGAAGAGGAACAAGAAAAGAAGCGCAATCGCTACGCTTTTGTAGCTTGCGAAATTCTCAGCTCTGATACTTGGTCAATCTATGAGGCTCTCGCTGATAATCGACAATTGATTCGCGATTTTTGGAACTTCTTGTCCCGCCCTGCCCCGCTCGATCCCCTCCAGGCGAGCTACTTCACAAAGGTCAATGAATCTCTGTTCGAGAAGAAGACCGAGGAGATGATGGAACTCTTGACCACTCTTCCTGATGCTGTTCCCAATTTACTCAAGCATGTCGAGTGTCCCATGGTCATGGACCTTTTGCTCAAGATTATTGCCCTGGACCGTAACGAAGGTGGCCAGGGTGTGGTCGAGGTGCGCACCCCACTCACGCCGAATGCATCTATACTAACAATAATAGTGGCTATACTCCAAAGACATTATCCCGAGCCTCCTTTCCTGCCTTAGTCCCGAGAACAACTGGGTTGTTCAAACCGCCGCCGGTGACTTCATCAAAGCCATCATTACCATTTCGGCCAACGCCTCCCAAAACGAGCAGCAATGCATCGGCCCGAACGAGCTTACCCGACAACTTGTTTCCAAGCCATGCGTTGAACAACTGATCAGTTACATGCTTGGTGGCGGCAACCCGTTGACTGTTGGTGTCGGTATCATTATCGAGGTCATCCGAAAGAACAACTCCGACTATGATCCTGACATGGGCACTGAGTCCACCGCTGCGCCCTCGAGCCGCGATCCCATCTACCTGGGCACCCTTCTCCGACTCTTCGCCGAGAACGTCCCCAAGTTCATGAGCTTGATCATGGACGTCCCCTCCAAGAAGGACAAGATGGACTCGACCTTTGGTGTCAAGCTCGAGCCCCTTGGCTTTGATCGCTTTAAGACGTGCGAACTTATGGCCGAGCTTCTGCACTGCAGTAACATGGGCTTGCTGAACGAACCAGGTTCCGAGGAGCTCACAGCTCAGCGTGACATCGAACGACAGCGTCTTCGCAACGAGGGCAAGCTGGGTCCCGTTAAGGAGGAGGATCACTCTGCCGACGATCTAACCATGCGAACTCCTGCACCTGAAGAGAAGCGACGTCTCGAGGTCACTAACGCTGACGACGACGGTTTCGAAGAGGTTGAGCCAAGCAAGGAGATGAGCGAGGATACTTCCCATGAGTTTGTCAAGGCTGAGGATGATATTCCTGTTGTTTCTACAACTCCCATCTCCGGCAAGGATGAGGATGACTTTGTCGATGAGCCACTCAGCCCACCTCAGCAGCTCGCCAAGGTAGAGGAGACACGATTTGACGAGCCAGACTTGATGGTCGCGCCTTTGTCGCCCACAAAAGTCAAGACGGAGGCTGCAGAGCCAGCCAAGCCCGACACCGACAAGCCTCTACCTGAGGTGCCAAGCGAGGAGAAGGCTGATGAGAAGTCCGAGGCTTCGAAGGAAGATGCTCCCAAGGAGGACGCCAAGGATGACACCTCTGATTCGTCAGTCGTTTTGACTCCTGCTCCTTCTGAGCCTGAGACCAAGACTGAGTCTGATGCCCCCAAGGGTGATGAAGCTCAGCCTCGCGGTCTCTCCCCTAAGCCTGAGGATACACCCGCTCCTCTCTTCTCTGCTCCTCCTGCGCCTGAGTCTGGAGCTGATCGCCCACCCCAGGTTCCTGAGAAGGATGAACCCAAAACTGAGGAGGCTTCAACTGAGACCAAGACAGAGGAGGCCAAGCCAGAAGAGCAGACCCCTGCTCAGACCGAGGAACCTGTCGTCGGAGACTTCCTCAAGCACCAGTTCGTGGAGTACCGAGTTGTTCCCACAATTCTTGTAAGTCAATTGTTCCTTCGTGAGACGTCTCTAACTTGACAGAACTTTTTCTTCACTTATCCATGGAACAACTTCTTGCACAACGTAGTATACGATATCGTTCAGCAAGTATTCAACGGCCCAATGGACCGCAGCTACAACCCCACCCTCGCTGTCTCCCTGTTCGAAGCTGCCGACGTCACAAGCGCCATCATCAACGGCCAGAAGATCAGCGATGAGTCTCAGGCCAAGACCAAGACCCGCATGGGTTACATGGGTCACCTCACTCTTATCGCCGAGGAGGTTGTCAAGTTCACTGAACGTCATCCTCCGGAGCTCCTCTCGGAGACTGTTCTTGACCGGGTTATGAGCCAGGAATGGATCAGCTACGTTGAGGGATCCCTCGCCGAAACACGGGAGAGAGACAATGCCATTCTAGGTGGCGTGCGCCCGGAGGTGGCTATGGGTAACCGAGCTATGGGCGGCAGCAGTGGATTGGGAGGTGTCGGTCTATCCAGCCTGGGCGGAGGATCTGGAGGTGGAGGGTCTAACGCACTTGCCGAGGCTGGCCTGAACGGAGGGATAGAGCTCAACCAGGACAGCGGAAACGGCATCGGACCTTTCACCATCAGCGCCGGAACATTAATGTCTGGCTTCGGCAGCAGCAGTGACGAAGAGGACGAAGATGGAGACGGAGATGAGGAAGACGTCAATTCTGAGGTGAGTGGTGCTTCCGCTGAAGATGGGGAGGAACGAGGCATTCCCGGATTCCCTGGCATAACGGAAACTTTGGAGGATGTGATTATGCGGTCTCCAGAGCCTTTCCGGGCAGACTCGCCGGACTTTGAGGATGTTGATGTTACGAGGGGATCTCCTATGGATTTGGATGGGGTGAGGGGGGGCGATGAAGAGAGGCAGAGTGCGGAGCAGGTTGAGGATATCTCAACAGAGGGTCAGGGTGTCTCAACATCAGCAGGTCAGGGCATCTCAAAGCCAGAGGATCACCAGGACTCAAAACCAGAAGGTCATCCTTAGGCGGGAGCGGCTTACTGGGGAAGTCTTGATCGTCCCAGGACGAGACGCGAGACGCGAAACTGGCAGACTCCGCAACTTGAAGATCTTGAGACTCTCGAGGACATTGATGTTGAGGAGATCACGAGGTTGGTGCTGGCGAGGTACTGAAAAAGACATATATACCAGGCGTTGTGGGATAGATATGGGTGGATGGAAGGGTAAAAGGGAAATTTATCATGTATAGGGTCTATCTGTATAGAATTGTGTTTGTCTACGAAGGAACGGGGATATGTTTTCGATGCCACGGACGCCTCATCTCACATCACATTTCTTAGTGTCTGTCATCTTCACACACGGGCGTCGTACTGACGAGATCTCTTTCTAGTTCCGAGCTTACACGGACCCGTTGAACTCTGGTTCAATGGACCCCCCTTCGATTCCCCCACCACCTCCACCCCCACCACCGCTGAACATCCCCCCCTCCCGCGCACGACTCCAATTGGCAGCTCGTCTAGCGATGCATCAAAAGAAAGAACAAGAATCTACATCCGACGACGAGGAGAATCCCACAGATCCATTCGCTGATACGGAAGAGGACTTTGATGATGAGCCGCAGGATAGGGGGGCTTGGTGGAGGGATGTCAAGGGTGGTGAATCTGATGATGAGGAGGAGTTTGGGGATTTTGAGATGCCTGAAACCAGTAAAGATACAGGTGGTAAGGAGGATGAGAAGGGGGAGGGAGATGGGGTGGTTAGACCTCAACCGAGGAGTTTGTGGCCTTTTGGATTGAGTAAAGCTGAGACGGACAAAGCTGAAGCTGTCGAGGTTAAGGAGGCCAAGAGGAGAACTAGTATTGAGGATCCTGATGATGATGAGGTTGTTGTTTGAGTTAGAAGCGATTTTTGATAGATGGGTAATGAGGTGTACGATATGGGGTATGTAAGACGAGTTTGTTCTTGATGTGTGTAAATGGCATGTAGGGTTGTGATGTATCTACAATTAGCAGCTACGTAGAGTCATGAGTGTATCAACGATGTGTAACATGTTGGCTTATGGGGTATGTCTTCAATGGACACGGTCAATAGGTATCATGAGTTTGCTATTCAGACTCATGATACGTTTGTCATGTTCACTTAAGTTCCTAGAGGATTCTCTTCCTGACTCGTACAACGCAAGAAGTGAGCACTACTGCGCCGTAGTGAGAAAAAGCGCCTAGGTAATCTCGCTTATAGCCTTATTTCGCTTGTAGCCGAGGGGACGTCCCGTGGTGACGGATGTGAATGCGACCATGGCTGAAGCTTGGTAATATTCGAGTATCTTATTGCCCTTTGCGTGTCTTATCCTACGCTACCTAGTCTTTATGATGGCCATGAGTCTAGATTTGTTAAGATGCAATGGTTTGTTCTAGTAAGTCTGAGTGTTGAGCTCTTAAGCAAGGAGTTTGACGCAGGGGTTTATTTTAGTAGAAGCTTAACTGAAGTGTAATCTCGGATAAGTGCTGTGCCTGAGCTGTGTTTTTCTCCGGTGCCAAGGACACAGCCGCTATGGGGCATTCTGCTATATGATGTGTGGTATAGGTTAATGTGAGGCGTACTGATGCGTATGTCAAGTTGTGATGGATAAAGCGATGGTGTTGAGAGAGGACTCTTTGTATCGATGTTGGTTTGGCTTAGTATCGGTGGCAATGTCTGGCTAATTCAATTGAGACCTGAGTTCACTAGATGTCTGACTTGTCTAGTAAAAAGAAAACACTGCATTGGAAGATGTCGCTGCGTTGGCATCGCTTAGAGACAGACTGGCGAACACTGAGTAAGACGCGCTTAACTCACAATGGACAGTTAAACGCAAGGGATTCCCACCGCCACGGGGCAGCGGAAACACTTGTACCGGTAAAGGGGTCAACCCTGCACTGTCGTTGTCTTTGACGCGCTGGGATTCATTCGTCAACTGGGGTATTCGGCTGTGGCTGTACGAACAAGCCTCGAAGCTATATTATTTGTTTCAGGTTTACCTTGTCGGTTAAAAAGTCGAAAGTGATAAGCCACAGAGATTATCTGATGAATTGTTCTCTGGCAGTCTAGTCAGAATACCGAGATCATGATCCGAGGATAATAGTAGATCACGATTCAGAAGCCAAGATGAAACAAAACAGGAAAAACCACAAGACACGCACACTTTCTCCCCAGCGCGTCATTGCTCACTGATCAAGCCACACTATTCGCTGTCTGCAGCAGTCACCGGTACCTCGAGCCGCCCACGAGAGGAGTGCTTTCTGGGGTACCTTGTACCAGACGCTGATGTTATTGGGTGTGGAGGGGTTGACGGGCTGCGTGCCAGGATTCAAGATTTCAAGATGGAGAGGATAAGAGAAGAAGGATTGATGCAGGGAGATGTCATTAATGATGGAGTTGTTAAAAAGGATTCATGGTCGTTGAAAGGGACTTTGGTTGAGTCTGATACATTGATGAATTATTGTTCTTTATCTCAGTTAATTATACAGCATGCAATAGCACCATAACCACTATAATTCAGAGCCTCGACCGTCAAAATGCCTGACCAAGACCACCTCATCCAAGCAATCGCATCAACCCTCTCCATCTCCCTCGAAGACATTTTGTTGTTTGACTCCTTCTGCGATCTAGGCGGCGACGAAATATCAGCCGAACAAGTATGCATCGCTTGCAAAGAACAAGGTCTTGACGTTAGTGGAAAGGATATTCTGGATTGTCCAACACTAGCAGAACTACAAACGAGAGTTACACCGCGACTAAGTGTTTCTTCTCAAGATACACTTTCTTCGCCAGAAAGGAATAGCTTCTCTTCCCAAGAGAGCAATGGTCTTTCTTCAAGAGGATTTAGCTTTTCTTCTGGTACTTCTGACAATGAGCTGGTAGCTGGAGCTTACACGCAGGGAGACAGACAAAGCGGTAGGGCTGCAGGGGAAGCGGTGGAGTCTAATTTATCCAGCTTACAGTCATTTCCTCCCCTTGTTCTCGTCCCCATGGCCGGTCCATTCGACGGTCAAACTGTAGCTCTTATTAAGATCGGCCATTCGCCAGACACAAACATCTTATCTACCGAGACGACCCAAGCTGAGATTTCACTCCTGCGCATGGAATGTTCTGCTCAAATTATTATTCCTGTTTGTCACGATCTTAACGACAAAAGGGCCCTGCAAACATGGGTGCAGAATATGGATTCGGAAACTTACAAGGAGGTCATGAAACTTCAGATACCCGCCAGACGAGAAAGGGTTGTGAGACGGAGGAGTCGATTGGATGTTAAGATGGATGAGTTGGAGGGTTTTGAACTTTCGCCTATGCAGAACCTGCTGTTTCAAGGACTCGATGATGGGAAGGGTGCTTGGACAAAGAGTGTGGTTCTCAACGTTCACGGTGCGGAACCGCTGGATATCGATGCCGCGATTGAAGCAATCGTCTCAAGACACGACATGCTCCGCGTGCGTTTTCGCCAAAAGGACACTCACTGGGAACAATGCATATATCCCACTTCAGCAAATTCTTATCATCTTACACATCATGTCGATGTATCCGATGATGAAATCCCTTCACTCATACACGACTTACATTCCAGCATTACCATCGAAGGGCCGACTTTTGCAGCAATGCACATCCACAACAGACTCTATCTCGCAGCGCATCATTTAGCGCTAGATGACGTGAGTTGGAAACTTGTTATTGACGATCTGGATGAGTTGTTGCAGAAGGGAACCCTACTTTCAGAAGCGAGTGTGAGTTTCAAGTACTGGACCAGAAAGCAGAGTCGACATATGGATCAGAGGTTGTTTAAGCCGACGTTGCCTTTTGAGGTTTACTCTGCGGACTTGGAGTACTGGAATCTTACACAGGAGTTTAATACTTTTGGGAATTCGAGGAGGGTGTCGTTTGAACTCTCATCCGAGGAGGCCCTTTCTCTAGAACAAACGGTCCAGCAGGTTTTGAGGACTGATGTATCAGATGTCCTTTTGGCTGCACTGCTACTATCATTTACCCAAATCTTCCCAGAGAGAACCTTACCGACGTTATGGAAGAAGGAGAATGGCCGAGACTTGGACGACGATTTTAACATTGCCGAAACAGCTGGATGGTTCGCATCACTCTGTCCGATTGGCGTCGAAATTGATTCAGAGATGGATCTGGTTCACGTCATTACTTTGATCAAAGATACGCGACGAACAATTCCAAGATCTGGAATTCCGTTTTTTACAGCTGAGTTTGCGACTTTGGAAAACGCAGCAGAGAATCCTCCTTTGGAGGTTATCTTCAAGACAACCGAGAATCTCCAAAGGCAGAATGGGTTGCTGCAACCTGTTACGCCCCTTGAGAGCAATCCAAGTTCTGAGATCAATAGAATTGCGTTGTTTGAGGTTGAGGCTGGCGTGGATAAGATTGATGTTGTCTATCCCAGCACATGTCGCCATCAAGAAAAGATCCAATCTTGGATAACCTGTTTCGAGAGCTACATCCACGACGCCATCACACAGTTAAAAAGCTGCGAAGCACAACTCACACTCTCCGACATCCCCCTCATCCAAACATCCTACGCATCCCTGACCCGTCTCTCCCCAGAGCATCGAGTTGCTATCCAAACAATCCTGCCCACAACACCCTCCCAGCAAGAAATTCTCATCGCACAGTCTATCCACCCAGAATCGTTCTACAACCACGTTGTATACGAAATGACAGCGCTGCAATTACCGGTTGATACAACACGGTTATGTGAAGCGTGGGAAACTATCGTGGCGAATACTCCTGCGCTGAGGAGTGTGTTTATCGATGCTGTTAGTAGAGCGGGGTTGTTTGATCAGGCTGTTCTTAAGAAAGTTTCGCCGAGTATTCTGTTTATTGAGACGGAAAGTCCGGATGAGGCTGTGAGGACATTACCTGGATTAATTGGAGAAGTCAAACACCGGTTGGCGGTGTGTTATAATCCGACGAGAATGGTTGTTAGACTCGATGCTAGTCAAGCACTCTGCGACGTAAGCCCCCCTACTCAGTTTCTATTCTTATGCTAATTGTTATAGTTACCGAGTCTTCATCTTTTGATAGCAGAACTAACACGCGTCTTCTCCTCCCAAAATCCCACAGACACATCAACACTGCAAAACACATATCTGCACCAAATACTCTCCATCGACACGGCTTACACTCTCGAAGTGTGGAAAACAGGCTTATCATCTGCAAAACCATGTCTCTTTCCCAAATTATCACCTCAGTCTTGTTCTACATCCTTCGACTTTTCCATCTCACACTCTCAGCTCTCAAACTTCTGTCAAGAGAACTCGGTTGCTCCCGAGGCAGTGTTTCAATTAGCTTTGGCTCTCGTCCTACGCGCTTTCGTAGGTAAAGAAAGTGTGGGCTTCGGCTATCAATTCAACGGCCGCGACGAAAGTCTTCTTTGCGGCATTGAATCTCTTGTCGGCAGTTTCGCGACACTCCTCCCCTGTTTCGCAGATCTTCCTCCCTCCCAACCACTCAGAGAATGTCTATCTCTTATCAGCGAAGCATTCACCAACGCAAGCAAACACGATAACATCACACTCTCTGAAGTCAGTCATGCGTTAGGTCTGCGAGAAAAGAAGCTTTTCAACACCTGTCTTTACTACCAACCTCCTTCTGAGTTGGATGTCGGGGATGAACTTACCCCTAGCTTGGTTACTTCTGGACGGAAGACGGATTGTGATGTTAGTCTTACTCTCTTGTTTGTGGATGAGATGCTCAGAGGGGATTTGACGGCTTATCTTGATAAGAGTCAAGCTGGTAGTGTGATGTCTTGCTTCCAAGCAGCACTCTCCCACATCCTCACCACACCCGACAAGCTCATCTCTGAAACAGATCTCCTCTCAGAAGAAGCTTACTCAACCCTCATCCAAAACTGGAACACATCCCAACCCCAAATCTCAGCCTGTCTACACGAAATAATTCTTCAACACAGTTTCACCCGCCCCAACGCAGCGGCTGTATGTTCATGGGACGGCGACATAACATACCTCCAACTCACAACCCTCGTCCAACGCCTAAAACAATATCTCGTTAACATAGGCGTTGGACCTGGCATGGTTGTTCCTGTCGTATTGGAAAAGAACCACTGGGCGCCTGTTATTATACTTGCTGTTCTTTCAGCTGGTGCCGCGTTTGTGCCGTTGGATGCTCAGGATCCTGCGAGTGTTAAGAGTACGATCGATTATCTTACGCCTCATGTTGTGCTTGCTACGGAGAGTGCTTATAGGGATTTGAGTACCCTTGCTATCAATCTGGTTATTATCAACGATACTTTCTTTACTATGCTTACGCCGTATGTTGCGAGAGTTGGACAGGATGCTACGCCTGATCATGCAGCGTGTATCTTTGTCACACCAAAAAAGTCAAGAAGTATTTTCTTCAGTCATGCTTCTTTACTCTCTACTTTCATCGCCCAAAGCACACCCTTCAAACTCACATCCGAATCTCGCGTCCTGCAACTCTCAGCCTTCAACGTCGACATCTCCCTCGTCGAAATCCTAGGAACTCTTACCCACGGGGGTTGTATCTGCATTCCCCATCCTCACGACCGAGCCCATGATGTAGCTGGTGCAATTGCAAGAATGGATGTAACATGGTCATACATGACCAGCGTCCTCGCGCGCAAGATAAAACCCGATGCAGTACCCAGTCTCAAGACATTGTGTTTTCGAACGAGGAGGTTGGATGAGGATACATATGGTCCCTGGATTGACGACCATGATGTTCTCGTTGCGTATGGTGCACCTGATATTTGTCCCCTCGGTATTTCTGTGACAGAAGTTACCAAGCATGGTGATTTGAGTGTCATCTCACAGCCGATAACAGGAAGATTCTGGATTTTAAATCCTGACAATCCTAGAAAACTCATGCCCAGCGGCACAATCGGCGAGCTCGCTATTGATGCTCCTCTTATCACACCCCATCGTTTCGCTCTCGACAAACCCTTAATCGCACCCGATCCAACATCACCCAGCAAACCACGCTACTTAAAAACAGGCCATCGCGTGCGCTACTTATCCTCAGGAAACGTCCAATTCCTCTCCAGCGTACGAGACGAAGTCAAAGTCTGCGGCTCAAACGTCGACGTCGCACAAGTCGAACAAGTTCTTCGCCGAAGTCTTGGATTCGACTGCGTCGTCGATACCGTAACTACACAAGATTCAGGACCGTTACTCGCTGCGTTCCTAGAAATGGGATGTGAATCTCTTCACAATTTGAGCGTTGAAACAAAAGAGAAGACGTACATTGCCAAGAAGATGTTTGAAATGGCCCTTGAGAATACGAATCCTAGAGATCGTCTTCCTCAATATGCTATACCTTCGCTATTTATTCCAATCAAGTCCTTTCCCATGTCAACATCTCTCAAAGTCAACAGGAGAAAATTACAACGCATGATCTCAGATTTTTCTACGCATGACATTCTCCATATGTCGCACGCTTCAAATCCAAGGGTTATTCTCGCCCAGAAACCTCTTCCTCTTACTGGTCCTGAAGAAGCGATGAGGGAATACTGGGCTGATGTGCTCAACATCTCCATCAGCGCAATCAAGGGGTCTAGCACATTCTTTTCCCTGGGAGGAAACAAACATCTCGCCGCCAAACTCGTTGTGTCTTGTCGAAAAGACGGTGTCTCTTTGTCACTCACAGATCTTCTCTCCGAAGCAAGCCTTACAGAGTTATGCCGCTCTCACAAACCAACAAAGATCAAAACCCGTCCCGCCAAAAACCTCGACATGTCTTTCGTCAAGACCGTCATATCACCCGCTCTACACTGCTCATCCCCAGACGTCCTCGACTTCGTAGAAGCATCGCACCAACAGATTCACGCCCTCGAACTGAGCATGTACAAAACCCGCGCAGACATGCTCAACATAGCCCTCCGCTTCAACGGCCCCGTCGACCCAGCCCGTTTAGAAAACGCTTGCAAGAATTTATCTAAAATGCATGCTATTCTTAATATTGCTTTTGTAGCACAGGGACATAAGGTGTATCAAGTTCACTGCGCTTCTACGTCGCCTCCATTTCTGAATGTATCTTGTCCTGCTGGTGCACTTGATGATGCTACGCAGAATGTTGTACGGGAGAATCAGAACTTGGCATTTGACATGGGCGTTTGCGTTACGAAATTCACCTTCTTGAACGGTGATACACAGGGATCGTTGGTTATTCGTCTAAGCAAGACTCAAGTCGATGAAGCTTCTGCTCATCTCCTCATCCACGATCTTGCATCACTCTACGACGGCGATGTCCACGAGCCCGGGTCTTCTTATTTGGACTACACACGTGCTTCGAAGAGTTCTTATCAAGAAGGGTTAGAGTATTGGAACGTCCAACTCGACAATGCAAAAATGACCAAAATCCTCTCGTCAACACGACCTACACCTCCAGCTTCAGTCTCCGAAATCCGAACCCTCAAACAGACTGTTTCACTTGGTCATTTAGCAGCATACGGGATGACACCGGATATTGCCTTAAAAGCAGCTTGGGCTATCGTTCTTTCTACAATCTCAAGTACACACGATGTTTTGTTTGGGGAAGTAATCCAACATACCTCACCAATCGGTCCCAGCACAAACACACTCCCTGTACGGGTTCAATTTCCTTCAAAGCATAGCACACCACTTGATTTAATGAACTGCATACACCTACAACGTCAGAGTCACGATGCCTATTCCAATATCGGTATTCAAGACCTCGTTACCAAATGCACACCCTGGCGCTCCTGCACTACGTTTAGTACAATTGTTCAACACTACGAGCCCAATTCTCTCGACGGCACATCAACCATGAACGTCCAGGGCGCAACATTTACATATCGACTAATCGAATCATGGACGAAGGACTTTCCAGATCTCTTCATCCGGTCAACACCAACCTCCACCGACAAAATAACCCTCGAGATCAAATTCTCAGAAGCAAGGGTTGAGCATTCTTTCGTACAAGATTGTCTTAGTCTTCTCATCGCAGCTTGGGAAACAGTTACACATCCCGACACAATCCATCAACCAATGATTCAATCTTCCGACGAAATATCACGCTCAGACTGCATCATTCCGTTTCCTTCAAAGGACGTCTTTGCGAGCGCTGTTGAAATGGATGCTACACAGCGCAAGGAAGTACAGGAGTCTATTCTTGGTATATGGAACAAGATTATAATGCCGAGTTCTTCAATTCCTGCGGAAAAGTTACCGAGTATGCCGTTTTACGCACTTACGCAGACTCTTCTTCCTGCACATGCTCTTACGGCTGAGATGAACAGTATCTTCTCTACAAATTTGAGTGTTGAAGATATTCTTTCTCATCCAAGCATGAATGCCCAGTTAGACTTGATCTCAAACACCATTCCTCTCAAACCCATCCTTGAATTCCTACCACCACCAAAACAGTCAACTCTGAGGGCTAGTCTACGCAGTTTCAAGAACAGGAATAGTATGTTAAGTTTGAAGAATACATGGTCGCGAAGCAAACAGTCGGAGACAATCCCAGAGGATATGCCCTCTCCTATACCAACGCTTGTTATCCCAGAGATTGGATCTTCTGATACGCCTGAGAGTATAAGCCATCATTTGGTGGAATTAGATGCTGGACCTGTTGATCGACGAGGCAGTGCACCAGGATCTGAGCAGCTTGATCGAAGGAGTAGTGGCGGTTCATCAAGAAGGACTCCCGACTCAATTGCTTTCAGTCCTGCGGTGGACAAAAGACGAGTTTCTACATGGGGAAGCATGTTTGAGCGAAGAGGTTCATCACCACTAAGCCGCAAATGATCACACACTCACTTTATTCTCCCATATATATTTGTTACCCTTATGGATTATGATATCATGTCTTATTTCTTAGCTATAGTATAATGAAGAAAAGATACCCATCAATCTCATTGTAATTCAACAAATGCAATATGCCAAGTAACAAGCAAAACCCCAAACTCACAACCGCTCTAAATCGCAACCGTTGACTTCAACAATATTTATACAATATCTCAGACATCTTCTATGTCAATGCAATCGGGGTATATATAAAAGTCTTCCATTTCCAGATTCAAGTCCCAATACAAACGCACGCTCAAAACATTTTACCCAGTACTGCGCCAAAATCATCATATCATAAGCTCAAAGGTGAAAGATAACACGGTGAGGACTAATGAAACTCGCCAACTCGGGGACCGAAATAATCACTTCCCTCTAAAGGCTGAAGAGGACAAGCATCATCTTCACATCCCACATAACCAACCGTGTTACCCCACCACTTGAATTCCGTTCCCTCCAATTGAAGAGAGAAGAAGATGATGATTCCTGCTATGGCGATGCCACAGGACCAAGCTGCTGAGAGCACAAAGTTGTACTGTGATTGTTAGTATGCGAATCGAAGAGAGCAGACAAATGAATGCATGGATGGAGGGGATTGGTGGAAGAATGTGGGTGATAGAAAGGGGAATCGGGTGGTATGGGGAGAAGGGAGTGATTGAGGATTGGGGGGCATTGGGGGAGCTTACCTTAGACCACAAGCCAAGGTACCTCGACTTGAGATAAATCCAAGAAAAGTACGCAATAGGCACACTAGGCCAAACATACGACATATTATACGGGGCCCAAACAATACCACCATACATAATCGCAACAGGATGAACCTGTCTCGTCCAAGTCCAGTGAGGAAACTTCTTGTTAATACCCCAAATAGCAAGCACAACAACCACACCCAACGGGAAACCGATGAGAACCTCGGTGTAGAGTCCGTTCTTGCCAAAGATCTTGCTGGGTCCAACAGTACCCCAGAGGACTGACGCAGTGAAGAAGGTGTTTACGCTGGGACAGGACATCTTCCAGCGTGCGTCTTCGGTGCAGACACCGGGGATTTGAGTCATTTGGAAGTTGAGGACGCCAACGCAGACGAATGTGCTGATGAATGTGGCGATGATTTGAGCGAAGAAGGTATGTCGAGGGGGGATCTTGACGTAGTGAGCGAGCTTGAGATCGTTGGAGAACATCACTGCGTGAGCGCAAGTGACGTAGCCGAAAGACTTGAAGTAGTTCATAGCCAACGCATTACCTTCAACGAAGGATCCTCCGATGAATTCAGCAAGGACAGTGAGAGTGACTTCAATACCAGTCATGGCCTTGATGATTCCAACAGGAATGACAAACACGAGACAAAGAGCAAGACCGTAGAAGATGACACCGGGGGAAGTGTGAGTGTCCCAGCCAGCGATGCCAGAAACACCGAATGCAATGGCAAAGGCGAGACAGACCATGTACCACCACTCAGGAACTTCGCGGTAAGCCTTCATGAGACGGGTGTGGACGTCAAGATCGTGAACTTCCTCTGCTCGCTTGGACTTCTTTCGCATACTGTTGAACAGGCCCTTGAAACCGGTGACAATCTCGCGACGATGGAAAAGAAGGGCGTAGGTGAGAGTCGAGGTGTAGATACCGAAAAAGAAGATGTAGATTACAACATTGCCAGCGCCAAGGAAGGGAGGAGAATAGTCCTCATACTTGGCAGCATCGAAAAGACCACGCTCATCAACAGCCCGGGTAACATTGTAAAGCTCGCCCCAACGATCATAAACACGGTTGCTGTTAATAGGCAGATATCCAGTATTGTAAATGTTCGAGTACCAGAGTCCAAGAACAACCCACATGGAGATGAAAGCGCCGACGAATCGGTTAAATGTGCTGAAGAATGGAACCATGAGAGGATCGGCAGAGTCCCACAGAAGAACGTTCCAATCCCAGGTAGGGAAGGGATTGATGCCAAGACCGTTATTAAAACCAGTAATGGTGTTGAGATCACGGTTGTAAGGGTCAATCCAGGACATCCAGCTAAAGTTGGAAAGAGAAGTCCAGATGTAGTTGGGGAACCAGAACCAGACAAACATGGCGCCGAACATGATGTAGAAGAACTTGATGCGGGAGACGCGCCAGATCTTGGCAAAGGGTCCTTGGACAGGGGAGTTGTTGTCTGTGTGGAAAGCAGAGTTGAGCGCAATTGTGACGAGAGATGCAGGCCAGACGCAGTAGGAGGGATAAACGAGGAAGCGACGGCAGACACCGGCCATTCCGTATCCGATAAAGTTGGTGCTCAGCGCGATCAGAATCTGGTAGGCGAAGTGGGAGGCATATGGCTGGTTAAAGTACTGAGGGAGGTACTGAACCCAGATGATCAAGTTGGTGTACGGAGTGTTGTACGCAACGTTGGCCATGATAGTGATAAGCATATGCTCCTTCTTGGAGAAGGGACCTGGGTTGAGAGAATGGCGCACTCCGAACAGAGTAATGCCATAGTCGGGCAACCATCTTTCGCAACCTTTGCCAATTGGATATGAAAGCAACTGGGCAACATTGGCCATAATTCGAATAGCAGGCTGACGGATATCGAAGAGCTGGTTTGTAAAAGCCAGCAGCATAGAAAATATCAATCCAATAGCCCAACTTCGAATAGTCGAGCTAGGAATCGACGTGTCATCCTTGTTCTCGACAACAGCACGAACTTCGGCATAGGGGCTGTTGTTTGTAATCAGGGCGGCCTCCAACTTCATCTCCTGGACCAGATTCTCGTGTTTCTCGGGGTTCGTAAATAATTCATCGTTCTCGAGGAAGGCTTTGATCTTTTGGATAACCGTGAGCGGGAAATTGGGATCCTTTTCGTGGATGCGATAAACGCGAGCCATTATGTGTCGCACATCTTCGAGGGTGTATTTGGAAGCAAGTTCGCGAGCTTCGAGTAGGTCATCTTCGGTGACGTGAAGGTCTTGCTCGGTGGTGTGGTAATCGCGCATGTCATCCTGATCGTAGGAGAAGGACTACCCATGTGTCAGTAATTGATCCAGAGTATTCAAAGTAGCGCACGTAGTGCAACTCACCTCGTCATACTCGGAGGCCGAATCGCCAGCGATGGGAAGTTGACTCGGGGGCAGCGGATCAAGAGGAATCTCTTGAGCCCCGGTTTCAGAAACCCTCTTCTCGTTGTCGGCCATGGCCAGGGGCCTCTTTAGGCGATAGAACGTGCTATTCCTCCAGTTTCAGTGTCCGTCAAATTCCTCGACTTGGAGTCGCTCTTTCTGTGATTGCGCGCTGGGGTAATTAATGAGGCGCTAGCGATGATCAAGCGACAGATGTTGATGCAGTAATTTGGATCGTGTCAATCGGGATCGAAGTTGTCGTGGTGGTGGTTGACAGGAAACAAGAGCGCGAGGGAAAAGCAGGTAGAAAGAACAAGAGAAACAGACGAGACGGAGGAAGCCGGTCGATTGAGTCTGTGTCGAGTTACCACCGGGTGTGCGTGTGAGTGGTAAAAAAGAAAAGCAGGTATTGATTGAGTGGTCGGGACAAATCGAGTCGAGTCTAGACAGAAATCGGGTTGTACAGAGTACACTGTATTGAGAAACGCGTGGCGCAGTCGTCGGAGAAGTGAATTCCTCTTGTCTCGAGTTATGTGTCGCGATAAATGCCCAGCGAAGTTGACGAAGATCTGGGGAGGAGAGGAGAAAAAGAGGATCGGAGTCCGGCAAGTTGGAGTCGAGGCAAGGCAAGGCAAGGAAGGAAAGGAAAGGATGAGACGAGAGAAATGACGGGTAAGAATGGATGCGCTGCACTTTCAACTGAATCTGTACTGTAGAGACGCTACTCTCACAGTGAGTGGCGGGCCCTTTTGGTACAACACAGGATTTTCTGTGGATACCTGTGGCCGATCTAATTGGTCAGAGAAGACCTGGGGGGCTTTGGGGGGAAAGGCTCGGGCTCGGAACTAGGGAGCCGTAGTCCAAAAGCAAGCAACCCAACGGCAAAGACGGCAGATTTGGTGCCGCGGGAGAAGCAGAGTCTATACGGGAAATAGTAAGAGCCCGTACTACGCGTCAATCGAGACCTACAGTAGCAACAATGGTAATCAAACACTGTAGATTAAGCTGTCAAGCACTGTAGCTTGAGCCAGATATCTTGTAATGAATAGTATAGTAGCTTGTATATCTTGACAGTCGTCAGTTCCTTGTTCTATAACCTTGGCAGCAGCTGCGAATAAGGCAACAGGTATCAGTCACTGGTACAGTGCAACGACCCTTGGTAAGAAGGTGGTCGGTCCACTGGTCCCCTTCTCCATGTCTTGGCGCCATGGAGCAGACTACTGGGTG
Organism: Fusarium multiceps; assembly: GCA_028416715.1. NCBI lineage: Eukaryota > Fungi > Ascomycota > Sordariomycetes > Hypocreales > Nectriaceae > Fusarium > Fusarium multiceps. Next base: position 36,823 of record JAQPZZ010000042.1, on the reverse strand, counting down.
ACAGAAAGCGCCACCTCTGATGAGCAGGGTGTCAAAATAAAGTGATCTCTGTATCTCGATCAAATACCATAGAGTGACCGCAGTATTCTGTCTTTCTTACTATCAGTAGTCACTTGTTCTTATACCCCTCTGGTAAAAACTGTCACCACCACCACAGCGGATATCCCCCATTTCCCAAACTCCCCGAAGCAATCTCCCAGAAACTGCTCAAGTCAGACAGCATATATTTTGCCTCACCTTTTTGGCCCTCAAGTCTATCAAATATAAATATCACGGATAGCCCCTTTGACCTCTATCAGTTTCTGTCGAAACTCCCCGTGATATATACCGCTACGTACCGTCCTCGGAAGTAACGGCACGGCTACCGGCGCTGTTTCGTCTCGGCGCTGCTCTTCACCAAAAAAACTACATTGTATGCACAGATTGTCCAAGGCCGATTACCCGAGCTTTTGAGAAGAGAAGTCACCACTTTTGTAACATTGACGAAACATGTGCTGTGGCTCTTATTGGCTACCCCGGACTTGTCGATCAACATGCAACGATACGGCTGTCGGCACAACTGAAAGTAAATTCTTCAACTCGTGTTTGTAACTATTCACGCCATGTTGTTGCTCGTATCTAGGGTCGTATTGAACAAGAGGTGCGATGAAATGACCCTATCAGCTTGTGTCACTACAGCCTTGTCACGGCAGTCTGCCATGAATTGGCAGCTTGGCAATTATGAGCCGAGACCTTGCCCTAGATCTAGCTGGGCGTTAGTTTGTTCGGCACTGTTTTGTCCCTCGTTGGTTCGCTGGGATTTTGACAGATTACCTCGCCGTTACGGCACCGATCCCTGGTTTGGGCGAGATGGTATAGGGTAGCTGGCTTGAGACGAAGCATGCAGCTCCAACTGTATTCAGTGATGTTGAATTGAAGACTTTGCAATATTTGAGGTCATCTTAAAGTTTGGAATTCGACAGACAAGCACGTGGAAATAATGTCTAGTTTGTGATGTTAAAAACGTTTAGCAGTTAACCATAACGGTTGTTCTGGAGAAGTGGCGATATTGTATCCATGTTGACTTTCCTCGCAGCACGCCAAAACCACCATTGCAAACAAACCAAACCAGCACATGTGGACAGGCACATCGGATAAAACATGAAGCATTATTCTATAGTCTATCATCCATACTAATCCATACGAACCTATTTAAAACACAACCCATGCGCCTGACACCTTCATCAAAAGACAGTTACCATTAGCACCACCACCTACAAAGCTTTCAAAATCCCATCAACATCAACAGGAAGCTCCTCGTACGTCTCATCCCAAACCTTTCCAGCAAAAGCCTGTCCCTCCTTGGTATGCAAAAACTTGGTAAAACTATCCGTCATGTTAGTATCAATCCCAACAAACAATGTCAGTCAATACTCACTGAAAAATTCTCCAATCCATAATGTATGATCCATGACTCTCCTCCCCCAGAACCAAACCAGCCTGAATAAGCGTATCCGCACCTTGTTCCAAACTTCTCGCAACAAACCACTTCATGACAGCAGCAACATACTGCACCGCAATATTCCCCTGCTGTTGAAGACCAGTATTCCTGACCAGGCCTGGATCAACGAGATTGACGATCACATCTTTGGGACTAAGACGCTCGTAGAGCTTGTAAATCCAGAAATGAGCCAGGGCTTTATGTTTGGCGTATGAAGGCATAGGATTCAACCCCTCTGAGAAATGTTCCTTCTTATCGTAGAATGCTAGAACCTCGTCGTCGTTGGCGTTGGGGAATTCGGCCATGAGGGACGTTCCTGAATTGACGATGGTTAAACGACCAGCTTGACCCCTCGGCGCCTTTTCTTTAAGCGTAGGCAACAAAAGCGTAGCTAGCAGAATCGTAGACAGATAATTGATCTGAAAAGAACTCTCATGACCCTCAGGTCCAAGTTCAAATCTCGTAAACTGTGCTCCAGCGTTCAAGAGCGCAAGATCAATCCTATCCAGACTCTTACACTTCTCTGCAAAGTCCTGCACGCTTTTGTAAGAAAGCATGTCAACTTCCCAAACGAGGATTTCAGAGTTGGGATATTGAGATCGGAGTGAAGATGCAGCGGATTCACCCTTTGAGAGTGATCGTACTGCAATAATGAGACGCTTGAGGTTCAGAGAGAGGAGTTTTTGGGCAGTTGTGTAGCCGATGCCTGTGTTTGCGCCGGTGATTATTATGGTGCTTGAGGAGAGGTCAAGTGATGGGAGAGCGATGGGCTTTGTGAATTGGGATGATAGGAAGTGGTAGTCGTCTGCGACGAGGTCAAGAGATTTGGGAGCCATGATGGTCTTGGAGATGTTGAAGTGTAATGCTAAGTAGGTATTGTATATTGGTTGTAAGAAGCGATGATTGCATTGATGTGTTGTTCTAGATATCTTGACGACGAGGAGATGAACTCTTTATATCTTCCACAATAATATAAATCACCGGAATTAAGCTATCTACGACCCCAAATAGGAAAACAATTGAATGAGGCTATCAATCTCAACATCGTCATGGATCAAGTATAAGCGTATTTTCGGATAACCCTTCAAACCCGAGCCAACCAGGATACTTAAACCCAACCAAAGAACGCTTGTCCCCAAATGGAAACCAATCCCAGTGAAAGAATAAAGCACCAAACATGTCATGCTGTACGAGCTGCACAATTATTCTGTCAGCATGGAGGAGATCGGCATTAGTGCTTATCCCCATGATACCTTTGACTCTAACCTGAATAGGAAAACAATCATGTCTTGGCTGACTGTCACTGATAATGAGGGATCGTTTTCCGTAAAAGGTAAATAATCTCATCTTTCACTCTTCATCTCTCGTGAAGAATGCGATATTTTGCGAAAAATAGACGGGAATACAAAGTCCGACGCTATGTTGGAGCCTTTCTTTGCGCAACCTGCGCTCGTTGACCCGAAGCCGAAGCCGCGGGCTCGCAGAACGGGACCTCGTCAGGGTCGTGAGTTCGACAGTATACACCTTAGTAACGAAAGAGTGCTGACAAGATGGTTAGCTAAAAAGTTCGAGTTTGTATCTTCAGGTCCAGTTGGTAAACCTGCGCCCGAAACTCGCAAGTTCATCCGTAGCCATGTAATGCGCGGCAAGAACACAAAGAAATCCCCACCCAGACCACCACCAAGTCAGAGTATATCTCCCGATTCCAGCCAAGATGATGTGGAAGAAATCCATCGTCCAGTGCCGTTGGCGGTGACCAGCATAAAAGATGACTCCCTATGGACTGTCGGCCATACACACTCCAGAGATAGAGCTTGGGTTCAATCACCCTCTCTTCTGATTCATCTCATGAAACCTCCTCCGGACTTGGATCTTTTCACATTCGCTACGCCCCTGGATAAGAACTCACGGCACCTTATCTACAAATGTACTTCTCTCCCTCCCCTCTAATAACCTATACTAATGACTGCAGTCCTAACAACCATAAAAGAAACACTCTACCCAGCAGAATGGTGTTTTGACTCCGACCGTCAAAAGACATGCTGGTTCCACTGGCTCCTCGAAGATCCAGCCTACTTGCACTGTATCTGTTTCATGGTCAGCGCATTTCAAGATCTAGTGAAAAGAGTGGATTGGAGTGTTGAGACGAGAAAGAGGCTTCGACACACGATTATGCTGCTACAGGATAAATTGCAAGATCCGAAGAAGCAGTTGGAGGATACTACTACTGCGACAATCATTTCACTGGCTATGATGGCGGATGCTATGGAGGATGTGCAAGCTTTTGAAGCGCATTCCAATGGGCTTAGGAGGATTGTTAGGATGAGAGGTGGATTACAAGCATATACGCATAATCGTCAATTACAGATAAAGCTATGTCGGTAAGTCTCCCCTCCTCCAATTCCATGAACAGCAACTAACTTGACAGTGTCGATCTTGGCTGGTCTATAAGAAACGGGTGCAAACCAGAAATTTACTCCGGAAAACCAGCATGGGAACCCCTCCTTGAAGCATTCGGAACCGTAGCATGCTCCTTCGACATCCAACCTCCAACACTAAACTTTATGAACTTATACTACACGTGGGACTACCGTTTACAAAACACTTTCAAAGACCTCCGCGACTTCTCTTGCTTAGCAAACCGTCTTTCGCCAACTTCTCAGAAACTCAAGCCTGACGCTTTCCAAGAAATTATGCTTTCAATACAGTATAGGCTACTACAACTGTCCTTCTCTGATCCTTTACAAGAAGCTTTACGTGTTGGATTACTAGCTTACGAATCGACTATATTCTTACAAATACAGGGTACGAAATTAAAGTCGGAATCTTTCAGGGATCAGATGAAAGAGGCTATACAAGCTGTCCCTGTTTTAGGCGAGGCTACTGCAAATGTAAAGCTCTGGCTGCTCCTTGTTGGTTCGATGATGGTCTTTGAAGGAACAGAAGAGTGGCTTGTGCAGACGATTAGAAGTCTCACGGGAAGGCAGGGGTGGGAGGATGTTAGAGCGCGAGTGAGGGATGTTATGTGGATTGATGTCATTCATGATCGTCCTGGGAAGAAGGCGTATGAAGCTGTGCAGGCTTGAGCATGGGAGATACAAACGCGTAAGCCTTGTGTGACCGGACAAACGAAAGGAGAGCCATGAGAGCTCCCGACAGCCCGCCGTTACATATTAACAGGCACAAACGCCACCCGATTAATTTCCCATTTTGAGAGAAGGCGGTCTGTCAGAAGTGGTCATCCAATCTAGAAGTGTCACGCTGTATGGAGGATACAACTACTTTAGCAGCATTCTATCGAACTGGACGGGTGAAAGATGCGGTCACTCAGAAAGCCACGAGAGCTCTCAACTCACTGTTGCAACAAGAATACAGAACTAACGTCTGAGATCCATGCTGGAATAAGCCGCTTTGTGAAACGTGGGTATCCAATCTGGAAGTGTCACCTGGCAACGGAAAGATGCGGCTTCAAGAAGGCGGTTTAATAGGTCTCAGATACGATTAGATCACTTCATTTATACCCATGCAGAATGGCTCAAAGAGACGGTGCGTAGAAGGTTCAGACACTTCGGTAGAGATACGGTCACTCTAAGCTATAAGTACTCTTTTCACAGCTCAACTCATTACTCAGTCTATCGTTACATACTAACAACCAATACAACAAATAAAGAACTCATTCAACTTGCCCCAGACATATACTGCAAGAAGCTGTCTTGTCAAGAGTGACCGTGTAGTCTTAAGTCAAACGGACAGGGCATGGAAGATACAAGCACTTCGGCTTTGCATTCATTCAAGCTGGGTGGGCGAAAGATACGACTACCACGAAAGCCACGAAAGCTCATTTCACAACTCATCATTCAGACTACTGCAACCACAGAGCCCATCCAGTTGCAGCCCCAGATAACTACTGCAAGAAGCCGCTTTGCTAAACGTGACCATTCAACTTGGAAGTGCCAAACCAGCGACGGGCATGGAGCTTCAGCAAGGCGTTTGCATAGGTTTCAAAGACGATTGGAACAACTCATTCAGACGATACAACGCTTCGTTTGCCGGCTTTCTGTTCCGTTCCAGTCTTGCGCAAGGCTTTTCTGGATTTCCACCTCCAGATTCTTTGTTCTCTTGCGGATATGAGTCTTGCACTACCATTCACCTGGTCTAGACGTTGCGTTTGTATGTGACATATGACAGAAATCAGGGCAAACTACATCTGATGACATGTAAATTCACTGTTTCCTTCTACCATTGCAACTCTGTGTCGTTTGAGGCGTCGTGAATGTCTCCAGAACAAGGAGATCGTGGCTTCTCAACACTATTTACATACTCAACAAATGATGTATCACTAAACATATCGCATAGCTATAGAATCAGTAGAATATAAATATCTGTCTCTCTGTCAGTCCAAACTCATATCTTCAAACCAACCACCAGGCTCATCACCTACAACAACTACCCACAACAATATCAACTTTCACACCAACAAGAATAACTTTCACAATAACAGCAACAATTTTCACAGCAACAACTACTACGAGACAGTATGTCTAACCGCATCACCACCTCTCAGGGGCTTCACAACCCCAACATCACCATCCGCTTTGCTGAGCATGGCGCGGCTACCGCTAGCAACCCTACCGCCAGACACCAAAACAATACCCTCGATCGTGTCAACAAACTGTCTACCGATATGCTCGCTTGTCAACTGGATTACGAAGCCCTGAAGGAGGATCATGAAGAGCTTGTCGCTACAGTCCGGGCCGTCGAAAACAACCAGCGCGAGGGCCTTCTGGAATCTTTTTTCAGCGGTATTTGGCGGACTATTGTTTTCCTTTTTGTGGTCTTTGTTGTGGTTTCTGTGGGCTTTTTGTATGTGCTTTTGTTTCACTATTTGAGCACCGACGAGCATGAATTTCAGCAAAATGTCCAGGAAATTCGTCGCAATGTTATGGAGTTGTGTGCGGAATCAGGCCCCGTTGAGTAAAGAATGATGGAATAAGGGGGGGAACGGAGATGAAAAGAGATACGCTGATGGAGCGAGGGACCGGGATCTGGAGTTTTTGATTTATTTGTTTTGTCTGAGATATGGATTATGAACGGAAAATACTAGATTGACGAAATGATACTTGGTTTAGGGGGCATTAATAGTATGTTCTTGACTTTGCTTGCGTGACATGAGGCTGTTCCTGGCTCAAGGATCACCCGGCCCAACTCATAGACATAACTCTAGTGCGAATAGAGGATATAGTAAATTTGTCTACCTAGATAAAAGACTTGATCTGCACGCTCCCTACGGGGGCCTGTGACTGTCATGAAGGGTGAGTTCAGGCTCTGCAACCTGCAAGTGGCTGCTCAGGGGAAGCCCATTGGCATTAGCATCATGAAGGTGTCTACTGACACGACCATATAGACATCAAGCAGTTACCTAGATGTCGAGTCCTAGGTGATCTGTCTGTACGTATTAACAGAGGTAAGGTGTCTGCTGAAAGAGCAAAAAGGAGATATGAAGCATCGTTGCCTTGGGAGAGACAAGGACCATTGCGACGAGACAAAGTTGCAGTGCAAGATTTGTATCAGCCTATTGAGCTTTATTATGTACATGACGTGTGAGTTTCTCTGCTGGTAATATGAACAACGTGAACCAAAACTTTTGGCCTTGATCAATTCAGATTCGGGAGGTGAAGCATGGTTTGGGTTGCGAACCAAGCGACACTTAAACACCCGCTGACTAGGAGCTCGGGTTCAGTCACCCTCTTGAAGTTATCTTTGTCTTGACCGAAGTCCAGGAATCGTCTTCATATTTGAAAACGCCCCAGTTTCGTCACGAATTCGCCTTGCCTTGGTGAATAACTGGGAATGATGTCCCTGTAGTCGTCCGTGCAGGAGCCTTGAAGAGTCTACGCGACCTCTGCGTATAGTATTAGAATGAATCATTGATTCAAAGGGTTGGGATATATGTTGTAGTAGATATTAGCGACAGGTAGGAGCTTCGCGAATAAATGAGTGATGGCCCTCATTCATCCTACTCACGTTCGCTCAAGATAGCAAACAGCATACAGCTCAAGCTCCCGGACGTCTATCCATGCAATACTTTCTCGCACGACTACACATAAACCGAGTCAAGTTACCCTGAACCATCGCCGCACGAATTATCAGGTATTGAGAAGTGTTTATGGCTTGGGATGCCCGAGTCCAGCAGTTACACTGCTTTGACAATTGAGCCCTCGAAGCTGAGAAGCATGCCAACAACCCATTGCTCGGAATTGAATCGAATAACTCTACATCTCTACTTGCCTTCGGAATTGGAGCGTTTGCTCAGTTTGAGCGGTTACCGACATGGAGGTTCTATGCAATCGTTCGGCCGACGTTGTCAGTCAACGTTACCATCAAATCAGCCTCAAGACTACGTAGCATATGATTGGCGTACACGTTTTACAGGTCTACTTTCACTTGCATAACAAGAAACCAACGTCTCTGTCAATGGAATATACGATGTCGGCCAAACCTAGGAACGTTTCTGTAGACAACTCCATAGTACTTGCTATGCTGGTAACGTGGTAACAAGCCAGTGGCAACTCATATTCTCTTCCCTGGCAACATCCACTCATCTCAACAGCAAACCCTTTGTAACTCCTTAGTCAAAGCCTGAATTCCTTGATTCCAAGAAAGCCTCGGTCTTGTATTGCCGTCTTGGTATTGCCATGGCAATAGCATCGGGGACCTCAACCAAGCCACATACTCCATATAACAAGGAAAATCTTCATGGATTAGTTATCATTAACTGACCGCAAAGATGCTACCTATCTTGGCGACGGAATTATCAGAAACACTGTTAAGTCCGTTGCAACGACTGAAGACACCCACTCTCGATACAACACACAAACGTGCTGCATATGCATCCAACATCCCATATGGGCGTCCGTGTATTTAGCTGTTATCCCACTTACTTCTTCCCAACATCGTAGATTATGCCTAATTCTTGAAACACCTGCATAAAGTAGAGCGACTGGTCTTCTTTCTCATGCGCTCTGCTCACAAACATGGGATTCTTCCAATCTCGCATTCTTGATCTTCTAACAGGACAGAATGTGTGCGGGGCCCCTTGGGCGATTAGTGCTTACTCTCTTCCTCCCCCCATGTCCAAGAGCCGCGACAACACTTCCCACTTCAGCTGTGTCGTGGAAAGAGATCTCATTGCTCAGTTACTTGGGAGGGTATCGTGACGGCTCTTCAATGGCCGAGGAAATCGAGATGCATCCTTGTCAGATCTCCGAAGAATTACGGCATCAAATTCTCCTACGGTGTTTTGTATTCTGTTTTCTAGTGTTCATGTAAGACGGTGATGACTCGCCATTCGGACCCGAAACTCGCTACTCTTGACCGTAGGAGCGCGGGCCAAACATTAGGATCAAATCCTAGTGCTCTAAGCTTCTTGATCCACTGTTGTGAGAAGCGGTATTTGACATTACCTCCGTCTAGGTGATGACTGCAGTGAGAGGGAGTGACATGCATCAATACCACTAGCCGTGCCGCTAAGTACCTGAATCCTGCTTGTGAATGCCGCTTCAATAGCGTCATGTTGTGTTTTCGAAAATGAAGTTCGGACTCGGTAGAGTGCACTCCACAACATGATTATAGGGCTGACATGAGCAACATGTGACTGAATAACGTCTTGAACTGAGCGGTGTATGGTTATAGTGGCTGTCTTGATGGTAGCTGCGATGGTACCACAAACACCAACCAGCCCATCGGGTGATATATGCGGAGGAATGACATAACAACCACCACATATGCATCTTCAACACCGTGTTTTGTCAACAAGAATGCTTAATCAACAAGAAATTTCCTGATGAAACCGAGTTTCATCGTCCAAGTAAGACGGTAATGCCGGTGATCAACATCATCATCTCTTCCACAGAACTTCCACGCTATCATCGCAAAAAGCAAGGGTCCAACACTTGCTCCTGGGTTGGGGTTACAACGCCGTGGATTCATCCGCGCGGTGACCTTTCCCTTTGTGGTCGTTTAGCCCAGGCATGTCAAGCCTCTCGTGCAATGGTCCAGTGTCAGACTGACAAGTACCATTCTCTAGGGGTGTGTGAGCCCAAGCTCGGATCGTTCACGCCCCCAGGTGGGTGTCAGAAGAATTGTCCTCTAAGACTTAGGGTACAGAAATAAAGTAGCCTAAACCCCAGCCTAGGTCGACATAAGGTGACCAGAATATTTCGTCTCTTATGATGCTCTCGGCACCCTGACGCCCCCTTCGGACCTTGCTGGAACAAACTAACTTTGTGTTGGTGCTGTAGTAGGGCTGACAAAGAAAAGGGTAGATCGGACTACTATCAGGTTAAACGGCGCGCAACGGTTGAGTGTCATTGCATCTTTGTTCCTCAAATGGTAACCAATGCGTTGAAGCTCCTACTCCCAAACCAATAAGGACATCACGGCTCATGCAGTTGCCGATGAAGCACACTGCGGGAAGATACAACAGTAGGCAGTCTAGTTACGGAGACTAGAACAAAACGGTCTGCACAAGCAGTGTTAGCTGTCAATCTTATGACCCGCTGTCACCTCCAAAGGGGGTATCAAGATGCGAAGAGACTTCCCAGCGTCATAAAAAGCATCTGCCGAAAGAGAGAAGCTATGACCACTTGAGAAAATCTTCTCTCTGCCATGGATGTTTTGCAAGGCTATTATGCAGAACATGCTCCCTACAAAAATACATGGTCAGAAGGCTGAAAAGGTGCTGGTAAGACGAATGTATACCCCAAAAGGCAATCGCCGAAAAAGGCCGTAAGCAGAAAATCTTGCCAAGAAACAAACGACTGAGATCAAATCATCAATTCCGCCGTTTCACAAGTCAAGTTTGATGATGCATCAGACGCTATGTTATGTTGGTTGTGATACAGGCTCACCTTTACATACAAAAAAATGTGGCCGATCTGCTTTGAGAACTCTCCGAGGCAGGGTGTTCCATGTATAGCGTGCTGACTGGCTTACTACCAACAAGAACAAGCCCAATGGAAGCGGAGAAACAGAAAAACTAAACATATAATCGTTCAAAACTGCAACTGGGCGTATGCGAGTTGCGTATAACCTCTCTCTCGTTTCAACCCCATCTATTGATGTTATCATCTTGCGGTTTTGCTATTGGTCCATGAACGGGTCAGCCCTACCAGTGGCTGTGTCAAAAACACCATACATAGCGGGTCGGGGAACGTAGATCCATAGGGCTTATCACAGTTAGTCCGAAGGCGCTCGGAAGAAGGAATGCGCTCAAGGCTGTAAGGCTCTTGACTCAAGGTGTCATGTTATTTGCTGCGGCGTTGCGTTGGGATCTGAAGTGATACGATCCTTCTAGTGCTGATACTTTCGACTCGGACTTTGTCGTCTCGCATTCTTGTTCCGTACCCTATGAGCTTGAAGCTCCCCCCGTCGGACTTGACCCACCCCAGGAACCGTCATCCATCATCCCGTCTCTCTCAACATGGAGCCCGAAGCTCCCGGCCTCTTTTCAACCTTTTCTTCCCTTCCACGAGCAAAAGCACGTCTTACACACCCCCCATAAGCCCTAGAGCCTGCCTTACCCCGCCGGCTTTTGAACCTTCTCTTCTCTCAATGGCTCGCTCGCTAATGTATCGACGTCGAAAATTTGCTGCTGCCGAGGCATAATGTAACAGAAGAGGTGTAAAATGCAACAGAAAGGTTCTTCTCGACAGGGTAAAGCTTCCTCCGTTCGTTGGAACAAGACACGGAGTCTTGTGGGGCCCCCGGACATGTCACTCGGAGGCCCGCGGTGTAATCACGGATCGGTAGTGTTCTTTCATCGGCGTTTTGCAACTTGGGTACTGTAACAGCAGTAAATTCCGTTGCCCCTCGGACATGCTTCATCCTCACAGGTTCCCACTCCGTGGCGCTGACCCGGGCGGCATTCGGATTCCCATGCTCTGACCCGTCGGCCGCTTGATCTCAGTGTCTACCCTCGCTTTCTGCAGCGAGAACGCCGGCGTCACCCATCCTCCGCACGAACATCGGAAGCCCTTCCAGTCATACCTACCCACGCCAGCACCGCACTTCTCATTCGGACACAGGATTCGGCCGTTCAGCTCTCCCTGCTCTAACACTCCTCGCATCCAACTCAACGGCTCGACAAAGTAATGCTGGCACGTAGACGCAGAGGATTTCTTATCGGAAGCCTTGTGCTCTTGGATGAATGGCGCTGTAACGAGTGTTCGTCGACATTTTTTGCAGCGTAGACTAAGACCTGAATCATCGCGAGGCTGCGTCTCTTCATCCTCGAAGCGGAGCCTCGTCGGTGCCTGACCTACAGCAAGGTTCTCATCAATCTCGCGCTTGTAAGCCCAGCGCTGATAAACAGGGTGCGATTCAACCTCATCGGGACAACCCATCTCCCACCAGAGACCCAACTGCTCCATGAAGCCCTCGTTGGGTTCCGCCATGGGGCGTGTTCGACGTATCCAGGTAAGGGCAGCATGGACGGCTTCTTGTGCGGTATCTTTTCTCGAACGATTATCTGTTTCTGCTGACGTAGAGTGGGTCGGATCCGAGATGGCAGTAGGGGTGATGTTGGGGTCGAAGCGGCCGGGATATCGACGAAGCAAGTAAGCAATAACAGCCGAAACAGACCTTGACTTTCCAGCAGCGCAATGCACGAAAACACCTCCCTTCTTCTTCCTCTTCTTGTCCGAGATATCAAGGTCCTCGACGCCCTTTTCCAACGGTACACCCCCCTCCGCATCATCATGCTCCAGATAGTTCGCACCAAGACCCTCCTCGATGAATCTGACAGCTTTAGGAAGCTCGATCAGCAGATCAGCATCATCCACGTCGTCAATGTCGATAAGCTGGTGACGAAAGTCCTTTCCGTAATCGATCCACGGTTCATCCTTGAAGTTCTTGAGACTTGATATGTCAAAGGGCACGAGAGAGAGAACATGTGTGATGCGACGATCGGTCAGCGAGTCGGAGCGGCGCAAAGCCCAAAGACTGTAGAAACACACACAAATTAGCTATTGCATATGCGTAGATCGGTCGAGTGGCGTCTCACCCTCCAACGAATAGCTCATCCTGGCCGTCGATCCTGCTGAGCGCCATTTGCACGATACTTTGCTTGAGAAGCTCAAGCTCTTGAGGGTCAAACCGGTGACCAAATTCCTCCCACAGCTGTGGCTTCGAGTCGTCCTCTTGTCGTTCGACTGTCTGGTCCGTCTCGGCGAAATCGTTGTCTGCCAGGATGTTTGTTTGTCGCAAGTTAAATTTTCCGGCCCCCAAAAAGATGTCAGATTCGTAAATCCCACTTGCCACTTCCAGAAGCTCGTATTTATAAAAACAATCAGATCAAGCGAAGAAAAAGAAAAAAAAAAGGAAAATCGTCCAGAAAAAGGAATAAAAATTAAGCTTCAATCTTTGGTGTGAATCATGACCTTTCCCATTTGCCCCTCCTTCAACCGCCACATTAAACTACCCCGCCATCACGCACCGCCACATCACAATCAATCTGTCAGCCACAACCAAACATTCATGCTCTTTTCGCAACAGCCATTGTCTCATCTATTTCCATCCATCGCAAACAAGTGAAGCTTCGACACCATCCCCAGTAGAGTAACGCCTTTCACAAAAACACTACTCTCAAAAAGGCAATTCAAAAAGCTACCCACGTGATAGTCCACTCCCGTCTCCATGTAGATTTTTATTTCCGAGACCAGACCAGACCACCAGCTGAACTTTTAGTAAACAGCCAGCTGAAAAGAAATGTCATGATCTTGCTTGCACGAGTTACCCAAACGGGAGTTGCGCTTGAATTCCGCTTTGAAAAGGAGCTTTTAAGTTTGCCGACGCCCGAGGCAGTGGTTCGCAAATGTTGAATGACACTCGTAAATCATCCCAACTAAGCCTTACGGTGAAGTGGAGGATGAGTCCCTGCAACGGCTGCATCCTCAGTTTTGGGAACGCTAGGTACGTCACATCGGCAAAGTTTAGAGAGACATGAGGTATTTCAAGTCACATCGGCAGATTAAAGAAATCAAGTATTTGAAGTCAATAGAGTAGAGAGAGACGAGGTGTTTTGAAGTCGAGTGCAATTTTTATCTTCTCAGACTGCTATATATCTATGTTATAAGCCTGGTGTATTCCCTTTCATAAAAAAGCAATGCTAATGTTCGCGCCGTTACCCTGTGTGATTGATCCTTTTTGTGCCGTTACCCATAAGATAAGATAGAGATGCATGCGACACCAGCGTCAAGCTGTGTCAGCTAATATGTATACGAAGTGAAGCCCATGTCCACCCTTCTGAATGAAGCCCCATTAGCTGGGCGTTCTTTTTTAAAATGTACAAGTATGTACTCCTTCCTTTATCAAATTCCGGCAGTCGTGTAGCTTCATCCTTTTGACAGGGATTCCAAGCCCAGTCAGAAAGTAGCGCCGCATGGCCCCAGGCCTTACGTCTTGCCATGTGTATATTTCCTCATCAAACTCATTTTTGCAGTCCTTGATCCTGTCGGTCCGGAAGTCAAAGTGGCTGTTGAAAAAAACGCCAAGCTGGAAGATATTGGTTTCATGTCGGATCAAACGTTAAAAAAGGTGCAGAGATGCAACGCAGCAAGCCAAGGTAGCATCTGTCCGACCAGCACTGCCACAGTGGTGCTTCAGCCCTGAAAGGCAATCCCTGGGCGCGGATAACCGCATCCCTACATGCGTAAAAGGGTGCTGCTGCACGCAACGCGGAAAGCACCAATTGATCCGAGCGATCAACGGACGCAGTTGAGCGGCACCTTGATTCGTTTTGGACCTGCCGCATCCTGCATCATGCGGCAATCCGCCCACGCGATACAGAATTTTCTCCGCGTCTGTCGTATGCCTCGCCATTGCAAAGCGCTCGCTGTTTGAATGGATATTCACCCACTTGCGGGCGGTTGGCGTCGCACAGTTGCCGCTGGCTTTGTTGTTTCGACACCTTTCCAACGGCATGCTGATTGCAGCACGCAGATCACTTCACTTGGTCTTGACAATCCAAGGTCAGAATCGCTGATCTTCCAATAGAACCTGGACCCCACTGATCCTTTCGGCGCCGGCGGTTTCCCTATGGTACCCCGCCCTCATCCGCCTGATCCTCCACCCATCTTCAGAAGCCAAACACCCACAAAACACTTAGCCGTGACTCGTCATATTTAGCGGCCGACTGGCATGTCTTCCTTCGCTGGGATTAACCAGAGAGACATTGCATTTCGTATGTTTATTGTGTAGTGTCGCTTCGGGGTTGGATAGTGCGTTTACCGAGGTGTTGGGTCCTCTTCGAGCATGCAGGCATTCTCCAGCATGTTGGTCCACTTTCCACTGGTGCCCGCGTGGCTGTGCTTAAGATGCTGTCTGAAGTGATCCGCTCTGAAGAACTTTTTGGACGAGTTGCACTCTCTGAACTTGTGCACCTCTTGCAGATGCCTAATGCGTTCATCCCAGTCCTGTTCCGTGGCGTGTCGAGGCGCATTACCACCGTTCAAGGCACCAGTACCGGGGCCACGTCCAGATCGTGTAAACTCATCACCGCAGTAGCCGCAGGTGTCAGCTTCACCAGGTCGGTTAGTAGAATCGTGAAAAGCCCTATCGTATCCAGACAGAGCTGAGCATGACCACGAATGGCGGCGCACGTGTAGGGAGTTCTGGTGGCGCTCAGCCTCGTTCTTGTTCTTGAAGCGGTTGCCGCAGAATGAACATTCGTATTGCTTTTCAGCCTCGTGAGCACTAAATTGATGTCAGCTTCGGATTCGTAAAAGTAAACGTCTCACACAGTGGGTCTGCGGAGATTGAGATAAGATCTAACTTACTTGAGTTCCTCAAGCGTCTCGAACCTCTTGGGCTTCTTGGGGCAGCACTCGCACATGAAAAAGCCTTGGACCTTGGATCCGCCTGGCTTTTGCACTTCGGTAATCTTACGTGTGCTGGCACCCGAGACAGTCCTAGAGTGGATTGAACCCCGGCCAGAAATGGAGGTTCGAGGGCTTGGGTTGAGAGAGACGGGAGCTGTGTAAGGCGAGTTGCAAGATGTAGGTGAGATGCCGCCAGGTGAGGGGCCCACAGGTGAACGTCGGCCGAAAGAGTTGGCAGTTGTGATGCTAGCAGGGTGCATTGACATGGACATGGTCGAGATGTATGAGTTTGATCGCGAGGTAGGCACTGACGGCATGGTAGCACCTCGAGGAAGACTGGTGAAGCGACCTTGGGGAGATCCACGTCGGGTAATACCAAGAAGGTGCTCGTCATTAGGACTGGCAGCCCTTCGCTTTTGTCCACCGGGCACATAAGCGTCGTCAATATGCAGTCTCTTTAACGATTGTCCATCTTCCATATCCATATCCTCTGCTCCGGTAAACTCATAACTGTTTGTTGAGGTAGCATCATCACTGTTATTCCTCTTTGATCGTGTTCGTGGCGAGCGATCGATATCGGAGCTGTCATTTGGTGATCGGTCTCCATGGAAGAAGGGTGTGCTTCGGGGTGAGATGGCAGAGTGGATTGGCGTATCAGTCAACCTTGCGGGAGAGGCTAGTAGACCACCACGCGGGTGAATGGGCAATTGCGTGGGAACACTAAGTGCGGGAGGGAATCGACCTTCACCAGAGGATCTTCGGAATAGGAGCTCGTTGGCTCCAGAGCTAAGAAGGGATCGTGGTGGTGACTTTTCTGAAGGTCGAGTTGAGTCGAGCTTCTTCTTGAGGACATCGACATCTTGTTGGGCTGGTGACTGGAATTGGTAGTGGTTATGGTGGAGGCCAAAGCCTGTGGGAACGGACTCGCGGGACCTGTGGATCATGTTAGTTTCATTCATCCAACGTGTTAGTCAAGCCATTGGAGGCCTAAATCGAGCCAATGCTCGTCGTACCTGTCAGTTGAGGAGTAACTGGCATAACCCTCGTCTCTATCGCTTGTATTGCTTCTTCGTTGATAACTCGGGCGGTCTTCGAGATATGATGAATTCATGCTTTCGTAACCACTTGCAAAAGAACCTTGGGCATATTCCCGCTTTTCTCTCATGTTCTCAGCCAAAGCGCTAGGTTGGTCGTGAAGATATTTGGGAGGAGGTAGTGGAGGAGGAACGTCGTCTCTTGTTTGCATGCCAGGTATTGACATGGCAGGACTTCTACCGTATTGCAATTCGTGATGACTCGCGTGCGTTCTATATCGCTCGCCTGTGGCGGGGACTATGATGCTCGGGAGAGCCGGACCGGGCTCTCTATAACTGGGAGGAAAGGCCATGTTGTTGAGTTTTTTCGCTTGGCAGTTTGTGCACAACTCGAGCTGAAGATGGAGCAAAGAGGCAAAGCAATGGCAGCTGAACGTTCGGGGGAGGTTGGAGCTAGGATGTCATAGGACCGAAACCTATTCCGTCATAGAATCGACGGTCGTGCAGTGAGAAATCGGTTTCCCAGTGGACTTGTGCTGTTGTATATTTTTAGAGGTTGCCTCCTGATTCTTGTCCTCAATTCAATTCGACTCGTTTGGTGCTAAGACAATACGGGGTTGATGGGTGGTGCTGAAAGTGTGGCGATGATGGCTTTCTCGGCAGCACCGAAGATGCTGGTGCAGCTGGGGCAGGAAGTGTTGACGAATGACAGAGCGTATCGGGTGTATGTGAGATATGTGTGTATTGAGGCGTTGTTCTTGGTTGGTTAATTATGTTGAAGATTGGACCGAGAAAGAGAACAAAATAAAAACTGTGAGATGGGAAGAAAGAAAAAGGATTGGAATATGGTATGGGGATGTGGTATAGAAGAATGAGAACGGGAAGGTGAGGTAAGTGGGTGGGTGCAAGGACGGTTAAAGTTCAGTTGAACCTTGACCTTTCAGTTGACTGACCTGACCCTCAGGTTAATGATCCCGCCTGCAGTGCGTTGACGTTTACGCTGGGCTGTCCATCCTCGCTGGGCTGTCTGTCCGCTGTCACACCCTTCTGTTCCTGGGCTGGGCTTTCGGCAAGCGCTGCTGGGACCCCTTGTAGATGGGAAATATCTACGCCCTACAGTTATGTACAGGGGGGTGAGTTCTAGGGAGGGGAGGGGGGGAGTGAGTGAAGAGCGGGCCTTATGGGGCAATGGAACTTCAAGGGCTGAGAACGGGAGACGACAGGACAGCGACTGGACAGGCCCAGCTCCGAAGACTGAGACAGGGAAATGTGGCGGTAAAAAAAAAAAAATGACGAGAAATGCTGAATTATTGGCACGCGAGTCTTGTGATTGTTTTACTATTATTTTTGTTTTGGTGATGAAGTGCAGTGAGATTCTTACATAGGTCACCTAAAACGGGTAATAAAATGTGTCGGAGGGAGGAAAGATACAAGCTGAAGATGAAGGAGAAATGTGTCAATCGAGACTGACTAGGGGGAGTGAATATCTGCCGATAGAGGGGTGTGTACGCTGTACTCACCAACGATATCGATGGAAAGTTCACTGTCTGTCTGTCAGTCACCAGATGTAGTTTGCATATCCGTCTGTTCCTTGTAGCCGTAGCATCACATCAGTGCTCAAGATACTGACCATGTGTTACAATAACCAACTCACCTATTCTCTTAATCAAGATCATGATGCACTCCTCCACTTAACGCTCTTACATAAAACGCCGTATTACGCTCATCAGGTGGAATCTCCGGATCTCAATCTCACGTCTGTCTCGCATTCTCCATTGCTTACAACAGTGAAAAGAGCGAGCAGAGGCAGATCGATGGGGGTGCGGTATCAATCCGCTGTTGTATCCACCATACTCCGGTGAAGCTGCCCTACGGACTTTGCTTTTCTCCATGGAGATGGGGCCTACAACCTTGCCCGGCCACCTCAGCCTGGGCTGGGAAGAAAGCCTGTAGCAGCCCTGGAAGGCTGTGGGTGTGTACAGTAGAATCTCAGAGACTCGAAGCATGGGGGTCCAGCGTTAGCTCCTACGCGGGGAGGGGAGGGGTGTAGGGCTCTTTGATGCCCTCGAGGGTGTTTTATTCTAGGGGTTACGAAATCTTTGACCACATCTGCCTCACCACTTTTTGACAAGCACGCACACTAGCATCAGACTGATTACATTAGGTACTGAACAATAGATCGGTAACGTATTACGCAGAGATCGTTACTTTGCTGTCCCATTTCCAGGGACGCCTTTCACAAATACAACGCTGGAGAGTAACAGGCCTCTTCCCTGCTTGCTGCTTGCTGCTTGCTGCCACTGCAGCTCTCACTGGTTGACTCTGTTCCCGTCCGTCTTCCCGCTGCTATTCCAGTCCTATCCGAAACCCACCAACAAGTCCAACCAACACTCACAAATTCCATGCCTCTTCTCCAACAAAATGGCAGCCAGGGCGGATGTCCGCCTAGCTGCTAAGCCTTATCAATACTGTATGTTCCAGAGCGGCAATCGTGTCTTCCGTGATCGCCAATTATGTTATACGTAACCTCATACGCGCTGTATTGTGGCTTTGTCTTTTGTTAATACTACTGTTCATTTTCCAATGCCGCCTCGTCATTTTGTCAAGTTGTGAGTACGTTTTCCCCTTACCCACGCGCGCCACACGGGTCATTCTTCGAGCCCGAAACCCAATTTGGTGCTATTTTCTTGTTTGAGTTAGGTGATCAGTCAAACGGTCGTGGGTTTACATTGACTCTAAGAGGGAAACCTTTCCACCCAATGGTTTATCTTCCAAGGCTTGGGCCGTCAAAATAAAGTAGTCTCCCTACTGTTATGAATTGATGTGAGATTTCTGACACCCTGATTGACATTCCAATGCCAAGAGTTGTATTGGCTTGGTTAACCTAGAACGTGAAATGAGGCTCAGCGGTGAGTAAACATTTCATTTCTCATTCCTTGGTAAGCTCCTTGGCTATTGCAGAGTCAATTGTATTATGACTCGAATACTCTGATTCAATGATCAACGTTTGCAATTATTACAGTCGCCCCATATCTCGTGCAACCTGCCAAACGCAGCAGTAGCTAAAATGTCGCTGTCTGGGTCTCACTGGATTGAATGTCATCCCCCATGTTATGTTGCTGCTCTTTGCGGGTTTTATTTTTCTTTTTGATATGTCACCAGCACGGTACCATACCGCCATCGGAAATAACAAACGATTCTTGCAGCTGAGGTCACTGTTTTCTCGGGCAATTACATTTGTGAGATTTAGAGTCCGTCCCCCCGGAGATCTGGGATTGTAACTAGAGGGACCCTCTCTTGAAGCACATCGCCCTCAATAGGGATCGCCTGATGGAAGTACTAGGGAGTATGTTTGGTCAGGAATAGGCAATGCTCGCGACATGCGTCAGTCAGAGCGGGATGTGAATCATCTGTCTCTGTTTGGTAGGTTTACGAATTTCCCAGGCTTGTGGCGCTGCCTGTCAAGATGCTTCCAGCCCTAGCTAGTCCTTTCAAGCTTGGACTCTGCATCCTGAAGGATTCTTTTTACAGTACAACCTCCTAAGCGAGCCACTTTTGTCATAGTATCAGGGACTTGTCATCCATTCAGCGAAATGCAAATACCAGATCTTGACTCGACTTGGCTTTACTCTTGACTCCCAATAATTGATCTGAACTATTTACTAGCTAGTAAAAACCCCAGACCGGCGGGTTCCGCCCGAAAGCGTCAACAGGTTAATTCAGTTGCCTAATGATGGAGAACCGGAGCAGCTAACTCTTGTTAGTGCTGCTGGTTTCAGCATGTTGCTCCTCCAGGATTCGAGAATTCCGCTTTATCACGGACGGTATCAATTCCTAGCGTCTGCGCCAGGAGGAGCGTGGCCTGGTCCTGATCCTTGCACCCGACGGCATAGCGCGTTTAGATACGACACACTTTGATGAAGCGACTTTATCCTGAGCATGAGTAATGAGCCCAGCGGTGATGCCCTTACAGGGAGAGGGAGAGTGAAACCAGCCTGTCGGGCCATCATGTCATGTCACCGATATATGGAGTCATTTCGTCACCGAGGACACCTTTCGATCAACATGTCACCGAAACAAGAGATCACCACTGCTGGTCCTACCTCGTGTAATTCACAATTTCACAGCATACGTACAGTACTGGTAGTCTGATGATTACAAGATGATTACCAACCCGGCACATGGCAGATCAATTGAGAGTCTCCAACCACAGGCGGTAAACTCCGTTGAACTAAGCCCTACAGGCCTCGACCTCGTTCTGCATCCTGAGTCGTAGACTCGTGCCGACTGAGCAAATTTTAGGTTCTGGACCAAGTGGAGACATCCAAGACCGTGGCTTGACTTTACTTCGTATGCGCCACACCTTTTTCTTTCGGGCCTCGGCCGGGGTGTGTGAAGGAGGTTTAGCCTGCGAGGGATGGGAGAGGGAGTCCTCTCAGCCCTACAAAATAGATGCAGCCTGGTCTTGGCATTTTGATTTGAATTGCCTGCCCAGTCTTAGGGCTGGCGTTTCTGGTGGTGTGGTGAGATTACTGGATAGCACTGTATCTCTTAACGTATGTACGTCACAGAGCGGCAAATCCTGATACAAGACAAGTTACCATTTATATCTCAATGTATTTTCTTCATGTTTCGAACAGAGAGCAACGTTACAATTAACAGTCTTGAGATAATTACATGCATCTGCCGAAGACGTGGAGAAAAAGACAAGACGCTCGGTGCAGCTATCTCTAAATCTAGCTATGATCAGACGGTCAAAGCCCCTCTCTCCCTCCCTCTTGCGTATCAGAAAAAGGAAATGAGACCTTGAGAAATGTATGTAATAATTCCGCCGTGGGTCATAGGGCTTTGGCTTTGGCTTGCTCGGTCCAGTCCATGTCCCCGATGGAGGGTCAAGTTATGCCCAAAACTGCAACGCTTGGCCTACCAAAGTTACCGGTCCATGTCCTTGTGCCACACTTTCTTGTTGGTCCCGGGATGGCTATTCGGCAGTTCGGTACCTGCTTCTTTTGTGCTTCCATGGCATCTTCTACCTCCATGACACAGCATCTCTTGAGTTGACTGTCAACCATTACTCGTCATTGTCGTCGTCATTTTTGCTCAGCCCAGTGAAGACGACGTATTCTTCCCTCGTGTACGGTACTGTATGCGTTGACCCGACAGTCCTCCCACTCTCCGCAATTATGTCTCACCCACATCCATCGTAAAGTAAACCATTGAAATCTGCAGACTACTGATCATTAGCTCTCCATACCGTCGGGCTCACGGGCTCTATCACCAAAACGGCAGCCAGCTCGTGCACTACCTACACCTGGACCGTAAATCTTCGGCAGATACTTTTTTTTTTTCTCGAACGCGCGGACATACATGAAAAGTCAACCGCCATGGCATTATCCGTCTCCCTCCTTCGCATCGCATGGTTAATGGCTTATCCCCTTGACATAAATTTCCTAACTGGGTAGTTTAGTTTCCACTTTGTTGGTTCAACGGTCAGTGTTCAGTGGAGATGAGTTCAATGCCCGTTTAGCCAAGAAAGTTTATATGCTACCATTTCCATATTTATTCCATGCTTGCGATGCGTATGTCGCTAGGATCAGTAAACATAAACATCACGATGAGTCTCAATGTGCCGTGAATGATCTACTGCTGGTCAATCGTTAGTAGGGACTGATTCACACTATCATCTCTAGCACATCAAAAGACCCAAAGATCAAAGTCCCCGTCGTCTTCTTCAGCCCTGTACTGCCTGGTCCCCTCTTTCTTCTGGGTTATTCCTCAAGGGCATTCCCTGCACCTCATAGCCCTGTGCCTGCCCCCAACAACGTTGCAATGAAATGCAGTGCCGTTGGACCGTTTCGGATAATTGTGCCAGCAGCAATACGACGGGCCTATTCCTTGGAAGAAGAGGGAACTTTTTTTTTCGTATGCACATACAGTACATCAGGCTGATCGACTTACAAGAGGCAGCCCAATCAGACTCGTGGGGAGGAGGCCAGGGTGGGATTGAAGGGTGACCCCCCTTCAACTGCCGAGCGGTAAGTCCCTGCGAGGTGTCAGCACCTTGATTGACTGACCTGGTCACTGTCGCACCGACGTCCAAGTTTCAGGAATGAAGCCATTCCACAAATTGATGGTCGAGAGTAACCGCTGGACCAGTCTGCTGTAACTAAACACCAGTCCAGTGATCAGAGACTATTATAGTAGGGGGATGACGAACCAAAGGAGGCGCAGCATACACCTTATTCCTCCTTCCCGTAAAATAGTGAGCGTCGATCTCGATAGTGAAGTGAACTAATTACTTTAGTGTCCAGTTCAAGGATGAGAGATGATGGACCATGTTCCGTTCCGGGAGCTTGACAGCCCAGCCCAGCCCAGCCCAGCCCAGATGCGACACTCAGCAGTCAGACGGGAGACCCTTCATGCATGGACATATTATTGACAGACAAATAATTCAATGCTACGCCCAGAGTTTGCGGTATTACAATGTTGCACCTCGCCTGTCAACAATTGTATGACCCACAAGCCAGTCTTGTCTCTGGATAACGTTATCCTAAGACTCTCAACTCAATCATGTCATTATTCCGTATGGAATATCAAACATGCTGACTTAACATTCAGTCTTAAATCCGTACTTCCGTCCACCCCAAACACTGCTCCCCCGGGATATTGTCTCCTTTGAGGCAAGACCGTGGCAATCATTCAAACTAACGTGGGTTTGGTGGGGGGTGTAGCCGAGGTTTCTTTTTGCCCTCAGGACCCTGTCATTCCCTTGGTTTTAGAGGCTCGACTGGGCGTCTACCGAAACTCTTCGGGGTCCTCGGAGCGAAAACGAGATGCCTTCAAAAATGAATGTTGTTCAATCTCCTGTTCAAGACAATTGTAATAACTGCACAGCCCTGTGAAGCGGGAGAGGCGCGCCACAGTACAGGACATTTCCAAGGCAGTGGCTTTCAGCCCAGCCAGGTGGGATTGGCTATGAGGACACTCTTGGCAAAATGCGGCTCGATTTCTACAGCGGGCGACATTGCATTGCATATCTTCGTATATCATCCTTGGTGAAATTTGGGTGGCGAAATACAACGTTGAGCGGTCATTTTATGCGGTTGGTTTAGGACGTATCCTATTCTTGATACAGTACAGTACATGCAATACGATGTTAGTAGAGGACTTGAGATGTTGGACTGCTCAATCTGATTCGTTCGGAGGTTTAACCGCACGAGATTACTGCAGTTCCGCCCCTCCGGTCCGTAACCTCCGGCATGACATTCCGTGCGAGTTCCGTATGCAATCAGGGGGGCCATTTCTGATCTTGACATGATACACCTCGCTCCTTGTCCAATATGAGTCGAAAAGAACAGAGTCATATAAGGGAAAAGTGGGCTCTGGTTTGGTGGCTTGGGTTAATAGACGCGCGGTTCACAATTGTTTCGTAGGGCCGAACCAACAACCTCCGGCGTTAGTTACTCGAAAAGCACTTTTGTAAGTTGTTGCGACTGGACGCCTCGCCTATAATCTGGATCACGCGACACGGAACTATCCTTTTCGTAGTCGTAAAACTTGTGGCTGAGGGTGTTTGGCCAAGGTCTTGTGTGTTTGTATTTTGTGATTTCTCATCATGGACAGGGTGTTTTTGTTACAGTGACATCCTCACCGCAACAGTTCTAGATGACTCTTGGATGATGCTTAGAACCACTTGGACGGACGTCTCCCTCTCCATATCTCAGCCCCGTACCCTGCCCTCTGGCCACGCAGCTTGGCAAGTGGAGAGAGATATTACGCATCGAGCCTCTTGGCCTTGGGAGCCCCCTTATTATGGATATCGGGGGGCAAATAGCCAATCCCCTAGAGTCACTGGGCGGAACTTCACAGCCCTATCCAAGGATTTCTCGTGAATCCACCCAACCTCGGCTGAGCTATGCACTTGAGGCTATCTTGTCCGTTCTGCCTTTGACGGCCTCCAACGCTGTATAATTGCCTGAAACTCAGCCTGCAACACGCTTCGTAAAAGCCAGGGTGC
Source organism: Fusarium multiceps (assembly GCA_028416715.1). Classification (NCBI taxonomy): domain Eukaryota; kingdom Fungi; phylum Ascomycota; class Sordariomycetes; order Hypocreales; family Nectriaceae; genus Fusarium; species Fusarium multiceps. Next base: position 12,415 of record JAQPZZ010000042.1, on the reverse strand, counting down.
TGTACGAGGCTATGAGCGAGAAGTAGGCTGTCTCGATCATGTATGTCGGCAGCTGATGGCTGCAGCGGGCCGGGAAGATCTTGTGTGGGGTTTCTGCTCATCTCATCGCACTGACAAAAAGCAAATAACAGCTATTCCCTTCCTTTCTCCCGAGCTCAAAGATCTGGGTTGGAGATCGAGTGTCTGCTATTCGCTGGTATTCGATCGACTTATCGACTTACTCGTTTACAACAACTGAGGAATCAGCCCAAATGACAATGTCTTGTCTGACACGAGTTTGTCTTGTCAGGCAAGGTGTCTATGCCTATCAATGTAATGTGGGCAAGGGATGGTAGGAGTGCTTCTGTGTCACTATTCGCAGCATTGACCTTGGCCCTGGAACTTTCTCATTTGGGATCATCGCCGTCTTTGCCAAGATGGACAGCAGCATCAGAGGATTGTACGCGGGTTTACTTATTTGCCTAGACTTAATAACTCTTGGTATGACAAGAACAATGTCCCATTTCTCGCTTCGCCTGTTGGAATCCTTCTCGGCGTAACGAGATGATGTAAAATGCACTGTCAGTCTCGCCATTCTGCGCCACTGCTCTTGACTCGTAGAGTATGCAACAACATACCTGATAGGGCTCCTGTGCCCCAGTCTTGCGTTTGTGATCCTCAACACCAATACCAAAGTGCCCTTTTTTACATGTACACATGTATCATATCCTCAAGGATTAGAATGCCTGTCCGCCCGTTGAGAAAAGATTCCAGCAACCCTCGTTAAAAAAGGTTATCGTTATCCGTAGGGCTGCAATTTACGTGAGACAAAGGGCGTGTCTTTTTTGTTCAGCAATCAGAGACAAGTGCCGATGATGACAGTACAGTCCTGCTTTTTTTACGTGAAGCTGTTAAGCGAGGTCGATCCTTTATCTGAAACGGGGTTCTTTAAGGTTACGTCGGACGAATGAGGCCCTGAGTGGAAGGGATTGGGGGCCCTTTCATGTCAGATCCATTTTGGATGTCACGTTGAGTTAATTGCGAGCGGTGACATTTTGAGTCGAAGCCTTAGTTATTGTCTGAAGGATTCAAGCGACATGAAGTAGAGACTCCGTTTGCAGGTGATATTGACATGGTAGGAATCATGACAGCGATCGACATTTGAACGGATCCATCGAATGAGATGAGGGGGTGTAAGACAGGAAGAGGGGCTAACCTCGTACTCACCCTGGAATGCTTCCAGAAGTATTCTGGAATTATTCCTCTTTAGGTTGTTATTGTCAGGGGGGGTAGAGAATGGAGGTATCCTGCGCTGTAACTGTGCTGTAGCATACATATTGAACCAACTGCAGCCAACAACAACGGCATCTTCCGTTTTATTGAAACTGGACTGGATCCATGTTTGCAGTCTTTTCTCCAGATTAGGTAGTCTGGTTCACTAAACTCTAGTACCGTATTCATTCAATCTTGGCCCTGTTCTGTTAGTTCAGTTCAGTTCAGGTTAGGTGTAATAACACCCCAAACTCTACTGCAGGGCGCACCTCGGTGCTTATGCGGACCAGGCTTGTTTTGGCGATCAAATGCCCTACCCTTGTCATTTATCACTGACACATATTGAAGTACCCTACCGAGTACCCTGTCAGTTCAGTTCCTTATAGGGCCTTGCACACTGGTTAATTCGAAACAATCACATGCATTCTAACAGCGGAAGTTGATGAACGGACCCAGTCTACTCCAGCTCATCATTGAGGCTCGAGCACTTTGATCTCCTCGGCGCAAATTCCGCGCGGAATACTTACTCAACTAAACCTGAACTATAGTCTCTCCACTTGATTGCGTTGACCTGAATTGAATGGCATCTTCCGCGTATGGCTCTGGTCTGGGCCTTGATCTAGTGAATTCCGAGAGCTTGGAAGGTGAAACTAGGAGGTCTTGGGCATTCAACGGGATGAGAGGAGCAAGGGCGAGTGCAGGATCTGTATGTACCTTTTTCCTTGCTACGCCTCATGGTAAACATGCTAAATGGCAGAATCCCTACCAATTACCCAGCATAGCATGTTTTCACAAGCTTTTTCAACCGACAAAACCATCAGATCATGGTCTTCAGTCAACATCAAGTCAGCAGTTTGGTGAGTTTGATTGGTGTCTATCTAGGAAACCTTCTAGAACGGAGGTGTTTGCCCTTCGCAGACTCGCCTTCTGTGGAGATCAGACAAGAGTCAAAGTCCGAAAGGGGTCGGACGGAGGCTATTATGTGTATCTTCCGACCACTGACGTCGGTCCAAGCTTCTCTTCTGCTCGGGGTTCATCTTTTTAGGTTTTTTGTATGTATGAAGCTACGGTAGTTACTCCATAACTACACCCTGTTCCTGGTAGGGCGGGGGGGACGACATGGTGAGAGAGGGAGTCAATGCCGCTCACCTTTTTCCGTCAGCGGAACGGCAGTGAAAAGAAATGGAGCTGAGTTGTATTTGCTATCTCCACTGAGTCTTGGTGATCGAGATATAGCACGAGGGTATGGACTTTGTGCTTGATAGTGATTCTGAGATTGCGATATGCTGTGCCTCTTTGTAATTTAACATCTAGATAATAGATGATAGTTGTCATGTACTCTATCTGCCGTACATCACAACTAAATCTCCGACGGTGTTTCTTCTTGTCGATTCTTCCAACCCCAGCAGAACCTAAGCCTGGGGGAACTTTTACGCACCCCACTACTGGTTGCGGCAGTAGAGGCCGCGCGGTGAGGGGGATCTTTCAGATGCTCAATTGCAAATTCAAGGGCCTGCGGGCATGGAACTGGATGTGTTTTGACTTGTGGGGGTTTCGATACACATGGTTCAGGTTTCGAGCGGTAAGGCCAGCCCAGTTCAACCTCAGGGATGTCCATCACCTTGGCCCTGTCTGTCTAGTACTGTAACCTCGATTGCGATGGCGATGCGAAATGGTCGCTTCGCTTCGCGTTCGGTCTTTTGACATAATGGACACCAGCCCTGTTCTAGGAAACGTCATACGGCATTACATACTACCGTAGATCATATCTCCGAGCTGATGCCTTATATCCCCCGGATGTTAAGACTTTTTCAAAAACGGTAGATGCAACTCAGTCGGTAGGGCTGGGAGTCCGACTGTGCGTGCGCGGAATGGAGACGGTAATCCACCATACTGTAGTAGTCTACTGTACATGTACCTCCTTTTCAACAGCCCGCATATGTTTCACCAATCTTCGGAGGTTTAGGCAAAATGGGCTCCCCAGACGGGATATCTTTTCCAGAAGAGGTGCGATTTTTCTTTGTAAACGGCCCGTTTTGTACCAGACTGTCGGGAATCTGATATGCATGATTCGGAGGCACGAGACATGTCCGAGATGCCTAGTCATGGAACAATATATTCCGAATGCTATGATAGAATAGGGGCGGTGTTTGTAGACGAGTTTGTGTCATGGTACGGTGTTGTAGGTAGTCCCGGGTAGAAGGCCGTGTAAGTCGAAATGATGTTGTATGCATGAGGAACTGTTCTGTTCAGTCATGCAAAGTCGCCCGACCAGTGCTTGGAAGTTTACGGGATGTCCAACTGAAGAACGTTCTCCTAGTCTCGTCTGTTCTATTCTTGCTACGGTTGACGTGGCTTGGCTGCACTTACATGCGCAATCGTGTTCGCAATACCTGGGCTATGCCTTCTCGTCAAGCAGTTGCGCCCACATACCGGATCCTTGAACAGGTGAAGGCAACGTTGACAGACAATGGCGGCCGACGACCTGCATACAGTTTGCCTTGTTGGCCCCATCGCAGCTCCGACACCCTTCAATTAACTAGCATTAGCTTGTTGAATAGCGAGTCTTGTCACAGTCCATGTTTGCAACTGGAGCCCAAGCATGTTGGGAGTTTTGTGGACTGAGGCACCGGGTAAGTAACACATCGTGAACAACTGCAACTCGTCGCCCTACCCATCAGTCTCGATTTTTGTGCCTGTAAAATGATGGAGAGTGGTGAGAAGAAATAGTCTGCATCTCCTGAGCCTTTTACAGTGGGAGAGTTCTCAGTATTGGGAATGATGGCATCTTCTGGCTCAAGAGAGCTTTCCTGCACTGGTAGTTTCCAGATTTCCATCGCAGAGATTGTAGCTGTCTATAGAAGGTTCTTGTATTCATGCAGAGAAAATGTGCTTGAAGAATTTAATTCCCTGGAGAAACATATGGTATCTGATAGAAGTTGAGAGCTCTCAGAGTTCTAGGGAGTTGAACTTAGATGTGATAATGGCCAGCAAATTTTTCGATCTGGTCGCTGGCCATGTCCGTCTCATTACAGTTTCATACTATTTGTCTGAGAGACAACAGGATAATCATGGCAGCAGTGATGATGCTGAAAGCAAGAGCGAATGTGCCTGCGCAAGTTGATGCGATTGACTCTTGATGCTATATCTTCCCAAACACCTCTAGATGAAGTTCCCTAAAGCTTCCTGGCCACAGAGATCTAGCTATCCAGTATTTCTGATAGTCTAGTATGTTGTATCTGTCGCTGAAAGAGAGCTTAATCTGGCCTGGCTACAAGTGACACAGTTCTTATCTCATACTTGACCCATTCTCACAATCAATGAGGAAACAGCTGATCTAGGTTCGCGAAAGTTTCGAAGAGCTCGCAAAGAGAAAAGGCTTATTGTTGAATTTGGTCAATTAAGATTCAGGAGGTGAAGCATAACTGACTCTCGCACGAAGCGAAACTGATAGAGGGGAAACTTGAGCATTCACTTACAAGGAGCTTAGTTCAGTAACCTCGTGTAAGAGAAGGAACTTATCGCCTTGTTCATGTCGGCATCAGATCAGTATACATAATGACTTCCACAGTCTGGTACAAATTGTACAACAAAGCGCGACAGACTTTGATGAAACGAACGATCATATAGTTTCGTATGAGTGACTCATTTCTGTGCATGACCGTCAAAGTTTTCAACAAACCTACGCCTTAGAGGCAGCAACATGCTTCCACGAAACCTTCCTTTTTCTCTGCCTAAATTCAAGGTTTGGATCGAGGTATATAAATGTCCTTCCCTCCCTGGTTCCTCCCAGTCTGTTTCTCTTCCTTCCATCGACATCAAAATCACACTCCTCAAAGCAACTGCCAAGATGCATCTAACAAGTGGCATCGAGGCTCTATGTCTCCCAGGCACCCTCTTGGACAAACATACCATCGATATGGCTATCCTTATAATGCTCGCCCTCTGGGTTGGTTCCAGCATGGTGTGGTTTGGCACAAGACCGGTATACCTGGAAGTGCCGAGGACAGAGGCACAAACGATTCCAGATGCGCCGATAGGCTGGGTAGCTATAAGATACTGAAAGTTAACCAGGAAGATGGTCGACGGCCATGAACCCTCAGTACTGGCTACGGCCATCAGTCACATTCTCCCTGTTGGGCATTCTTTGCGTCGGTAGCGCTTCTGCTCACCGACGAAGACCTTCGACGACTATCTGGACACCTAACGCTTCAGGGATCATCTGGGAAGTGTTGAGGCCTCAATTCCTGAGCTCCTCCCGGTCTCTCAATCTCAAAGGGTCAGACGCAACGAGGAAGGCTCTGACCGAAGCACGGAGGTGGACAGCGAGTATACTGAGTCTACTACTACTACGACATTTTCGAAGGAACACTTATCTAGCAACATCGTACACGCCATTCATAGACCGGGGGATACCGTCCCTCCACATCTTACTCATACTCTCATTGCCTTGCGGTACCAAGGCTGTTTAGAGTGTCAGTTTTGCTGTTCTTCAGGTCGAGGTATTGGTGCTGCCCCCGCCGTCGAGTTGTTGGTGTCGTCGCCGCCGCCGCCGCTGTGTTGTTGTTGCTTTTGTTGGACTCAATCTCGCAGTTACTCTGCGCTATTGTGCCCCGTCTAGGCACCATTCCCCATTCTCGACACACAGTATCCCGTTAATGTTCGAGGTTTACGACTAAAAGGAAAGTCCTGCTCAGAGATCATGGCTCGCGATTACAGTCGACGTATCATCAAGTAGGACTCGTCCACAGCAATTTATAAATCCCCATGTGTTGAGTGTGTACTCTCCATGGCTTAGTCCCACACTTCCTTTACAGAAAACAACATACTCGAGGAACATATGACACCGCGAACTTACACTGGCGGTTCTATCCCGGATAATAAAGCAAAACGATAGTCCCACAGACAAGATGGGAGCTCATAGCGCCGTGCTCTTCCACCGAGATACTATCACGTCTCAATCACCAAGTGGTTCAACATGGATAACATGAACGGTACAGAAATCCTGAGACGTCATTTTCCTAGTCGACCTAGCTCTGGCATGGTATCGGACGGTAATACGACCGGCTTCAAACCGCCACGGAGGAGCCCCTTGATGCATACCCGGACTCACATCACTCCACACAACATCGTCGACATCGTCAGCCAAGACCATTTGATGATCTAAGCATCCTCGGTATAGCGACTGTTTCTCGCATTCGGCTGTGTACCGTATCGCATCATCGGAGTAATGCGCTACAATGGATAGTAAACGAACACCTTAGTTTCGGCTCTGGTCCGGATTTGCCACAGCTAAGAGTCCTACCGAAATCAGGCATGCATACCCTCCAACCAACCAAAGGACACTAAGACCAGTCAGGCTCAGCCAAACCCAGCCAGACTGGCTCAGCAATCCTACAAAGGCTCTTGTAATGCCAGTCCGAGTTCATCCACAAGGTCACCATAGGCGCCTCAACAACACCAAGCTGACACCCACAACAAGCATCCAAGCTCACTCAAGCATGAGAAGGACGAGTGACCGGAACCAGCAAACCAGGAGCCTTACCTCCAAATCCTACTTGAGCACCATCTGGCATCACAACAGCGACGATACCAATACATGGGTACTAAGCGCCAGGCCAAGAAGCATCCTCTCAGAGCATGACGGCTTGACGGCTGAACCCAAGACACGAACAGGCGGCATAGGCGCGTGCTTACTCTCGTGGTCTCCATCTCTCTGTTCTATGTCTGAAGGCATCGTAACAGATTCCACACTGCAGCTGGAGTTGGCTGTAGGACACCTCCTTATTCTGGAGGTAGGTCTTGAGAGCTGCCCAGTTGGTACAGGTGATCTTCGCCTTCATGTCGGAAAGCAGGTAGCCGCAGAACGCAGCCCAGAAGCGAATCCACCCATACACGAAGTCCTCGCCAACCTCCACCTGTTCTTTCAGACGCTTGTTGACGCCTGGAGACAAAAGCTCAGAAGACCGCCCAAGTCATATGGAAGGAAGCCTTGTCAGTCCGACAAAACAGGTATACTGCAGCTGACGTGGACAATTAGTTCCCCATTATGTAGTAACGGGAGTTTCTCCCCAAGTATTGAAACAGAAATCACAATTCACATCATAGTAAGACATCACAGTGGCACAAAGTTTGAGACTCAAACATGTATTCATACAATGACCTAATGCCCTTCCCTGGGCATGCCTCATCCTGAGGACTTGCCTGCGTCGTCCAGCCGAAAACAGGCACCAAATAAAACAAATGTGGTATCATGCGTCCACCAACGCCCAGCGATGCAATGCTGTCATGAACTCGTAAGATATATAAAGGCGCTTCCTGCGCCACCAAAAACAGAGACTTGTCCTTATGCGCCTTCTGGCGCGGTGATTCCTTCCTTCGATCAAAACAATAAAAGCTCAAGACGTTAACACCAGGGTGCCAACCAAGGTGACTTGGATGGAGGGTGCCTAAGCCCCATTGCGTGCACGAGATCGTGTCACGCGCTGGGGTTTGGCGGGAGTGCCATTAGCTACCATCCCCAAACCCTCCGCCACCTTGGCGGCCCGCGTAGTCTTGGTTGTCGACTTGGGAGTCGACTGGGCCTTGGAGACCCCGGTGTTGCCCTGAGTGGCCTTGGCCTTGGGTGCGGCCCGTCCCTTCTTGGGGGTTGACCCCTGGAACTTCTCCAAGGGGTCCTTCCACCCCACGCGTCGCCCGCTGGCGGATCCTTCGCTTACGTCTGAGTCTTCCTCGACCTGACCCTTAAGTCTAGTCAGGGTCTCGGCGGGAGTCTCAGCGTCACCCATGTTCTTCTTCGTGTTGGATCGCGTCTTGCGATCCCACTCTTGCTCCTCGGTGCGTGGCTTCTTGGCCATACCACGGCCGGCACCCGCTCGGTTGAGCTTGATGGGAGTGGGGAGCGAGGACTTGGGTGTGGCGGTGGTGTTGTCCTGCCCTCGGAGACGCGAGGAACGGCGAGTGGTGGGAGGGGATGCGGGGGTGGGAGCGGCGGGGGGAAATAACTCTGTGTCCTGAGTTGGGGCGTCGACCATGTCGATAGTAAGTTCAGCCTTGTGTCGGGCTGTTCTGGTTCGCTTGCCCTTCTTGGGGGCAGCGGCAGCCTTAGGCTCATCAACCTTGACCTTCTTGGGAGGAGACTCATCTCCCAAGCTTCCATCCTCAAGCTTGCGCTTCATCAGAGGACTACCCCTGTTAGGGCTTCGGTCCCCGAGAGGCTGGCGTGCAGTAACTGGGGGAGGAATGGAAGAACCGGACTCTGACGATGTGGTCTTTTGGGACCGCTTGATGAAGTCGTGCATCCACTGTCGATCAGCATCGACAGAGTCAGTGGTCTGCTCATCCTGAACGGGAGCATTGGTGGTGGTGGAGGAGGTGACGGGGGTGGTGGCCGCGACGATGGCAGTAGGCGAACTGGCTGGCTCTTCCTGGGCGGGAGCAGTGACGGTTGGTTCGGTGGGGGGAGACGTGGTAGGCTGATCCTGAGCGGCAGCAATAGTGACGTTGTCAGTGGAAGAAGTAATGGCGGTAACGAGCTCATCCTGATCGGGAGCATTGCTGACAGCGGTGTTGACATTGGCAGGAGTAGTAGTCATGACGGGACTGGCGGGGGGAGAAGTGATAGGCTGATCCTGTGCGGCAGCAATAGTAATAGTGTCAACGGGAGAAGTGATGGTGGCGGGCTCGTCCTCGGCGGGAGCATCGTTGACGGCGGGAGTAGGAGTAGAGGTGACAACAGGACTGACAGAAGCAGAAGTAAGAGGCTCATCTTGAACAGGAGCGGCTTCATGCATGTTGGATGGAGATTTGGCGGGGGTATCAACGTCAGACCAAGACAAGGGAAGAGTCTCCTCAGGGTCGAAAGCCAGTGGCGTAAAGAACTTGGGAGTGCTGTGGTTGGGTTCAACAGCCTTGGCAGGAGTAGTCAGCTTCGAAGCAGTCATGGCGTTTGTGGTAGCTCGCTTAAGAGGAGTCATAGCGGACTGGCGACGAGTTGTACGCTTGGTGGAAGTAGGCTGAGGGGTAGCAGCAGCTTCGCCGAAGACAAGGGTGTTGTCGTTGTACTCAGGCAGTTCAGGAGTCTGAAACGCGGTAGAGGTAGCATCGTTGGTGGTACCAAAGCTAGTGATGTTGGGAGTCTGAAGAAGATCTCCGATAGAGCGTTCAGCGGGAGTGGCCATGTCGGTGGGTGTGCTTGAATTGACAGGCGACGAGAATGAGAAGACTCGAGAAGGTGTAGCAACGATTGGCGAGAAAGGGTTGTGCTGGGCGGAGAGATCAGTCGAGGCAACTTGGTTGGTGTTGACGCTTGTTCGAGGAGTAGATGCCATAGCAGATGGGGAGAATGCCAGATCATTGTTCTCAAAACCTTGACTCGCGGGGAACATGTGAGCATATTGAGCCGACAACTTAAATCGGACGAAGAGTCTTCCATTTTCCTCGGTGACCACGATCTTAGCGTGACCATCGCAGGCATCATTGGCCATGCGTGAAAGGTTTTGAACAGGAGTGGGAGGAGACGACGGGTGAGCACCAAAGATGTCGGGGTTCTCGCGCATGTCAATCTCAACTATAGATTGCTCATTGGCAGCGGATTGATCATCATCTGACATTTCGGTGTCAACAGTAGACTTTTCGGCAGGAGTATTCTCGACTGCGGGAGTGATGGTAATCTCCATGGGGGTAGGAACGGCGTCGGTGTGAACGGTAGACTCGGCGATAGAGGTGTCAATGGTAGCATTGTAAACGGTAGCATCGGCAGTAGGTGCAGCATCATTCATGTTGATCTCCTTGGTAGTGTTGGTAGGTGTAGCATCGGTGACTTGTACCTCCTGAACGGTTGTAATGGGTGTAGGGTTCTCCATCTCGGCATCCTGAGCGGGGGTAGAATCACTGCTAGTGACCTCATCAATGACTTCGACGGGAGCGATCTCAGATACAGCACTGTCTTCGGTAGGAGTAGAGTCTTCCATGCGAATCTCAGTAGAGTCGGTGACAGGAGCAGGGACGTCGGGCTCGTCGGTAGTGGTGTCAACAGCAGGAGTGGGATCGGCCATAGTGGCATCGTCAACAGTGGTAGTGACAGGCTCAGCAACGCTGGTCTCCTTGGCGGTCTCGTAAGAAGCGGTCTCATTGGTATCATCCTCAGCAGTCTCGAGAATAGTGGTCTCATCGGCAGAAGGGAGGTCGAAAAGAGAGGCAATAGAGATGACATCCTGGAAGGTATCGTCGGACTTGAAGCGAAGCTTTTGAGGGGAAGCGGATCGGCGACGAGCTTGTGTCTCAAGGAGCTTTCGGAGAACAGGTTCGGATCGGCGACGGCGAGCGTGGTTGACGGTTTGAGATCGGTGGGCCTCGCTGGCTTGAGCAGAGGCGTTCATCCAGGAGACATTGCTCTGGAAGGGAGATGCACCACCAAAGTCAATAGAGTCGATACCGGTAGGAGTCTCGTAAGTGCAGACAGGAGCCTTGGGTGTGTCGGGACCAAGAAGAGCATGAAGACCGATAGGAGAGTCAGACTGGATAGGAGTAGCGGGAGCTGCACTCTGGGGCATGGGAGTGAAGGGAGTGGCAGGCTCAGCACGGATCCATCGAGAGGGAGTGGGCGCGATAGGGCGCGAGAAGTTGACGGGAGACGACTTGTTAGGAGTTGAAGGCGGGCCTCGAATACTCTCGTCACCATTAATTGACGAGGAGTCAAACTCGGACGGGACGCGGAAGGTGCGACCTGGGCTTCGAGTTGGGGAGGAGGTGATGTCGCCAGTAGGTTCGGGTGATCCATCCTTGGGGGAACCGGGAAGATTTTCCTCCGACGCGGTGGGTGAGTAGTTCAGCGAGTTCACAGCGAAGTCATAGACTGGGCTGGCGGTATGAGGAACAGGCGAGTCTCGGCTCTTGCGAGGAGTGGTGAAGACGCCACGGCGAGCGGTAGGGAAAAGCTTGACAAAGCCTTCCGTCAAGCGGTTTGCGCGAGGCGTCTTGGAGAAGGGGGTTGTAAGGCGCGCAATGCGCTTCGCGGGAGACCGAGACTCTGCCTTGAGAACAGGCTGTCGAACGACGGTTGGACTTTCGGGCTCTGAATCGTCCATAATGTCGCTAAGCTCGGGAACACCATAGGCCGCCACATGCTGGCGAGGGTTTCGACGGCTGCTTCGAAGAAAGGAGGAAAAGCCAACCATTGAAGCGGTAGCAACGTCTACCTCCTTTTTGCCCTTGGAGTATGCCTTCTTGATGATCGGCAGGACCTTATAGTAAAACCCAAGCTTATTACCCCCGGTCGGAGTAATCATCACAGGGACGTCCGGCTGACCGCCAAGTGCAACATCGGCGCGGCGCTTGAGGGGGGTGATCTGGCAGATACCCCGGCGAGCGGCGCGCCGATCCTCGTAAGAGGTACATGAAGAAGTGTTCATGTAGTTGTTGGCGACATTGGCTAGTTTGACAGGTTAGTGAAAAGTCAGCTTTAAATGACCATGGAGGAAACTTACCGGTCGCCTGGACGAGTCCCTGGAGCATGAAGGCGTGGCTGAGGGAGCTGCCTGAGAACGCCACTTCTCTAGAGATTGGCTGGTAATTCGCTCCTCGCCTAACCTTGCGCGACACGAGTTGATCGGACGCAACGGCCTCACGTGTGTTCGGCATGGTAAAATTGACCTCGGGACGGATCATGAAAGGCTGAGCCTTCCGGTCGTAGAGAGCGACCCTCTTCATGATTTGCCGACCCTTACCGGCCGCATTATGGGAAAGTGTTAAAACACGATCCCAGGCAGCGGGCCGGGTCAGGGCCATGGTGGAGGCAGCACCGAGAGAGAAGCTGAGGTCACTATCGCATCGTTAGTTTCGGTTCTTTGGCGTGCAACGGTTTTGCAAAGGCGTACATTTTATCAGCGTCGACACGTGTGCCGTTGGTCGTCGAGAAGAAGGGAATAAAGTCGTGGGGGACGGGCTTGCTGTAAAGACAAAAGGTTAGCATGCTGTAGAGAAGAGAGAAGACACAGAAAGCAAAACTCACATCCCCATGGGCTGTTGCCCAAACGCCCAAGACGCTGCCATCGCGAAGATGTAGCGCAGACGAGCAGAAAGTAAACAAACGGTCGAAGCAACAGGGCGACGACGAGGCAGGCGTGGTGATGATTAAAAAAAAAAAAAAAAAAAAAAAAATTTG